>CM039123.1:42958914-42989022 GCA_022036555.1 Microstegium vimineum
AGATGCAAACGAACGAATAAGAGGATGTGCTCATGAATGCAAAGTCAAAACAAATTGCTCAGATTTAGTTCTGCTTGCAAAATTCTTAAAAAAAATACAAACGGATTAGTAAGTTTTTATTCCTTATTCTATCTAGCTAGTGACAATATATTTATAATTTAGTAATCTTGCTATACATGGGGCCTTTAAAAACAGCTGCTTAATAAAAATAGTCTATCATTTTATCTATTAATTACTCCATCACACCGTTGTTAAAATGTCTATATATATGCTATAAAGAACATTACAATTTTAAAATAACTATAAATCGAGAAAATTAGGTGCCATAATATTGATTTAGAACTATAAATATGTACCAAAAATTCATAGCCGTGTGTGAAATTGAAACATTCTTATTGCAAGTATATTGATTCCACTCTTCCTATTTTAGATTATCAATCGTGGCATAACATGTTTCTTGCGGACGATATAGAACAACACTTCAGAAAATGTTAATTAGCAGGTCAGGGTGATCATGTTTCTAATAAATAAATTTCAGTGTTTACACTCACACATTGATGTATTGTAATTTAGTTTGAGTACAGATAGATTGTAACTCTTTAATAATGATCAGGCATGTATGTCAGCTATATATGTTAATCGAAATATAAATACAATTACTATTTTATATGTGCCTTCCGTCGTGTGAAAAATACCCTGATACCACTCTAGCTAAGTACTCCCTCTAGTTTGGTGAAGCTGTGCCAAACCACCATATATAACAAATATTTTGTATAAGCCCCGCAAGTGGCAAACATGCAAATCGAGCTTGGGTCTGTTTTACCACGATCACGTGCAGCAAGGGACGCAGCAGCACGTGCGGGATCCCACGTCCTATCATATATAGTCTTGCCAACATCGACCCTGCTCTACTGTTTGATATCAATCGAATTAGACCATCGATGACGATGGCAAGTTTCGTTTGGACACTAATTTGGCCTGGGTCTGTTTGAAACCATGCAAATTGACGTACGCCCCTTTATTGTTTCCCTGCACATTGCTCGAGCCATGAACAATTTTGCCACGGATGGGCTTGTCGATGATAACGTCTGCAGTACATAGTATGCGATCCCACATGCGGGCTAACCCGTTGTGTGAGTGTTCACTTTCACTGACGCGCCATAGGAAAGTGCAGATCCAATTGTGGAAAACAAGGTTATACCGACACCTGACAACAGCCCTAGCCACACCATAATATGGCCCTTTTTTCATCTCTGTGCTAATTTTTAGTCCCGCACTTTTAGTCCTTTTTTGCCAAATGGATCTAAACGGATGTGCTAAAAGCAACCAAAAACTAAAATTTGTGCTAAAAGTTTTAGGATCTAAGGAGACCCTAAACTGTGCTAAAGTTCCTAGGGGCGCACTAGACACCCCCTACCCTCCCCACGCCCACGCCTTGAATACGCGTGTCGTGCTACCCCGCTCGATCCGTGCTGCGCCTGCTCACGAGCGCCACCCCTGCCCACGCCGTCCCACGCTAGTGCGACCCGCCCTTGCTTCCCTGCTCCGGAGGAGAAGGAGATCTCGCCGAGGTGGCGAGCTCGGCCGTCGTGGGGCGCGAGCTCGGTCGTCGTGGGGCTTGGTCACCGGAGCACCGATGCCGGGGCCGCGGCCGCTAGGACCGTAGGCCTCCCCTACCTGCGCACGCGGCCCTTGCACGCAAGCGCTGCCCTGCGCTCGCACGTCCCGCCCATGATGCCTTGCTTCGGAGGAGGAGGAGGAGGAGCGGATGTGTGCGTTTTTTCTGAAGTGGGAGAGGGGCAAATCAGTTATTGTAGGGTGAAGAACTAAAGTTTAGCACATGAATCCAAACATCCAAGTACTAAACTTTAGGAGCTAAACTTTAGGGACTAAAAGTTAGGGGCTAAACTTAGCCTATGCTAATGGATTCAAACAACCCTATATACTCCCTTCGTCCCGTATAATGTGTATTGTTAAGCAATTAATAAATCTAGCGACGAACTCGAACACTCCTATAAAAATACAAATACAGAGTAGTATATTCAACAACTGCACTTTTGAAAGGATAGGTCATTGATGCTTCATCTTGATTGAAGGAAGGGGCATGTCACACACAATAAAACAAAATATAGTTGCCACATCGACTTTTTGTACGATTACACATTCACTATGCTATTTTGAACTTAAAAACCCAAAAGTTACACCAAATCAGATGCGGCAAACAACACTTGGTACCAAAAAAATATCAGTGCGCTCCATTTTTACACAGAAGAGGCAAGGTAAAATTTGAAACTAATGCTCCCAACACCATTTCTCTGGCTCATGTGCGAATAAAGCTAGGTAACCCTTCGTTCCACTCATTTGAACCATTCACCTCTCATGCATCCTCCATGGCAATAGACTTGAACACGGTACCAGAGGGAGAAGAGAGGAGTTGCCAGATCTCAACAAGAAACCTGATGAACATGAAGAGGATCATAATCCCTTCGAAGATATCAAATTGGTGAACAAGCAGAAATTCATCAAGGTAAGACGGTCTCCAACATGTCATGCAAAGCGAAAGGCAAACGCAAAATAGGTCACACACACAGTGTTTTAGGTGTCAAAATCAGCCTCCAACGGATGACGTAACCAGAGAATGCATTTTATGTACTGGACGAACAACAAGGCAAAACTCTAGCGCCCGTAGGGGTGGGCCCGTAGCAGGTGACGGGGTGGAGCGGTCGGCCCTGCCAAACAGTACCGCGGCAAGGCGTCGGCTCGGCGACCCGAGCTAGCAATGGAAGCACCTCTAGAGCCACCGGCCTTGGCTGCCTCGCTGGCGCTCGTCTAGTGCTAGTCGGATTTCGCAGGGGGATGCCGGAGGGAGGGAGGGAGGAAGGCCGGTGCACGGGAAGGAGCTCACCATCCAAGTCGTGCTCTCCCGGATGTTTGTAGCCATGGGGCGGGGTCGCCGGGCTCTCGTGCGCTTGACAACGGCGAGAAGCAGGGTGCAACCGGATGGGCACGGCGGGTCGCGGGCGGAGCGATGGTGTAGGAGCTTGGGGGCATCGGCGTCCGTGGAGGCTCGCCGCTCAATGGCTCGACGGGGAGGGAAGCAGGGCAATTTGCTCGGGTGCTTCAGTGCTCTCTTTTTTGGGTCCGCTATTGGATACTGAAAAGTTTGAGTGCGTGACCCTTTCGTCCTGGGAGACCTGAACGAGTGAATGCATTTCGTATTTGGGTAAGGACTCTTGAGACAGTCTAAGCACATTTGTTTGTATCCAACCCCTCCCTCTCCCCCTAAAAAATCTCCCCCCTCCCCTTAAAAAAATAGTGTGCTTGTTTATTTCTGTCCTAAAAATCATAAGCAACATCAAGAAATTTAGTCATTACTATCTTTTGTCACATGCCACATGTTCTATGTAACCGGTTAGTATGGGCATGTTTTACTTCCTCTCTACTAAAATGATAGGCAACATCTAGGAATTTTTAGTGTTTATTTATCTATCACCTGAAACTTGCAGCATTGTCTATTCGAAAATTAGTATACAGTACCACTGGCGAAGCATAGTACTGCAAAGAATGATAGAATTTATACACAAAATCATCAATTTACTACAAAATCAACAACGTCAGGATGGCTTACCCGAAACGCCGACTACCATGGTTGGCAGTTGGCACACGGCTCAACAATTTTGCTCACTGTAACAACATGAAGCAAAGATGAACTCTTAGCACCTCTTTTTTCATCCGAATCAGTTATCAACTCAAATTGATCCTGTGTATGACTGGAATGTCTAACATGTAGTCACATGAATTAGAACTGTGCTTGTTTAGCATTGGTAAGGACCAGGGACTCAGGGAGTCGACTCTAAGACGTGTCATCAGATAGTATCGAGTTCAATTTGATACATATTATTATTATCTAAATAATCAAATATGTGAAAATATTGAGTAGTTTATTATCCGAAGCAATTTAAATAAGAGTTAAATACACTGGAGACCCTTTAACTTGTGGGCTTGTACCACTTAGGTCCATGAACTTGCAAACACGAAATCAACCTCCCTGAACTTGTTTAGTCATGCACCGGAGGTCCATACTCCTTCAAACAAGGTTGACTAGGACAAAACTTTATATAAAAAAAAACACCTTCCTCTATGATATCTTCAACCTCCAAGCTTTAGGCCCTCTTTGGATCACAGGGTAGGAAACATACAGGCATAGGAAAAACATAGGAATGCATATGCTATGTTTCTGCAATCCTATAGGGATAAAAAGTACAGGAAAGTGGTTCGGCAGCTCTTTGGCAGCAGCATAGGAAAAACGCAGGATTGTTGTACACGTTTGTGAGTAGCTTTTCAATAGCCGTTGCATTAAAATCAGACAACTAGCCGTTACATGGGGTTATTATAAATACACCCAGCAGCATAGAAACGCAGCCTTCTCATTTGCATCCTGAGACCAGTAGCTCATCTCCACATCTCCTCAGTCACAAAACACCACAAGAAAGCCTTCTCCACATACAGCTAGCTCCTCTCCAAACGTGGTCGGTCACAAAACAGAGCAAGAGATCTGACTGGCACAAACACTTTATTTGGTAAGTCACAAGTCTCATAACTGAACTTCAATTTCTGCATCTATATATATATGAACTTTTATTTATGTACAGATGGACAACTTATTTCCTTGTTTGGTCTCTACTATTTATTAGGTGGAAAACATCTATAAAGTGAACCTACAACATATTTGAGTATCCTTAGATGGTTTTCCATTGTGTTAGTCATGGATCCAAACTATCAACGACGATCACAAAATGAAGACGAGTTCATGTTGTTTGTTCTCCCTACAGTACAAGATTCATCACAATCATCATCTAGTAAGAAACTCATACATACATCAAAACTGTCAGGAGCTGAGCGTGTTCATAAAATCTTAACAGGCCATGAGAGCCTAAGTAAAAGGAAGTTCCGAATGGAAGTTGGTGTTTTCCAAGCTTTGGTCAACAAGTTGCGTGAGAAGCAACTCCTTGTTGATTCAAGATCCATCTCAGTAGAAGAGAAGGTTACTATATTCTTATATGCACTAGCGAAAAATGCAAGTAATGAGACCTTGCAATATGAGTTTCAGCACAGTGGGAAAACAATAAGCCACCATTTTGGAGCAGTGCTTGATGCAATTACACAACTTACTTGTGTATACATACGCCCACCTTCCCTACACCCACACCAGATTTTTGCGAAGACCAAAATTCCAACCCCTTCTTTCAGGTATGAACAAATGCACAATTTGATTTTTAAAACCTTCAGAAGGTCAAACAAACTACTTAAAGACAATGTACTATGTACAATGCATTTTTATTCTTGTAGGATTGTGTTGGCTGTATTGACGGGACTCACGTACCAATGATACTTCCACTGGATCAGCAAGAACCATATCGGAATAGAAAGCAAACACTATCTCAGAATGTTATGCTAGCATGTGACTTTGATCTAAAGTTTGTACATGTACATGCCGGCTGGGAGGGATCAGCTTCAGATGCAAGAGTTCTACAAAATGCACTTAAGCATGGCTTTGAAGTGCCTCCTGGTAAATTTTTTCTAGTAGATGCAGGTTATACAAACACAACACAATTTCTTGCGCCATATCATGGAACAAGATATCATCTACAAGAACAAGGAAGAGCTAATCGAAAGCCTCGAGATTATAAAGAATTGTTCAATTTTCGACATGCACAGCTAAGAAACCATATTGAGAGAGCAATTGGCATATTAAAAATGAGATTTCCTATTCTGAGAACTGGTGCACACTACCCAGTTAATAAACAAGTGGACATATCAGTTGCTTGTTGTGTGCTACACAACTTCATACGCCTACACAACGGAGATATGTTGTGGCCAAGTAACTCCAATGTTGAAATTGATGCAAACCAGATTGTTGACGTGCCAAATGGAGATCCGAACTATAATGGTGATATACAAGCATTCAATAACTCTAGACAAGCTGAGAATCAAAAGCGAGATGACATAGCACGAAGGATGTGGGACCATTACATAGCACGGAGGACTTAGTAACATTGTATTTACTGAGGGTCATTGCAGCCCTTGTACTCCTAATTAGCGACTTAATATATTAGATGAACTTGCATCTCCCTAAATAAAATCCATGAAGTAGCACTCTACTTTTTTACCCTTTACCGTCATCGAATATACCTAGCTGGAATATACCAAAAGAGTGTAACTAGCTAGAACAAAGTTTACCACCTACTGACCTAGGTTAACAGGCAATCAAAAGAATTTGCCACCTTGTTAACAAAAGCTCTCAGTGCATGTGGCCCGTTGTAACACCGCCGCTCACACCAACCCGCTGCACCCCCGCACCATGTGGCTTGGAGCAATGTGGGTGGTGCTCGGCAATTTTTTTATTTTAACCTTTTTAATTAATATTTTAATAATAACCATTTTAAAAAATACAAATCTAACAGTTTTGATCGCGCCAGTACATGTGGCGCAAAGTTTATCACATCACTCCCGGTGGCACGACAAAACCATACTGTCACGCCAACGAGAGTGGTGCGGCAAGTTTTTCCACGTCGAAAATAATGTCCGACGTGACAGCGTTTTCCACGCCACAAGCGTTGGTGTGACAACGTTATTTGGTCACATCAATCCCGTTGTCGTGACCAAAAGGGTGAAATCTGCAAAAATTGTGGAGCCGTTTATTTTAAAATATTAAATAAAAAATGGTTAAAAATAAAAAAAAAATCACGTGCTGCTCGATGAGGTCATGGCTGTGGTAGTCCAGGACGCAAGGCCTCATAGAACGACGACGGACACGAATGCTTCGTCGACATAGTCAGGGGCTGCATTCTGTAGCTGCTAGCCTTAGCGGACGTGGCCACCGAGAAGCTGTACCGCACGCTCTGCATCTACAAGGTGCAGGTGCTCTCCAACGTGCAGCCAGGGCTGTTTCGCATGCCGCGTGGCATCCAATCTGCAACTCGACCAAGAGCGTGCGCTGGCACCACGCGCTCTGCTGTAGCGACAACGACACGCGACCGTGGCATTAACCAAAGAGCGTGCCCGTGAGGCGGAATAGAGAAGACTCGGTGCCAACGAAGGAGGACTACGCGATGAGCTGCAACAGCAGCGAGCTCGAGTCCGATGGCGCAATGGCAGGCCGCGACGATAGTAGCACGATCTGGCACATCTCTAGCCACACGGTCGTAGATTAGATACAGGGCTGATCGTCAAAGTCGAGTGACTTGACGCCCAGCCGTGTTATCCTCGGAAAATCAGGAGATGACGACGCAGGCGAACGTGCACCAGTTCATCTCGGCTCGGCCAAAGTGGTACCTGACGCACGTGGACGAGGGTATGCAGCTGAGGAGATGACTATGCTAGGTGTTTTTTTGTAAAATTTTATCCTAGTCACCACCTACATAGTGTATGGGTCTGTTAGGGATATTACTTCGGCATATCCGCAGGGACCTTATGGGCCTATTGTAGGGTCGAGATGGCGGGCTAGAGGGGAGTGAATAGTCCTTTCTAAAACTTAAGCGCAACGGCTAACCGAAACAAATGCGGAATTAAAACTATCGGTCTAGCTAAGACTACACCCCTCTATCTATAACTTTAGCACCTAGCAAAGTATACTAATTGGGCTCACTAAGGTGCCAAGCTAGAAAGCTCACTTAAACAAGTCTAGGTTGCAAAGTCACACAAACCTAAGCAACTAGTACTCTAAGCAAACCGGGAGCTCCCACACATACTAGTAAGTAAAGCACAAAGCACCTAAGCTCACTAGCAAGACTACACAAGTCAACTAAAGAGCTCAACTTACTTAGCTACACAAACTAAGCAATATGACTAACAAGGCTACTCAAGTCAATTAGTCACTCAAGAGCTACTTCTATGCTACACAAGCTAGAAGGTAACTAGGCAAGCTACACAAGCTAAACTAGTTACAAGAGCAACAACTAATCACTAGCACAAGATATGAACAAGTAAATACAAGCTAGTGATTTGGAGAATGCAAACCACCGAGAAGATGTAGACAAGGTTGACACGGTGATTTTTCTCCCGAGGTTCACTTGATCGTCACCAAGCTAGTCCCCGTTGTATCGGCTCACTCACTTGAAGGTTTACGACTTTTTACAGGCCTCACTCGCCTAACCCCCTCAAGGGTTGCCGCCTAACCAACACAAGATGAGGGCACTCAATGATACCTTCAACTAGAGTTGCTCTTCGCGATCTCCCGTGGGGCGAGCACAATGCCCCTCACAAAGCCTTCTCCGGAGCCACGCACAAGCTTCTTGCATGCTTCAACGGAGCCACGAGCCACCAAGCCATCTAGGATGTGGCAACCTCCAAGAGTAACAAGCACCACGAGCTTGCAATACGATCACCTAGTGCCACACGAAGCTATCTCTCAAAGCAACGCACTAGAGATCACTCACTCGCAATAGAATTGCTCTCTTTGCTTGCACAAGTGAGTTAGAGGGCTCCCAACCAAGCACAACTAAGGGCAACACATCCCATAGGTGCTCGACCGGCCCCAAGGGCCAGCCAAGGGCTATAAATAGTCACCCCATCGAAACTAGCCGTTTTGCCCACTCGCTGGGCTTCCTGCAGAGGGTCCGGACCATGCCGCGCGCGTCCGGACTCCTGGCCGTTTGAAACGAGCCGTTGGCGCCCTGCGCCGATCTTCACCACGTGTCTCCGGACACGTCCGGACTCCTGTCCGGACCAACGCTCACGCGCGTCCGGACCTATGTAGAGAGCTCCCCGAGAGCACAATTCCTCCGGACGCGCGTCCGGAGTTCACCGTCCGGACAACGAACAGCGTACGGACCTCCTCTGTCAGCACAACTCAGTCAGTGGGGGAGTGACCGGACGCATAGCCGTTTGTTCGGACCACCCAAGCCCCAGCGTCCGGACTCGCTTGCCCGAGCGTCCGGAGCTCATAACTTTGGCCACACCTAGGGTTAGGTTCCGGACGCAACCAATGGTCCGGACCCTACTGTCCCTAGCGTCCGGAGCACGGTTTCAGCCGAGACTCCTCCCTTCTTCCTTTGCTTCTCAAGTGCCAACACAAATGTGATCACCACCTTGTGCATGTGTGTTAGCATTTTCACAATCATTTTCAAAGCACTTTCACTTGCTCTCACCGTGCCACTAGATAACCGATATGCAAACAAGTTTGCCCCTCTTGATAGTACGGCTATCTATCCTAAACCCGGTCATATACTTCTCTACACACCAATGACCGGTGGAATGAAATGCCCTATGGTTATACCTTTGCCTTGCGCATTCCATTCCATCTCCATCTTCAATGTTGATGCAACACATGCACCAACCTATCACCAAATGATATGATCCACTTCATATCATCACGTGACCGTATTGGTTCATCGATCTTGACCTCACTTGCTCTTCACCGTTGCCTTGGTCCATCGGCGCCAAGCATCACCCGCTTGCCCTTCACACTTGCAACCGGTCCATCAAGCCAAGCCTCATCTTGATCTTCTCCACCTTGGTCACATGACTCCATGTCATGTTTCATGTGCATTAAGCTCCTTCATCACACAATCATCTGTGAACTAATCTCCTGTGTATATATCACTCAAACACATGTTAGTTCACCTAAGTTGTCACTCAATTACCAAAATCACACAAGGACCTTTCAATCTCCCCCTTTTTGGTAATTGATGACAACTCTACAAAGATATGGAAAATAAGATCATTTTTGGACATCATGCCATTTATCCATCATTTAAGCTCTATGTCAATAATTGGATAAATGCCACAAAGTCCGACTTGGTAGTGATAACTCCCCCTACATATGTGCTCACAAAGGTTTGAATTAAGCTTTGCATACATGCATGAATAGACATTGTGGGAGTGCTAGCACTACTAAGTGATGCTAAGGGATATAGGATAAACCTTTGAAGATACCCATTGTAGTTGCACTTTGAAGTTCATCCTTAGCACCACCATGGTTAGCTAGATATCACAAAAACAACACTAGAAACCCCGTGAGATCAACAATATAAGCACGGTTTCTAGATACCAATTGAAGGAACAAATATCTAGCTTACCAACATATGCATGCTAGTTTACAAATCATCATACAAATTCTATAACTAGCATACACCACACAAGCATGCATATAAAGATAAAACTTATGCAATATGCAAGTAAGCATATGAATATGCACATATCAAATGCAATCAATCAAGTTCATGAGCTTGCTCCCCCTACTTGTGTGCATCACTTAGTTCAAGACTTTGATCCTTTCAATCTTGTTCCTTTGTCCATGTCCATGTCTCTCTCCCTTTTAGTGCATTTCCATTCACTAATATATCTTTGTTCACTAATCTCTCCCCCTTTGTCATCAATTTCCATAAAAGGTATGCTTCTCTATTGATGCAAAGGTTGCACTAGGGTAGATGGTTGATACTTGTATCTTCTCATTTTTTATGGACACCAACATATATGTATTGAAATGACTCTTCATGTAGGATCATTGACCATTATACCATTGAGTAGGGAAACCCCCTTGTGGTCAAAGAAATTGTCATCCAAATAAGCTTTCCAAGCAAGAGAACTATGATTTGATCACTTAAAGTTGAGGATCACTTGTAAACTTGTAGGATATCACTAGTGAGATACCACATGAAGGATATTGCTTGAAGCAACTAGTTGTGGAACATCTCATGTATGCTAGAACTAGACATCTTTTGCAAGTACCAATATGAAAGTTGATATTGTTTGAAAGATTAGCATAAGTCTAGATACCATTTGTAGGTTGCATCTTGATATCCATTTACATTGTTGTCTTGTGCTTGAACTAGATTTATCTTCATGAGCTTCTATGTTGGACTTGAACTAGAATGGATAGCATAAGCTTTCAAGTCCGGTTTAAACCCTCTCTAAGCTTGTTCACACACATTAAGCGGTTATCTTATAGAGGTTGTACTTGTCACTTGATTGCAATCCGAAATAGATCAAGTACTTGGGTTTACTAGCTCATGAACAAACTTATATACTACCACTAGATTCAAACAATCAATCAAGCAATAGTGGTAGGCTATAAGTAACAAATTCATTTGATTTTTCATGAATGAGCACTATATATGACTATATGCACTAAACATGTCCTACGTAATGGATGTATGCATATGTCAAACAATTTTACCTTTGCTATGCTGGAGTAGAGGATAGTCACATAGATTTCATCTCCAATTAGCAATATGAATTTCAATTAAGAGCTTGGTGAAGACCAATGAATACCAATTTGAATACCAATCTTTATCCATATGAATTAAGTCCCACTAAGGATCAAGTGCACTTTCTTGTTGTGGTTGACTTGCTTCTTTTCTTGATCAATGCTTGCATGAGAGAATACCAAATGATGTACCACATGTAATCATGATACCACTTGAATGAATGTTCATGCATCTCTCTTTTGGGTGTTGCTTGCTTCTTTCTTGATCAATTCTATTGATAGCTTCAACTAAGCATCTCCAAGTGATCCCTAGATCACCACTTCCATATCAGCCTTCCAAGCACCACACTTGGTTTACCTACACAAGGCGGCAAGCCCCTACAAAAGGGAGAAGTGACCTTTCTCTAAGAACCATCCTTGATACTCACTTGAATTGGCTTTGGTTGATTGACTCAAGTGTTGAACTCTCCTTGATGAATGACTATGAATCTACTATGAGCTCAACCTTATCTTGTTTAAGTCCTTTTCTTTCTATCTATTGATCTCCAATCATCACTAGAACTTAAACTCAATCTTCTTCTTGAGTTTGATCTTGATCTCCAATTTGAGTGTCAAATATACTCCACAATCAAATGGCCTTGTATTCATTGCTTTTCATGCTTCTAGCTTGAACCAAAATCAAACATAGGCGCCTCAATTACTTATAATCATGATTCCAACTTGAGGACCTTTCAATCTTAGTGACTCTAGATCAATCCAATAGTTTGTCACTTTTCTGGCAGATTTTGTACTCTTCAAAGAATATATCATGTCTCCCAAAGTACATATCCAATGACCATGAAATTTGGTGGAGATGTGCTTCACTAAGTCATCTAGCATCTAAAAAAATTTGAGCTTCATTGGACTACTAGATTGCTACCAGATTTCACATCTTTCCACCTAGGTACATGCTGAAAACTGCTGCACACGTGTTGACAAGATCCACTCCAAAACTGAAGTATCCCTTATCCAATACCCATGAAATCTTCACAGCAACTAATACGATAAGTTTAGAGCATGCATACCAAATTTAAAGCCAATCCAAATAGATTTGAACTCTCAAACATGGCTATGATCACAGCTAGCTCAGATTTTGAAAAATGACAAGAGTTGACAAATTGAGCTATGCTTCTTCAAATTGAATCAAACTTGATGTCAATTTGTTTGAACACTCTTAAGAGATATATATATCTATTCAATTCACTTACTAAGAGTGGTCTCTAGATCATATCAACTCAAACTTGATCACTAAGCATTTAATGCATTCAAACAACTTGTAGCAAGCAACTAGTGCACATATATATGTATCCAATTCAATCAACTCATATGCACTAAGTGTATATCCAATTCAATCATATCATACACACCCAAATGAACTTGATCAACAAGAAATATACCTTAGTAGATCATGATCAATCTATTAGCAAGCTTCAACTTGAATATTTGCAAGTCTTCAAATCAATTCAATGAACCACCACAACTTGATCATGCACTTGTATATTGTAGCACTTGGACTTCATCCTTTTAACTTGGCATTGGAATAAGGATAGCACTAAGCTTCATTACTTGACTCAATCATATGATAATCAATATGAAACATATTGAATCAAGCCTCCAATGCCCATGGTACCTACACACATTCATCCACTTGTTGATGGTACCCAAATTAGTTTGGGTCCTCTCAAGTTAGGAGCAACATACTTAGGCAATGCCTTAGTATGAATAGCGGGATGTTTTGTAATAGCAACCATAGAGGTACCACTACCATCCTTTCAAAGCATATGATCATCAACAATTGAAATAGGCTTAGAAGTCATACCTAGGGGACTGGAATGAGCCATGTGTCCCCTTTCCCGACAAGAGTAGCACACTCTCTTTGCTTGAGCCTTTTCTTCCTTGCTCATGTTGTGCTTCTCATTGTCTTGCCTCCTTTGTTTTGCTTGATTCTTCGTCTCAAGCTTGGTAGGACACTTCGAGGCAAAGTGTCCCATATCTTCACACTTGAAGCACTTGATGTGAGCCAAATGATTCTTATCTTGATCTTTGCTCATCATCATCTTGTTGGCATCATGAATGGGAGTTGAATGCCTTGCTCTAGCTTTGCCACCTCTTCGTGTCTTCTTCTTCTTTGTCATCCCCGAATTACCATCTTCATGGTTGATCTTGTATTGCACTTGGGGCTTGACTTGTGGCTTAGCTTGAGCATTCTTGGTTGGGCAAATATTTGCAAGATGTCCCATCCCATGGCACTTGAAGCACATGAAATGAGATAGCTTCTTTGGTTCTTGCTTCTTCTCTTTCTTGCCCTTGCCCTTGTGGAAACTGATTCCACACTTGTCACCATAGCTTCTTTTATTGTTCATCATGTGCTCAAAGGTGACTTTGGAGTTGTAGCACCTCTCTAACTTGTTGCTCATATTCTTCAATTCACACTTGAGCTCATTGTTCTCCTTCAAAAGGTTAGTCTCACAAGACATAGAGGTAGAACAAGTATCTATATTTGAAGAACATGGTATATCAAGTAAATCATCACAAGAGGTGGATACATTCTTCTTCCCTACATCACAAGGGTTAGCAAAAATATGTGATTGATCATTTGACCCAAGTGATGAGCTCTCCTCATTTTTAAGATTTATCAATTCATTAATGAGAGAACCATGTTTGTGAACTAAATCCTCATGAGACACACGAAGTTTCTCATGATCTAGCTTTAGTTCCTCATGTGAAGATTTAAGAACATCAAGTAAGTGCTTATGTTCTTCACATGAGTTCTTTAGAAAATAGTTTTCATCTTTTAGTTTCTTAGTTTTGTTCAACTCATTTTCTAAAGCTTTGGAGAGTTTGCACACAAGCTCAAAGTTAGGGTCATCACAATCTACAATCACATTGTCAATTGATACCTTAGTGTCACTATGTGACATGAAGCAATGTAATGAAGTAGAAGAGCTTGTGGAAGCATCACTCTCATAGCCCGAGCATGCATCATCATCATCAAATGTGCTTGGAGTAGCATCAACAATTGAAACACTTGATGTTGGGCTTTCATCGTTCTTGTCAAGTGATCTTGGGGTAGGTAGATCATCTTCATCATCACTTGACCATGAGGTGGAGCAATCTTCCACAACCACCAAGTCATGGTCATGCTCAACATCCTCATGTGCCACCAACTTGGACACATCATCATCATTGTTTGGAGCCTTCTCATATTTTTCAATGAGGTAGGTCCAAATCTCATGAGCGCCCTTCATGTCCATGATCTCACCAAATATATTATCTTTCATAGAATGGTAGAGAATGTTAGTAGCTTGGCAATCGAGATGTAGGCACTTCTTTTGTGCTTGAGTTGCATCCTTTCTCTCAATTGCACAAGAGAGTCCCACATCTATGATCCGCCACATTTGAGGAGAAATAAACTTAAAATTGCATGTCAACCAATTTCTCCACCGTACAAAGTGTGTGCCATCAAAAATGTGTGGACACTCAACATCTATCCCATAAGTCGCCATCCTCTCAGGTCGGTAAACACCACAAATGAGAGACCAAGCTCCGATACCACGTGTAGGGTCGAGATGGCGGACTAGAGGGGCTGAATAGTCCTTTCTAAAACTTAAGCGCAACGGCTAACCGAAACAAATGCGGAATTAAAACTATCGGTCTAGCCAAGACTACACCCCTCTATCTATAACTTTAGCACCTAGCAAAGTATACTAATTGGGCTCACTAAGGTGCCAAGCTAGGAACCTCACTTAAACAAGTCTAGGTTGCAAGGTCACACAAACCTAAGCAACTAGTACTCTAAGAAAACCGAGAGCTCCTACACATACTAGTAAGCAAAGCACAAAGCACCTAAGTTCACTAGCAATGCTCTCTAGCAAGACTACACAAGTCAACTAGAGAGCTCAACTTACTTAGCTACACAAACTAAGCAATGTGACTAACAAGGCTACTCAAGCCAATTAGTCACTCAAGAGCTACTTCTATGCTACACAAGCTAGAAGGTAACTAGGCAAGCTACACAAGCTAAACTAGTTACAAGAGCAACAACTAATCACTAGCACAAGATATGAACAAGTAAATACAAGCTAGTGATTTGGAGAATGCAAACCACCGAGAAGATGTAGACAAGGTTGACACGGTGATTTTTCTCCCGAGGTTCACTTGGTCGCCACCAAGCTAGTCCCCGTTGTATCGGCTCACTCACTTGGAGGTTTATGACTTTTACAGGTCTCACCTCGCCTAACCCCCTCAAGGGTTGCCGCCTAACCAACACAAGATGAGGGCACTCAACGATACCTTCAACTAGAGTTGCTCTTCGCGATCTCCCGCGGGGCAAGCACAATGCCCCTCACAAAGCCTTCTCCGGAGCCACGCACAAGCTTCTTGCGTGCTTCAACAGAGCCACGAGCTACCAAGACGTCTAGGAGGTGGCAACCTCCAAGAGTAACAAGCACCACGAGCTTGCAATACGATCACCTAGTGCCACACGAAGCTATCTCTCAAAGCAACGCACTAGAGATCACTCACTCGCAATAGAATTGCTCTCTTTGCTTGCACAAGTGAGTTAGAGGGCTCCCAACCAAGCACAACTAAGGGCAACACATCCCCTAGGTGCTCGACTGGCCCCAAGGGCCAGCCAAGGGCTATAAATAATCACCCTATCGAAACTAGCCGTTTTGCCCACTCACTGGGCTTCCTGCAAAGGGTCTGGATGCACCCATCACTGGGGTCCGGACCATGCAGCGCACGTCCGGACTCCTGGCCGTTTTAAATGAGCCGTTGGTGCCCTGCGCCAATCTTTGCCACGTGTCTCCGGACACGTCCGGACTCCTGTCCGGACCAACGCTCACGCGCGTCCGGACCTATGCAGAGAGCTCCGCAAGAGCACAATTCCTCCGGACGCGGATCCGGAGTTCACCGTCCGGACGACGAACAGCGTCCGGACCTCCTCTGTCAGCACAGCTCAGTCAGTGGGGGGAGTGACCGGACGCACAGCCATTTGTCCGGACCACCCAAGCCCCAACGTCCGGACTCACTTGCCCGAGCGTCCGGAGCTCACAACTTCAGCCAGACCTAGGGTTAGGTTCCCGACGCAACCAATGGTCCGGACCCTACTGTCCCTAGCGTCCGGAGCTCGGTTTTCAGTCGAGACTCCTCCCTTCTTCCTTTGCTTCTCAAGTGCCAACACAAATGTGATCACCACCTTATGCATGTGTGTTAGCATTTTCACAATCATTTTCAAAGCACTTTCACTTGCTCTCAGCGCGCCACTCGATCCTAATTCATCGCAAAGTTAGATCGCTCCAAGTGGCACTAGATAACCGATATGCAAACAAGTTTCCCCCTCTTGATAGTACGGCTATCTATCCTAAACCCGGTCATATACTTCTCTATACACCAATGACCGGTGGAATGAAATGTCTTATGGTTATACCTTTGCCTTACGCATTCCATTCCATCACCATCTCCAATGTTGATGCAACACATGCACCAACCTATCACCAAATGATATGATCCACTTCATATCATTATGTGACCGTTTTGGTTCATCGATCTTGACCTCACTTGCTCTTCACTGTTGCCTTGATCCATCGGCGCCAAGCATCACCCGCTTGCCCTTCACACTTGCAACCGGTCCATCAAGCCAAGCCTCATCTTGATCTTCTCCACCTTGGTCACATGACTCCATGTCATGTTTTATGTGCATTAAGCTCCTTCATCACACAATTACCTGTGAACTAATCTCCTGTGTATATATCACTTAAACACATGTTAGTTCACCTAAGTTGTCACTCAATTACCAAAATCACACAAGGACCTTTCACCTACCGACCAGAAGATGGCCCAGCCCGCGAGGCCTTGTGGCATGCGACAAGCCCGTCGTGCTCGCCAAGGACTCCGAAGAAGTCTTGCTCGCCAAGGAAGATTTTAGTAGATAGACTTGGATCCCTTGCCATAAGGGACCGATCGTAATCTGTTAGGATATGGAAATTGTAACCCTGCTCCCCAGCTATATAAGGCGAGCAGGGACCCCCTCCAAAATCTCTCTCTCAGATGATCTACGGATCTTGTAACCTAATACTCAGATCAATCCATCCACCAAAACACAGGACGTAGGGTATTACGGTGATTTGTCGGCCCAAACCTGTCTAAATTGCCGTGTCTACGCTCTCTGTGTTACACTTGATCGCCGTCGCCATACCTCCGCCTACAATCTACTACCGTAGGGTACCCCCTAGGTAGACTGCGACGCATATTTGATCGACAGTTGGCGCGCCAGGTAGGGGTGTGTGCATCGACTTCATGGCTCATCAAGCGGTTACTTTCCCGACTCGATGGTCCTCCCGGCAACTGGCACCATTCTCCAGATCGGATCTATGTCCTAGACCGTCAGATCTATTCCACGCGGCGCAAACGCGCTGCCGCCCGTGCGTCGTTCCGCTGTGCCAATATGCCACCCGCAAAAGAAGATCGACATCGACGACCTGGTCGACGCCATCGATCGCTCCAGCAGCGGTATTATGGATTGCCTCGACCTCGTGCAGGCGACACGACGCTGACTGTCTGGCCACCACAGCCGCCGACCACGCCACCGCCGGTCCCCGCCGAAGACGATGGCCGCGGTGACCAGGGACACTCGCCCTCTTCCGATGATGCCTCATGGACTTAGCAACCAGGTGACAGTTTTCCAACGCCAAATGCACCGAGCGATCTCCGACCAGGTCCCGGCAGCTCCGATCGTGAACACTGTCGTCATCTCCACGGTCCCCAGTGACTCCGACCAGGCAGTTTCCCTCGATGACACGATATCTTCGGATTCCGCTGACGCCACAGGGATGGAGGTCGCTGATTCCTCTAGGTCGACCGGTAGTTTGCCGGAATTCCCTCTAGGCTTTTGAGGATTAGTTTTTCAAGTCTCCGCAGATAGCATCGCCCCCGACAACGAGACGGACGCCAAACATGTCGCAAGAGAGAAACACAACACCGAGCGTGCGCGAAGGCGTGAATTGGAGCACCGCGAGCAAGAGAAGCGTGATGAGGAGCGCCGCGAGCAGGAGCGACTCGCACGTGAACAACGTAAGCTGGAGCAGGGGAATCGTGATCGCCCGCCATAGTGCAACCTCCAGCAGGACTTCAACAAGGTGGGTGACGTTCCGGTGTACCCGAACCCCAGCGCCAATCTAGCGGTAGCCGCCTGCGAGCTCTCCAAGCTCCCCCCACGCCCGAGATCGAAAAGATAGAAGCCCACATCATGGCGGCGGTGGTCTAGGTCAACAAGGCGGGTCCTCTGCCCGAATTCTCTGGCCAGTCCCACAGCAAGAACCACCCACGAAGCCCGCCAAGGCAGCCCAGGCGAGGATCCCCACGCCGCGACGACGAAGAACTCGACGGGCCTCGGCGCGATCGAGCACCTGCACCGCCACGCCAAAGCCCTCCGAGGGAGCAAAGGCGAGCATCACCACCTCACAACGACGACGAGCGTGAAAGACCCCGGCGCGACAGGTCACCACCTCCGGCGCGCCGAAGCCCCCCGAGGGAACGTCGACATAGATCCCCACAGTACAATAATGACAACCTCCGCCGTGGTCGGACACCGCCACCAGCGCAAAGAGCAATCGGGGGACTGCGCCCCTTCTCCGCGCGTCTCCGCACCGTCCAGTGGCCCCCGAATTTCAGAGTTACGTCGGTGGAAAAGTATGACGGCAAGGCAAATCCAGAGCAATGGGCGTCCACCTACGAGATAGCTGTTGTCGATGTTTTACCACCGATAGCCTGCCACGAGGTTACCCGAGATAGTAGTTCGTGCCTCAGCGAATTGTGAAACCTTGGTGGTTGGACATGCAGGGACACATGGTTTATACTGGTTCAGGCCCTCGACAAGGTCGAGTAATAACCTTACGTCCAGTTGAGTCGCTTGTTATTTCTCTTGATCGTAATACAAAGTGTTGTGCGCCGCTCTGCGTATCAGGTGTTATGTAGTATGTTCGGGTTCTTTTTCGGGTGATACCCTCACCAGCCCTTTATAGTCCAGGAACTGGTTGAGGGTTGCTCTAATCCTACTCGGTTACAAACTTAGAGTCCTAAGCTGTGCTTCGGTCTTGTCGTCTTTACCGAGTAGAATTCGGTTTCTTCTGTCCGTCTTCCTTTGTGGGCTGAGGAAAGGAGGCCCAAAGCTTAGGAGTTGAAGCCTAGATGATCCAAATAATATTATTGGTCGACGGATCGAGTCGAAGCACCTGAGGAAGGATTAGAAGCCTTAGATTTTAACGATGTTGTAACTTTATGTGCAATTTTATTGGTGTCTAAATGGGGGCACATATTTGACCCGTACTTATCGAATCCGTCGAAGCTTAATTTGTGGATCTTTCTGCTGTCCTATTCTCTAGCTTCTTCAAACATATCAGTCACATGGTTGAGATATAGGGCCCGTAATTTAGACCCAGAGCTAAAAAATTTTAGCTCATGAACTCTAACCATCAATTAGTCTTGTTAGAGCAACTCCAGCCATAAGCCCCAAATCAAGCCCCTACATTTTCATTTGGGAGGTGGCTTGTAAAATTTGAGGGCCAAATTCATAGTCCAACTCCAACCATAGTCCCTAATTGGGGGAGAGGAATAGGAGGACCTCATTCCTAGGGACCCAAAACTAAACTTTGAGGGCCCTCCTAAAATGGGAGCCCAAATAGGAGGTGCATTGGAGTGAATTTTTTTGGACCAAGTCCCTAGATCTAGAATAGGGGCCTGTTTAGGGCTCCGCTGGAGTTGCTCTTAGCTTTTATTACCCCAAATTAGCTCATGCATGTTTACGCTTTTTAATTGGTATCTACCAAAAATATGGACTAATCAATAGCTCTTATATCCTAACACCATAATCGGATGACACGTTACCGGCACGATCGACCAGCATGATTAAATCGGACGGGTTGTTGATATCTGTCCATTTCACCAGCGTTGTGTGTGACTGTATCCATGTGCGCATCGGATCACGGGATAGCACGCGCGCCGCGTGTCGTTCTTCCTGCGGATCGGATCGGATCGGATCGGAGGGCCTTTATTATATTTTATTCTAAAAGCGTTCCTGCCCGTCCGGCACCCGTCCGCACCCCGATGCTATAAATACACATGCAACAAGCGGCGCGAGTTTACTGGCTATATATTGCATTGTGCTTGCACTGATAACTCGATCCTTAGGGTTCGGTGATCAAGCTGCTGAGTGAAACTGAGCAGCCCCCGGGTTTATGCCCGCTTTCTGGTAGTCGAGTGGGTAGAAGAATTCTTGTGAATGGAGTTGAAGGTAGACTAACTCCTCAGTTAGATTTTCCTGGGAAGTTTGGTGTAGCAGGTAGAAGAAGTCTTGTGATGTGGCTTCCATGCCTTCTCTATCTGTCTGCTGAACTCCGGGTTGTAACCGTTGCCGCTCCTGAGTTGGTTGACGTGGTATGCTCTATCTTTGTGGCCGTGCGTGCTTGCGCCGAATTCTTGCTGGAAAGGCTAGAGCTAGAGTTGTCCAATCTCATTTTCTAGGAGTGGCTTTCTGCCTATGAACCAGGACTTTCTTCAGGCGTTAAGGAAGCTCTAGGTTGTTTTACTCTACGAGTTTTTTATCAAGTGTTGGGTCTTCTTTGGTAGTAGACCTGATCTGTCCTTGGTTTTGGTCTTTATATTTTGTCACTTGTGATCTCTTGTTGTAGATGAGGTCCGTATTGGCTTTGTATTGGTAGCTTCTGGTTGTTGTATCTGTGAGATCACTGACTGATTTGTTTTTGGTATCCAATAAGTGTCCCTGGTTGTATGATTGTCCTTGGAATATTCTTCTAGATATTCTATCTAGTACTCTGATGTACTGCTTTTATTGTAGCCATTTGTATCTCATCAATGTAGTCCTTGTAGAATCTTTTGCCTTTACTGCTCCCTTTATGTACTATTGTTGATGTTGTCCTTTCTTCATGGACTTGGTGTATGTGCGCCCGTTGTTCTTCTATAAATAGTTGTAGTATGGTTTCCTTGTCACATATCTTCTGTTTTTCCTTGTAAGAGGTCCTTGTTATATCATGGACATTGTAGTGGGCGAGCTTGACGAGCCCTCAGGCTTCTTTCTTCTCTTTCTTGGTTGTGATCTAGTGAATGGTGTAGATCTTGTGATAGAGACTAGTTGCAGGCTAGTTCTAAAGTTGTAGAATTCTATGGAAGGAGCCAAAGCAAATGGTGTAGGCCTTGTGATGGTATTGGTGTGTACTGTCATGGACCCTTCAGTCATTTGTTTGTGCTTCTTTCCGGGTTGTTCTGGATTCGCTGTCTTTGATGACGCCCATCTTGGACGACTTCTTGGTTCTACTTCCTTTGGTTAGTAAGGATGCACTTCCTCTCGTCTGAAATCAAGCGCTTTCGAGCTGCTTTTTTCTGCACGACAATTACCGGTTCCGTCTTGTGTAATTTTGACTCTAGCAATCCCTGCTTGTTAGAGTACTTTTGTATCTGTTGGGGCGTTGTATTCTGATGTAAAGCTGCCTATGTGTTGATATTTTTCAATAAAGGACTTTCACTAATCACGTTCTGTCGAGTTGTTTTCATCTTCGGCTAACCACTTCTTCATCATGCTATATTCTGTAGGGTGTAAATGTTTATGGTACTCAACTGCGGTTGTCCTGATCTGACTGTTGCTTTTTCCTTTTCCGTTGCGTAGTTTTAGGAAGTAACAGTTTTGATAACTGTTCCGCTATTTTTCTGTAATTGCTGCCTTTGGGTAATGGCTGTTTATGGGAACCAATCTCTTTGTTTTATATAAGTTCCTTCGCCCTACGGCTAACAGAAAATTTCTCGTCTTTTGTTTTGGCTCAACCTTCTCCTATCGTTCTTCTTGGAGTAATTTTGCAATGAAGGGTAAAGGGATCCTAAAATCTTCTATTCAGCAAGGTGATCTTGATCACTTAGTTGCACAAGGTCTTCTTTCAAGATCGACTATCTGTGAGTTGCTTGTTGATCGATCGTCCCCAAACCCATCTCCTGATCAATCTCTTCTTTTTGTCTCTTATGTCAGATCTGGGCTTTGTTTTCCACCATCTGACTTTTTAGTTCAGTTCCTTGATTTCTATGGTCTCCAACTTCACCATCTTGTTCCTAATGCTATCCTCTTTCTTTCTTGCTTCGTGCATCTTTGCGAGGCTTTCATAGGGATCCCTCCTTGTCTTTTGTTCTTCCGCTACTTCTTTCGAGTTCATTTTACTGGTAGGTCGAAGGTCCCTAGTTGTGGTTGTTGCCTGATTCAATCTAGACAGGTTCACAAAAATGTCTTTCCTTCTTTGTTCCTATCTGATTCTGTCCGTGATTGGGCTAAAAAGTGGTTTTACGTTTTCCAGCCATCTTTTCCTAAGCCTTTTGATTTGCCTTCTCTTCCAGATTCCCTTCCTTGTTGGTCTGATAAAATTTACACTTCTGAGAAGTAAGCCCTTAAGCCTTTGATTGATCGTCTTAGTTTCTTGAAGCAATCTGGTTTGATAGGCAATGGTATTGTTGCTAGCTTCTTGCGTCGCCGAGTTCAGCCTTTGATGAAAAGGGATCATCTAGGTTTCGAATATAGCGGTCTGTCTGATTCATCTCGCCTTATCCTTGAGACTGAACTTTCGGATGATGTTGTTCTTGAGATGATAAATAGAGTACTAGGTAGTGTTGTCAATCTTCCTGTCATGATTCAGGAGTATAGTGTTGTCAATCCTCTACCTGATGTAAGCTTTTTGCATCCTTGATCTGTTTTCTTTGTTTTGATATTTTTGATCTGATATACTTTTATTTTGCAGGGTTTCAGTCATGACTTTGCTCTCAATGTTCCTGCTATTGATGATGGTGGAAATTTGGATGATGACGATGATGACGATGATGATACTGATGCTGCTACTGGTTCTCGTGTTGCCTCTCCAAAGCGAGGACATTTGGATGTGGCCATTAAGTCTCCTCGGCCGAAAAGGCTACGGTCTGCTCGTTAGGGTTTTTTGTCAGGTTATCTTTATGCTGAGTTCTTTCTGTTTCTCTTGTTTGCCTCTTGTCCCTTGATGAGTCGAGTTCTTTTTGTCTCTTTTGTCTGTCTTTTGTTTCTTGATTTTTACTTTCTGATTCGCAGATGGGTATTCGGCTCTCTCGACTGAAGATGAATCGGGTGACCTCTTGAGTCCTTCTGGGTGAGCCTTTTCCTTCTTTTTCCCTTTTATTTGCTTTTACTTTTATGATCCTTGCTGATGCTTGGTCTTCAAATGTAGTCGGGTATCTGCTGATGTTCTTTTTGCTTCTGGCTCTACTATACCCTCTTTTGACGATGGTTTTGATTTTGCCATTCCAAAGTTATCTTTCTCTCAGAATGTGGCTGAAATTAAGAAGTCTTCTAGGTGCATTTCCCTTCTTTTGCTTATTTCTTTGATGTTTACCGAGTTCTTTGTAAAGACTTGTGGTATTTTTTATTGTAGCGTTCCCTTAGGCGGCTCCTCTTCTTCTAAAGCAGTTGTAGATTTGAAGTTGTCTTCTCAAGGTAAATTTACTTTCTATCCTCTTTAGTTTTTTGTATACTTCTGTGTTGACTTCTTTATTGTAGGTGACCCAGTGCCTCCCTGTGGTACTAACATGATTGAGGTGTCTCTTGGGAAGTCTTTCTTGACTTCTCATCCTGTTACCCAAATTTTTCCCGCGGTCGATCATTCTGTTCCTTTGTCTACTCGGTCTGAGCGGATTGGTAGGTTGCTTTCAACCTGGGAATCCTTTTCTTCATAATATGGTGCGGAGCTTAAGGTGCTTTTGACGATCCTTCTTTTGTGTTTCTGTTTTTCTCGTTATTTTTTCTTTATCTTTATTTTTTCAGCAGGCTTTCCATCAGGATCAAGATGTTCTATTTGGTCCTCAAGAGGAGAGGTCGGCTAACCTTATTCAAGGTAGCCTTAGTAAAGCTGAGGCCGAGTTGTCTCGTGTAAAGGCTGACTTGGTTCGAGTGAAAGAATTGCAGGAGTTTGTTGCCACTCGAGCTTCTCATGAAATTGCTGATCTGAAGTCTCGACTTGCTGGTATCATTCGTTCTTCTACTTGTTTTGATTCTACCAGATTGCTTTTGTTTATTTGCTTGATATTTGTCAGATGTCGAACGTCAACGTGAAGCTTGGAAAAAAGATCGAGAGGTGATGACCGAGACTCTCCGGTCTTCTGAAATAAGGCTAAGCATGTAAGTGAATCTACTGATGATACATTAAAAAAGGCTCAAGATTTGCTGGCTAAAGCTCAGTTGATTCGGGCTGGTGCTGATCATGACCTTGTCCAGGCTTTACAATCGATTCAGACTTTGCAAGGTAAGTTGAATTCTGCCCGAGCACAACTTAGATCTCTGCTTGAGGCTATTAAGCCCATTATTGCTGCTGTTTGCCGTCCTGGAGATGATAGTGCTGGTGTGGATAGTATAATTCCAGTGTTGTCTTCACGATTCCGTGAGTTTGTGCAGGGTGGATTTGTACGATGTATTAACAATGTTGCTTCCTTTGTTCGGGCTATTGCTCCTGAGGTTCCTTTGAACCGAATTCTTGAAGATCCTATGGAGGCCGATCTCCTAACTAGGTGGGAACAGTCGAAACCTGAAGTTGAAGATCTTTGTAATGAGATCCTTGGTCAGATGAAAGTGTTGCCCCCTTCTCCTTGATGAACACATTTACTTGTCTTTGAGTGATGGTTCTTGTAATATACTCTGAATGATACTTTTGCTTAATATATTGTCAGGCTTCGTCCTGATATTGTGATACTCTTGTCCTTGTCTGCTAATGTCGTGCAGTTTTGTTTTCCGATTGATGTAGTTGTCCTTCTGATGAATACGTCATTTTCTTGATATTTGTGAGCTATGTCGAGTTCTTTTGAGTATTGTGCCTCTGTATTGGACTTTGAAGATGCTTCTGAATTCCCAAGTTCTTTCTAGGTAATATTATTGGTCTTCGTGCCTTGATGACTATACTGGAGATATTCTTGTTTATAAAATGCCTTGTGCCTCTGAGTTAGGCTTTGAGGATCTTTGTCGTTGCTTTTGAGTATTTTAGAAGTAGTCTTGTTATTTTGGATGAGTAGTTTCTGATGCTAGAGTAGTAGATATCACTTTCTGATGTAATAGCATTTGGCTTGCTGTCTTTGTTGTGCTGAGTTTGCGCTGCTCTTCAAGAAGGAATGTTGTATCACTTTTTGCAAGTGATTATCTTTGATGTCGTCGAGGTAGACTGATGCTTTTTGTTGCGTCGAGTAGTTTGACATTTGTCATGCCGCCTCTTGAAACGGTAGACTTGTAGGTGTATGAACCAGACTGTGCCGCTCATGGTGCAAAGCAGTCGGTTTATCATCGAGGTAGACTGATGCTTTTTGTTGCGCCGAGTAGTTTGATGTCATGCCGGTAGACTTGTAGATATGTGAACCAGACTGTGCCGCTCATGGTGCAAAGCAGTCGGTTTGTCGTCGAGGTAGACTGATGTTTTTTGTTGCACCGAGTAGTTTGATGTCATGCCACCTCACGAAACGGTAGACTTGTAGATATATGAACCAGACTGTGCCGCTCATGGTGCAAAGCAGTCGGTTTGTCATCAAGGTTGACTGATATTTTTTGTTGCGCCGAATAGTTTGATGTCATGCCAGTAGACTTGTAGATATGTGAACCAGACTGTGTCGCTCATGGTGCAAAGCAGTCGGTTTGTCGTCGAGGTAGACTGATATTTTTTGTTGCACTGAGTAGTTTGATGTCATACTGGTAGACTTGTAGATATGTGAACCAGACTGTGCCGCTCATGGTGCAAAGCAGTCGGTTTGTCGTCGAGATAGACTGATGTTTTTTGTTGCGCTGAGTAGTTTGATGTCATGTCGGTAGACTTGTAGATATATGAACCAGACTGTGCCGCTTATGATGCAAAGCAGTCGGTTTGTCAGGTTGCCTCACGAAACAACTGACTTAAATATGCTAGATAGTGCCGCTCATGGTGCAAAGCTGTCAGCTTGTCATGCCGCCTCACGAAACAGTAGACTTATATATGAACCAGACTATGTCGCTCATGGTGCAAAGCAGTCGGTTTGTCAGGTTGCCTCACGAAACAACTGACTTAAATATGCTAGACAGTGCCGCTCATGGTGCAAAACTGTCAGCTTGTCATGCCACCTCACGAAACAGTAGACTTATATATGAACCAGACTGTGCCGCTCATGGTGCAAAGCAGTCGGTTTGTCGAGTTGCCTCACGAAACAATCGACTTAAAAATGCTAGACAGTACCGCTCATGGTGCAAATCTATCAGCTTATCATGCCGCCTCATGAAACGGTAGACTTATATATGAACCAGACTGTGCCGCTCATGGTGCAAAACAGTCGGGTTGCCTCACGAAACAACCGACTTAAAAAATGCTAGACAGTGCCGCTCATGGTGCAAAGCTGTCAGCTTGTCATGCCGCCTCACGAAATGGTAGACTTATATATGAACTAGACTGTGCCGCTCATGGTGCAAAGCAGTCAGTTTGTCAAGTTGCCTCACGAAACAACTGACTCTAGACAGTGTCTCTCATTGTACAAACTGTCGGTTTGTTCTTGATGTCTTGTGCTTTTAGTTGTAGAATTTCTTGAATTGGCTGATGTGTCAAGTGTTGCTTAGTTGAATTCCCTCTTCTATCATTAGCTCGTAAGTTCCGGGTTGTATTGTTGTCTTGATGATAAAAGGACCCTCCTATGGGTTGAGTAGTTTATGTCTTCCTTCTTTCTTTTGAATTAGTCGTAGCACCAGATCTTCTGGTTTTAACGTTCTTGGATGTGTATTTCTTTCGTAGTGTCTTCGCAAGCCTTGTTGAAGACTCCATAGTGATTTTGGTAATTGATGAAGCCTAAGTACTAACCTATCTCTAAGTGGTTGAGTAGGTTTAGTACACCAAGGTGAAGAGAAGGTGACAAGTGATGGAGCAAGGAGGAAGCTAAGGAGAAAGCAAATCAAAGGCTCACACTTGGAGAAGAAGAGAAGAGAAGGAGACCCTAAGAGTTATACAAGGCAAAGGTATAAGCTAGGATTTTTTGGTTGAGTGATCAAGACACCTAGTGGGTGTGATCACATTTAGGATAGATAACCGTACTATTAAGAGGGGAAAATAGTATGTGGTTACAACTATCGAGTGCCATTAGGTGGATCATGAGTGCATTGCATCTAATCCTAATGAGCAACCCTCGTAAAACTTGATAAAATATGTCACACACATGCACAAGTCAGTGAAACACTTGGTGGTGGCACATGAGATCAAGGGAAGCAAAGAGAAGGAAATTCAGCTCAAGTCAAAGGTGTCGGACCAGTTGGCTTAGGAGCGTCGGACCATAGCAAGTGGTCCGGTGGCTGCTCCTAGCACTGGCCTGGCAACAGAGAAGCGTCGGACTAGTGGCAAAAAGAGGCTCTAGACCATAGACGAGTGGTCCGGTGGTTCAGTCAACAGCATATCAGAAGACCAAGACATGCGTTGGACAACTCAGCATAGTCCGGTGGACTAGTCCGGAGGTCAGGTCCGAAGCTCAGGTGCTCCCTGCGTGAATTTGGCAAGACCCTAAGGAGGCTTCGGACTACTCGGCATGGTTGTTGACACCTCTTAAGTATCAATTCTAAGTGTCAACTAAGCAGAAGAAAGGATATATTTGCAAGACACTACCTAGATATAGGGTTTTAATTGATAGAATTCCACGAGTTTTGGTGTTTATTTGTTTCTGCAGGGACACAACTGCAAAAGAGCAAAAGAGGCCCACAAGTAAGGATTACATAGACACATAACACCTCCGTACGAAAAAGACTAATCTAGAAGACTCCAGAACCACCCCCGAGGAAGGAGGGGCCCACCTGTCAGCAGGGTAGGGCGGGCGCCCTCCCCCCTAGGGCGGCCGCCCAAGGCCAGTGGCCAATCATGGCCACTTCGTGGATTAGGGTTCCACCGCCTTTGAGGTTTAATCTAAACCCTCCATTAAGGTCGGTTTGATCTGACGGTTGGCGATCATTTGAGGGGGCTATATAAGGAGGACCCCTGTCCCCTGGCCAAAGGAAATCCATAATCCATTATTCATTTGCATATTTTCCAGAGAGGATTCGCCAGAGAAGATCCCTCACGGGTCTATTCTCTAGGGCTTAGCATACATGTGAGATTAGAGTTTACTCTTCTAGATTGAGAGAGTTAGAGTGGAGGTGTCGATTGGAGGAAGCCCGGCTTGTCGGTGTCTCCTCTCCAGTTTGTATCGACGGGATCAAGACTCCTAACCCAAGGCTTGCTCCTAGGATTTCTTCAGTAATTCGACTTCTAATTCTAGTAAGTTCCCTATTTATTATTCTTTGGTTTGTGAGTTTACTTTATTCTCTTCGCGTAGAGAGTAGGGTGATCATCTTTAGCGTAAACGTGGTGTTTGGGCTAGGATACTCATAGATATCCCCTATCTAGCCGGATCTGTGGTAGTAGCTCGGAAAGTTACAATTCCGTAGATACCTTTGGAACCCACAATCCCGTTAGAAGGACCGATAGGGTTTCATAGGCCGCGTGTTAAGAATCCTCTGAGGTGTCTCTTCTCACGACGGTTCTCCCCAATAGAATAATAGATCATATCTTATATAGACTAGAACGAGACTACAGTTGCGATCTTCTCTAATCGCTTATATCACGATCACCTTGTCTGTAGCCTAAGGGTTACTAGCATAGATTTGGTTAGTTAGATGCACCCTTTCTCCCTACGGAAAAACAAATAACGATACTCTGGACTATCTCCCGGGTGAAGTGCTCACCGGTATCCGTGCGCTTGCGGATTACTTCCTAGTGATTTCTCTGTCTGCGTTAACAAATATCAACAATGGTCCGGTGGACCAGTCCGACGGTGAGGTCCGAAGCATGGGTGCTTACTGAGTTCAGATTGAAGCCGAGGCAAAGGCGTCGGACAAGGCGTCGGATCAGCCCTTCGGACTATGGCAAGTGGTCCGACGGTGTTGTGTTCCTATGCGCCAACGGTCGAATTCAAATTGACGGGACACGTGGCGATCAACAGAGGCGTTGGACCAGAGCGTCGGACCAGGTGCTATGGTCCGGTGGTTGCGCAGAGTGGTCCGACGGTCTGTTTTCAGGCTGCTAAAAAGGCATAACGGCTAGTTCCTTGTGAGGGGCTATTTAAGGTGTTTGGCCGACCCAAGCTCACTCTCTTGCACACCTGGACATTGCATACTCTTTATGAGCTTGTGACACACACTCTCACTCATCTCATCATTGTTTGATCATCCATTTGAGAGATTTGAGTGTTCTAGTGCATTGCATGAAGTGATTCATCTTAGTGGCACTTGGGAGTTGATACCGCTGCTAGTTTCTTGTTACTCTTGGTGGTTGCCATCACCTAGACGGTTGGAGCAAGCGCTGTGGATACGAGAAGCTTGGTGATTGTACTTTGTCGACCACAAGTGGTGATTGTGAGGGGTTCTTGTGCCTCCCCCGCGGGAGATCGCAAAGATAACTCTAGTGGATTGCTCGTGTCTTGTGCCTCCCTCATCTTGTGTTGGTTGTGCGGCACCCGGTGACGGGTTTGGCGTGTGATGCCAATTAGCGCGTGAACCTCCAAGTGAGTGAGCCAACACAATGAGGATGTAGCTAGTTGGCAAACTAGTGAACCTCGGGTGAAAAATCAAGTGTCAACCTCTTGTTCATCATTGTGATTGATTGAGTTGCTTGGAGTTCTCTTGATTGGCTCATTACCTCGACACGGCAGTATAATCACTCCTCCCATCTTCGCATTACCTTTTTCATACTTGTCTTAGTATATTAGGTTGTGCCTAGAGGGCTACTAGAATTGAGTAGGCTTTGAGTGATCCTAGAGCTATATTAGGA
>CM039123.1:42989122-43021366 GCA_022036555.1 Microstegium vimineum
CACCCGGCCCGGTGAGATTTTCTTTCTTGCTGGGAAAAGCGAATTTTTTGTTAAAAGGGGGGGAAAAATGCGGGTTTTTTGCGCAAAAAGTTTTTCGGAGAGAAAAAACAGGGGGTTTCCCCCTTTCCCAAAGCCCCCGAGCGAGGTGTATTCTGGCACGCCCCGGGAGTGCACCTTGCAAGCGATTGGTCCGAGAGTTCCCTTGTTTTTTATTCCTTGAACTTTTTTGCTTAAGGGGGGTTACATGTGTATTACAAATGCTAGGTTTACACTAAATAGAAATAAAAAAAAACGGCATAGCTGTGGGTGCTCTAGGCGTCCGAGCTCTGCGTGCTCTGGGGGTTTCGACGTCCATTTGTCTGCGGCCTCGATCGCGCCCCCAAAACTCTCGCTGGCGCACCTCGGCCATGACGTTCTCGCAGCAGTCCACCTCACACTGGTATGCCACCTTGAGATCGGAGGTGACTGTGATGATGCCGCGCGGCCCCGACATTTGAGCTTGGGGTAAGTGTATTTGGGGGGACGGCCATGAACTTCGCGTACACGGCCTCCCCAGCACCAGGGTGGTAGGTCCCGCGGGTAAGCCCCCGACCTCGAAGGTGAGGTCCTTGGTCCGGAAGTTGTCCGGATCCCCGAACATGACAGGCAGGTCGATCTGCCCCAGGGATACCGTCTATCTTCCAAGGACGATTCCCGGGAAAGGGGAGCCCCCGAGGATCAAAGCTTTTCCCTACATAGGCCAAGGGCTTCGAAGGCGTTGCAGTACATGATGTTGAGGCTGCTGCCCCCCGTCCATCAGCATTTTGGTGAAGCGCACGTTCCCTATGATTGGGTCCACGATGAGTGGGTAGTGACCCGGGTGGGTAATGTGGCTCGGGTGATCGTCTCGCCCGAACGTGATGTCGGACCCCGACCAGTCGAGGAAGGCCGGAGTTGCCGGGGCGGCCGTGAAGACTTCGCGCCACCCCCGCTTCTGCCGGCGTTTGCAACCGTGGGCCTCCGAGCCCCCGAAGATCATGAGGCACTTGTTGAGTGGGGTAGGAGTCTTCGCGACCCTCGTCCCCGCCTGCCCGTCCCGACTGCTTCGGCTGGTCGTTTTTGGGTTGGGGTACGGCCTTGAAGTATCTGGCCATCATCTCACACTCCTGGAGTGTGTGCTTGACCGGCCTTTGTGGTACGGGCATGGCTTGGTGAGCATGTCATCGACTTGCCCCCTTCTTTCCGCCCTGGGGAGGGGAAGTCTTGCGATCCCCGCCGCGACCACTTTGTCGTCGCCGCCATGCTGCGGCCTGCCCCTCTTTTTTCCTTTTCTGGGCGTGGTTCGAGCCGCCTTCGCCGGCGGTCTCTACTTCCTTGCCCTTCCCCTTGTCGGGTGGAAGATTGCACCGATTTCCTCTTAGCCAACGCGTAGCTCGTGGCGATGTCGAGGAGTCATTCGGTGGTGCGGGAGTTGCTGCGACCCAACTCATGGACCAGCTGCTTGCAGGTGGTGCCTGCGAAAAAACGCCCCCACCACCGTCTGCGTCGGCTGCAGTCGGAGCTTTGTGCACTGCTGGGAGAAGCGACGGATGTTTAAACCCGAAGGGACTCGTCCGTCTTCTGCCTGCAGTTGCGGAGGTCCCAGGGGTTGCCTGGGGTGTAGGTGCCCTGGAAATTCCCCACGAAGGCCTGTCGCAAGGAACTCCACCCATCGATGGTGTTGGGGGGGGAGGTGCTCGAGCCATGGTGCGGGTCGAGCCTGAGAGGTGGAGAGGCAAGTGCGGATGATGAATTCGTCGTCGTCCGCGCCACCGGCCTGGCAGGCGAAGCGATAGTCGTCGAGCCAGAGTCCAGGGTTCATCTCCCCGGAGTACCGGATGATGTTGGCTAGCTGTCGGAAACGTTGCGGGGAAAGGGGCACGGGAGATGCAGCGAATAAGGCCAGTGGGGCCCGGTGGCTCTGGCGAGAGGGACCGATCCTCCCCGCTGTCGTATCGACCGCCATGGCGGACGTGGGGAGCCCCTGCTCGTGCTGTCCCGCTTGGCGTGCTGCGTGCGTCGAGCGTGTCACGCACGTCCTGTTTGTCGCCCATTCGGGCTGAAACCGTCGAACGTCGACGCTCGCCCGGGCCGGGTCCTAGTGAACTAAGCCCTCACGGTCGTTGGGCGCCGGGTCAACCTGATGGCTAGGGTTAAGCCCGCCCTCCGCGACGCGGAGCTCTTGGCATGCTGAACCGCGGCGCGCCCCAGGAAGACTTCAACTCTTCGTGCGTGAGCTTCCCCTCGGCTTTGTCTGGGACCGGGGGGTTTGCAGAGCAGCACCGCCGTTGCCCCCGCTGTTCTGACGTGCCCGCGCGAACTGCGGCGGGTCGTCCTCGTCGTTGATGATGCGCGGGGTGCAGGCTCGGGCCTCCCTCCGAGCGCGGGGCTCTTTTGGGGGCCCTGGTAGTTTCGCGCTCGAGCTGCTCGTGCTCCAACATTACTCGCTGCCTTCCCGAGCTTCCGCTCCTTGTCGCGGAGTTCTTCCAGGTAGCGCCGTTGAGCTCCGAGGATTGGGGGTCGCCCCGCGGGGCGGGAGCCGGCGATCTTGCCTTGCCGACGGGAGTTGTGGACGTCGTCGCCGTCGTCGTCCCCGTCCTCAATGAGGGTGGGGTCGACAGCGGCTCCGGGTGGAGGTGTGTCGCACATGAAGCACTCCGGCCACAGCCTGCGTTTTGTGGTCCCCTCGAGCCGGAGTCGAGCCAAGTAATCGCTGGCGTGCAGAAAAACCATAAAAGGCCCCTTATCCCCAATACCTTCGAAGTCCAGGGGCTCCCAGGGGTCGACGCTGTCGCGGCTGGAGCCAGCGTAGGAGGTGGCCTCCGAACTTGTGAGGAGGTCGGAGGCGGACCGGAGATGATGGGACCAAGCCCGATGCATGTGCCCTCCGCGGGGTTGGCACGGAAACCCGCAGAACACCCCCCTCTGAGTATGACGCGGCGGCATTCCACATGTCGTGCGGTAGCACCCTTGCGACGGGCGCATTGATGAGCCCAGGGGAGAGCGGTTCGTCCTCCCCGCGAGCTGCGCCGTCACTTTGGGGCGAACGCGAAGTGGAGGTTGCGTAGGGCCCCCTGGGTCGGCTGGGGACCCATCAGTGGTGTCGAGCTGGCGCTCGAACTCGGGGTAGTCGGCTCGTGGGATGGCTGTCCCTGGAGCGGTTCGCCCCCCGGAGGGCGCAGGCCAAGGGGGCCAGGGAAATGCCGAGATGGCGTCCACGGCTACGTCGGAGGGGGACCGTGGGGCGATGGAGGACCAGGTCGCCCCCTGCCCGTGGCACTGGAAGTCCAGGCTGCCAAATCGAACGATGGAGCCTGGCGAGAAAATCAACGCGGGCGATTTAGCGATCCGAAACTCGAAAATACGGGTGACACGCAAAGTCCCCCTACTTGGGGGCGCCAACTGTCACTGTCTAAAATGGTGGGGGTCTAGACAGCCAACGAGTAAATTTCTAAGCGTGTTGGATTTTCGGATGGTTACGCTCGGAGACACAAGATTTATACTGGTTCAGGCACGAACGCCCTACGTCCAGTTTGCGTTGGAGTCATGTTACCGAGCATGGAGAGCTCGTAGAGGGGAGCACAAGCTGTGGAGAGAGGAAGTTGGTTCCCAGGTCTCGTGCGTATAGGTTCTTGGTTCGGGTGAGAGCTCGCGTGGACGCAAGCGTATGTGTGTATGAATGAGTTGAAAGATTTCCCAAAAGAGTTTTGGACTGGAGGTCCTTTCTCCCCTTTAAAATTAGGGGAGGGAGGATTACATTTGGGGAGGGGAGAGAAAATACGTGGGCCCGGTTGGGGTTTTGTTTTTTGGGAGTGTTGGCTTCTGTCCCCCTTTCCCTTTCCCGGGGGAAAGATTGGGGACAATAGCCCATGTGTCGGGGTCTTGTTCGCCCTTGAGGGGGTTTTGGGTACCCAAATTGCCCCTTGGACGGGAAAACCCCACCTTTTTTTCCCCTTTTTTTTTGGGCATGGGCGGGGGTTTGGGCCGCACAGGGCCAAGCACCCCCGGTTCCGCCCGGTTACAGGGTGAGGTTCCCCTAACCCCTGTTAAAAGTGTCCGTGGGGGTTTGGGCAGGTATGGTGCGCGTAAGTTTTTGGGATTGGGCAGAAGGCCTTTTTTCCGCGGGGGGTTTCGGGGAAGGCTTGGTGGCTCATCCCTTGGACCCCCTTTCCCAAAAGGGCGAGGGAACTGGGCCTTTTGTTTTTAAGGCTGGGCGTCTGGGTTGCCTTTGTGGGGTGAGGCCTCCGGGGGTTGGGGGCGTCTGGTTGACGTAACCCTGCTCGGACGGGGGGAAGAGTCTCGGAGGGCAGGCGGCGTAAGTATGTCGTAAAACCCTAGCTCGGGCGGGGCGGGGAGCCCCCGAGGGTAATGGCGTCTCGGCGCGTCCCCCCGGGGCTCGGCGAGGCGGAAGATCCTCCGAGGGAGGGGTTTCCCCGTCTTGGGGGGGCGGGGCGTGGAGCCCCCCCCCCCCCCCCCCCCCCCCCCCCCCCCCCCCCCGGGTGGATATGTGAGTCCCCCTCCGCTCGAGCGAGGCGGAGAGCCCCCGAGGGTGTTTTTGGGTTTTTTGCGAAGTGCGGTGTACGGGTTTTCCCCATTCTCAGGTACCGACTGATGCTCCAACAAACCCTTTCGCAAAAATGTAAGAAATTCCATGAAAGTTTGGATAAAAGAGTGTAAAAAAGCTACGAAGATCAAAATCCCTTACCCCCTTTAGCCCCTTGATGAAGCCCTAGTTGCCCATTGTGTTTGTTACTCTTGGACCCCTTTTCCCCTTTTTCGAATGGAGGTTCCCCGGAAGTTCCCAATTCTAGAGGGGTTTTCTAGGGTTGCCCAACGGTGGAGTTATCTAGCACATCCTCCGGGGTTTGATTGATTTTCATTTTTGCTTCCCCCTTTATGGACTTTTTTGGGGATCCTCACACACACAAACTTAAAATTTTCATGCTCTTCCTTGTCTTTTTCTTTTTGGGGTTTATCCACTTTTTGACTCCGGTTATACATGAGAACAAGGCAAGAGGGGTGAGGTTTTTTATTGTAATTTGCGAAGATGCCTGAGACCCGGGTTTTGTGTGCGGGAAGACAGACCGAACACCGTGTGATTTTAGGAATTTTGGGAAATTTTTTTGTGAATCAATGAACAAGGGCAATGTTTTTTAAAAAATGTGTATTAGTTTTGCCCCCTTTGAAAGTGTGTCTCTTTATGAAAACAGTGAACAATACAATGTTTTAAATTAATTTCGTTTAAACATGCTTTTCATCCATTCAGGAATCATTTTGGGGAAATAGTTTTCTCCGCGGCACTTCCCAAACCAAAAGGGTTTCCATTTTTTAACGACTCACGGTTCATGAAGCTTTTTTTTATAGCTTTACAAACCATTTTTTAAGAAGCTATAGCTCAATCTAACATGACAAGGACATTGGTACAGGGAAATTAATCAAAGGGAGCGTTACCCCCTTTTTTCTTTGCCACCCAATGCAAATTTGGCAGGGTAGGGTGGGTTTTTTTTAAACTCACTTCAATCACCAAGTGAACCACTTTTACGATATAGACCGGGAAAGATCCCAAGGAATTGGGGGTGATGTCTGGTTTCGTTTAGCACACGGACCATGTTTAAATTTTCTTTTAAATAAACAAAAAATTTTTAAAAGTTGTTGTTTCCCTTGAGAATTGAAGGGGTCTTTTCTCTCTTTCTCGGTAAAGGGAAAATGCAAATTTTTTTTTTTCAATTCCCGAATTTGGGGAAAAAAAGGCGTTTGTATTGTTTCTTATCGGATCTGTTCAGGGTTTTTTTGTATCGTGGGGCATTCCCCTTTTTCCCCGGGTTGTTGCTTTACCGTTTGCTCTGGGAGCCGATCTTGGAAATTTCCCTTTTTTAACGGGCGTCACTAATCGCCCCCGGTTTTTTGGGGAGCGACGGCCGACTAAAAAGACTGCATCCTGTTTCAAATCCATTTAATTTGTTTTCGATCTGAGCCCAAAACCCTTCAAACCCTTTACAGAGCCCCTTTAATACTTTTCCCCAACGCCCCCCCTCCCTGCTCTCCAAATTTTTTTGCTAATTTCCCTTTAGCAGGCTTCGACGAACGGGGGCAGTTGGGTTCAGGCTTTATGTTAAAGGGTTTATGTTTTAGGGAAAGAAATTTATTTCCCCAAAAATTTTGGGGCCCCAATTCAAACGCTTTTTTCGTCCTGCAGCAAAAACCTTTCCCCAATTCGACGAAAAAAATAGACGGGGGGGGGTCCCGGCACTCCGGCAGCGTCCCTTTTCCCGGCGGGGGCCCACCCGGGCCTCCAAAAGTTGATCACTCCCACTCCAAAACTCACACGGGACACGGCAGCAGATCCATCACGGACGGCGGGCGGGGATACAGTGCGCAGGTTAAAATTTAAGGGCCTCTGGGCCCCTCTTCCCGCGGGCCCCACGGGTGATGTTCACCCCAGTGGGGCCCCCAAAAGAACACAGCGGTGCGGGGGGGAAAATTTTTGTGTACAGTGAACGTAGAAATGGTAAATCCCCCTCCACCTACTCCTGTGCTTTCCTCCCCCCTAAAACCCCCACGCGGGCCCCGCCGCCCCGGGCCCCGCCCGTGAGTTTTTGGGGACGGGGTTTCGTAGCACGGGGGGATGACTACAGGGGTCTGGCGCAAATAGTAGCCCCCAGGTGGGCCCCCGGGCCCTTTTGTGGCGGGTGGCATGCGTCAACGTCAGAGAGGGTGGGTCCCTGGCCTGACGTTTGTGCGTCCCTGTCGTGTTGCCCCGGGGGCCGAGGGGCGTGCGGGCCTGCGCGTCCCCGGGGAAGGGCGGGCGCACACGGGGGCGCGGTCCGTGCCGGGGGGTGGATTTTCCCCGGGAGGACAGGCGCGTACTGTTTCCGCCGAGGGACGGAAATCCCCCTGCCTCCCGACAAGGGGACGGGGCTTGTTTGGAGCGGAGGGGCACCCCCGGAAAGGATAGTTTGAAAAGCAAAATTGTTACGGGTGCAATTTTTATTCTATGGTGACGAATGCGAAGTAGAGTGCAACTTGGGGTTTTTTGGTCATCTTGCTTCCTGTGAAACTTTTTTTTAGAAAATAGTTTTATGAGCAACTCTCTAGGTGCATTTAAGCATTTAGAAGAAGGTTTGATAAAACATTTCAAAAACAATTTATACATGGATGTGAAAAGGGAAAAGAGAGAGGGCTATGAAAAGTTTCTTTTTTCAGTTTATCTCACTTTTTTTTGTAGGGAAAAAAAAGCTTTATAGGTAAGTTTTTTTAAAAGGGGTTTACAAAAAAAAAAATATTTTACAACAATTTTGCAAGCTATTTAAAACATCCAAAAAACCCTTTTGTTTTGGGGCAGAAAAAATTTTTTAGAATAAAAGGACGAGGGTCTGGTGCAGGGAAAGGGAGAATATATATTAGCTTTAAATTATGACCGCTGTAGTACGTGTGCGGAGTCCACAGTTTTTTCCCTCATTGCGAGAACAGTGGGCTGTGGCGTTTTCTGGGGTTTTAAACACAAGCGAGGGAGGGAGAAAACAAGGATTACCTCCTCTAAAAAAATAACTATTTATACGGTCAATTCAAGTATAAAACTATTAAATATTTTCAATAAAAAAAGAAAATTTTACTTTTTAAACATAATTAATTAAATTTAGTATTAGAATTTTTTGCATTGTTTTGGAGGGCGGAGGTCGTATAAAGCTACACGGCAGCTCGCTAGTGACTAGAGATGGTCCAGTTTGGGAAAAAGACTGAAATTCTATGGGTTTCTTCCTTGGTCGTTTTGGTAGTGTAAAGACTATATGTTTTTGCTATTTTTTTTTTAGAGAAAAATACTGTTCGGGGGGTGTAAGCTAAACAACGGGACGAGCCATTACTAGTGACTCATTATAGTGATGTATAGTGGTGTGCCATATTTTGAATGGGGAAAAGAACAGCCGAAGTCAATAACAAAAAACTTATAATAAAAAACTTTTAGTTCGAAATTCAAGAGCTAGAAAATCAGTTCTTGAGCAAAAGGCTTATAGAGCACTAAATTTTAGTTAAAAAAAATTCTTGAACTAAACATCCCAACAAGTACGGTTCTGATATTTGAGCGAACCCAAAAATCCATCTTTTTTTAGTGTGCAATTCGATCCCAAGGGGCCGGCCCCAGGGCCAAGCGGGCCCATACAGTGGGGGGGGAAAGGAATCCAGGAACCGGGGAGGAGGAAATGAGGGGAGGGGGTATTTCCGTCCGTTGCTCCCCCAAAACGCGCCGCCCAAAAACGCCGTCATCTCCCACCGGGGGGCCAAGGGGAAAGGGGAAAAAAGGGGGCAACGGCCAACACCCTCACGGGAGGGGGCCCTACTACTACGTAGGTTTATGTTCCCTCATCATTTTATTTATTTAAATAAAAAAAAATCCAAAATAACAACAAAAAAAAAAAAAGAGGGGGGGCCGGCCCCTACCGCGGGCGCAGGCGGGGCCCCCCGCGGGGCAGGGTCGGGGGTAGCAGTGGGAGTCGTACGTGGCGCGGCACGCCTTCCAGGGGCCCCCGTGGCCGCCAGATCCCTGCATGCGATGCCCTGTGCGCGCAGGGCCCGGGGGAAAGAACACGAGCGCCCCCCCTCGCCTACCTGTCCCCCCGTCCCCCGCGCGGCCCAGGCGCCCAGCCCAGGCACAGCCACACGGGCGGCGCATGGGCATGGCAGTGGCTCCGACTTCCAGGTCCAGGTCCAGGTCCAGGCGAGGAGGCAGTGAGTGCGCGGGGCCCACCTGCCAGACACAGCCTCCCACTGGCCAACTGCCACTGTAGCGGTAGACCGTGCCGCGTCGCTCCTGTCTGTCGCTCTCTTCTCTCTCTCACACCCGGTCTAGAAGGTTCAATGGTGGTGTCAGCGACCTCTAGTATAGATTTGTATAATCGTGGGTGCGTGGGTTTAGCTTAGCTGCTCCATCAGGATTGTTTTAGTCACAAAGTAAAAGTACGTGATTGCCCAGGCTAGGTGGATGGACATCCTGAAAGGGACACGTTTATCTTGTTCCTCCAACCTCGCAGATTCTTTCCTTGCTTTGTTTACCCCGCCGCGTCTTCCTGCAGCCATTCAGCGGAGACAATGGGCAGTGCGCCTCAGTTCAGCTGATGAGTGGTTTTGGTGGAGACTGAACTGTACCTTGGATTGGTCCACCTCGTTTCATTTGCTTCCACCAATGAACTTATCAGTTTGATTTATCACTCATACTACTATATTTTCTCACACAATAAAATAGCACCAGTAAAAAATAATAATTGGACGATTGGATGGTTGCAGTACAACGAAATTACGCCATTGTTCTGAGAAGAAAATATCCTATGCCTTGGCGCAAAAAAAAAAAAAAAACACTACCGGCCAGTATTTGGATACGGGCTCCAGGTACTGTACGTATACTAAAGTCACATCACCTCTGCCCTACTACTACCACTACTACCCGACCTGACAAACTCTCTGATTCTTTAGATGAACAGGTGACATCACGGGGACTTCAGGAGGCCGGAGAAGACAGCACGAGTAGTCTACACTCCCACGCAAACATCAGGAATTCAGGAGAACGGAAGAACTTCTCACAGAGCTTGTTTAGCAAATCCAAAGCACACGATCACGGGTAAAAGTAGTAGTAGTAGTAGTAGTAACGACGCCCGGTAATTTCAGTTTTGGATCTCACTCACCAACAGATGCGCATGCTCCAAGTCACCAAGTGGCAGGAACTGGGAGAAAAGAGGAAAACGACACGACTTGACGTGACGCGATGTGATGTATTGGCCGTGGCAGACTCCCATGCGGCTCCACCAGCCAGCACACCATTTTTCTCTGAGTCCATGGTTTTCAGCGAACAGATCGTCCTATCCCCGTCGCCTTCCGTCCCACCCCCCACCACAGCTGGTTGCTACTCGTACCCTTGTATCCCTACGCGCTTTTCTTCTTTCCAGCCTCCTTATACAAAGTACGGACTATCTTTTTTAAACGAATTATATATATACTACATGCCCATAGTCTTGATAAAAAAGGTTCTTTTATAATAACCATGAATATGTAAAATTTGTAGTTATTATTGGTTTTTACTTCGTACATCTATTTCTTAAAAGTTACAACACATGTACTCACAACATACGCTTTCTCACCCACATAAATGAACGCATGAAAACCTTATGAACATTTTCGAAGATTGTCCGACAAATCTTTAAGATTAATGAAGTCACCACACACGCTTCGATATTGATGCGAACAAGTTATAGGTTCTAAATTATAAGATGTTTTGGTTTTTTTACTACGCTATATGCACTTAGATATACACTAATGTTAGATACAAAGAAAAAAAACAATGTTCCAGAATAGTCAAAATGTGTTATAATTTGGAACGAAGAGAGTAATACTCTTGGACTCTATGCATGGTATGTTCTGAATGAGTATTTGTAGAAGGGAGTATCACAAAGACAATTAGATGTTTGCTTTCACATGAATAGGTTCTACCTTTAGAGAATTAAAAGTTACAATTGAACATGTCGGTACACTTTAATACCACAAAAGGACCGCATGATCCTATATATATCGATGACATTTTTCGTCCATGTCTCTACCAAATTTATTGAAGCCAAAGAAACCATATTCCCCTTTCATATAAAACAACCCACCTTTCAATAATACCATAGCATCCCTAGTTGCTATACTTCCATTACCAATGTTAAGTAGCAAAATGCATAGGTCAAACCTTCAAGCCATCAAACACAACTCTTCCCTGTCTTCTCACAACAAAAATCAAATCGCTATTCCTCCTAAATCACACCTAGATTAAGCTCTACCTTATCAAATTTGAGTTCCTAGATGGCTAACCTAGTTGCTCGATAGTACAATTGACATGCAAGTCACCAAATGACACTACTACTAATAACTTAATGGAGACGGGCAAAAAAGAACGATTAACCGAGGCGGCATCGCAATCGCCTCGATTCAAAGGTCATAGAAAATGGATCTTTTCTAAGTTGGTTCAATGCCCGCCTCAGTTATTGAAATAAAAACAAAAGGATAAAAGCATGCAGCCTAAAACCAGGCCTAGATCTAGGCTTAGATTCATCGGAGCTCAATAGCCCCCCCAACACACGCTTGCTGGAGCCACGTTGGGCTCATGCTCATCGCATGGTGGTCGACCAACCTCTCCCTACTGGATCCGCCGCTTGAGAGTTTTCTCCCCGCCGGATCCACCGCCGGTTAGCTCGTGCTCATTGGATTCGCCGACGGCGATCTCATGCCTGCCGGATGCGCCACAGGATAACTCCTCTCCGCTGGATACACCGCTGACTAGTTTCTCCTCGTCGCATCTGCCATCGCCTGGCTCCTCGCCAGATCCATGCCAGGAGAGGGAGAGGGAGGGGCACCGCCCTACTTGCCGGTTGTGGAGAGGGAGAGGCAACGCTTGACAGTGGAGAAAGGGAGCATTCCATGGGGTAGAGGGAGAGGGAGGGTCGCACAGGGAGAGACGGAGGCCCTACGCCTCACGGAGGGGGGAAGAAGAGAGAGGGAGCAACGAGTGAAACCCTGGGTCACCAAATATATGCTCAGGGGGTGTATCAGGCTGGTTTGGGCTTTTCTCATTACTAGTGGCTCCGCCACTATTAACCGAGGCGGGAGGCTCACCTCCAAAAATGGGGGTATTTTTTGGAGGCTTGCCTTTGTCAATAGATTTCAGGAGGCGGTTATTCGTAAATCAATTTTGCGAGGCAGTTGACTGTGACTGCCTCGGTTAATCACAGGTATTAACCGAGGCGGTTTAAAAGCTGGCTCGCCTCCGAGGTTATTTTCCAAACACCTCGCAATTTTTTTTAGTAATGTGAAGTTATTTTGCATCAAACCAAGGCCCTCCTAGCCCAAACCAAGGACCTGAGGTTGTTGATGGCTGATCGAGTCTCTTTTAACATAAATCGAGTTCGTTCATGCTTCGACAATAAAAAGAGAGTAGCAAACCAACATAAATCTACACCTTCTTAGGATTTTCTAGACTTGAGGATAGGATCTAGGTGGATTTTATCCTAATTTATGACTAGAAGCCATAAGACACACAACTCATGCTCTGGTTCATTGCATAACCTTCAATGTTCCAATATACGCTAGCTTGCACTAGTTCACTCTTTGCTTGCTCAATTTATTAGTTTCCTCCTTAACAACTCTGCTTCGGTATCATGTCAGGCTTGACCATCGAATAAGGAAGAATGTACGGACCAAAAATCTAACAAAAGTAGTATATATCTAAACAGATGTTTTTGTAGTCGTAATGAAGTGTACCTGTTCAGTTTGGTGGTATACATTTCAAAAATCAAGTTATTATTACATCATTCAAGTTAAAACTTAGCCTAGATACCGGCATACTTGCAACCGCTCCGTGTTCCTCTAGCCACATAGGGATGCCAACAAAACTGCCATTATTAAAAATAGAAATTAAAAATAGAAATATAGCGCACACACGCAAAAGAAAAAGAAAAAAAAAAAGAAAACCAGGGAAAAGCACAGCCAGGCCGGAAACCGCCGTTGCAGGGGCTACAAATACAGGAAACCACTCCCCGTCTCTCCCCCCACTTCCTCCCTCTTCTTTCTGCCCCTCCTCCCAATCTCTCCTCTTCTGGTCGTCTCTGGTCTGGACAACCACCAAGCCAGCAGGGAGGAGCAGCCAGCCAGCCAAGGACACCGGAGCGCGGGCAGCGAGAACGTCCTCTCCTCTTCTTCCGCGTCCAAGCAACAGCGAGGCATGGTGGAGAAGGCGAGGACGACGATGGCGCGGAAGCTAGAGATCCCGCTGCCCCAGTGGAAGCCCGACGGCCTGCTGTCACCGACGAGCCCGCTGGACCGCGCGTCGCCCCGCGGGTGGCGCCACCGCGACGCCGTCGGAGGAGTCGGGCTCGGGATCCTCGCGGCGCTGGTGGAGGCCGAGGGGTCCGCCGCGGCGGTGCCACCGAGGGTGTCCATCCCGCGGCGGCGCTGTGCGGCGCGGCTGGAGGTGTCGGAGCTCGGGTGCAGCGGGCGCTGCGCCACCAGCCTGTGCGGCGAGGCGTTCCGCGTGGCGGAGTTTTTGTCGTGCTGCGACATGTGCCGGCGGGCGCTGGACGGGAAGGACATCTTCATGTACCGCGGCGACCGCGCCTTCTGTAGCATGGAGTGCCGGTACCACGCCATCGTCAGCGACGAGTTCCAGGAGGAGAAGGAGCGGAAGCGCCGCGCCGCCGCCGCCATGTCGGCGGCGGTCGATGTGCCTAAGAAGTCGGCCGCCGCGGAGATGGCCGGGTCCCCGTGCAGCGGCGGCGGCGGGCAGATCTTCTTCACCACCGGCATCGTCGCCGCCTGATGTGCGCGGCGCACGGACGGATCCATCATTCCATCTAGTCTAGTGATGATGAAAAAAGAGATGATCCAGCTAGAGGAACCGGCGGCCGCTGTAACATAAACATGACAAGAAAAATAAAACTACCAAAAAAAAAGAAACAAGAAGAAGATGAGAAATAAGGGTGGGTGGGTGCGTGTGTTTTGTGTAGAGAAATGGGTGGGTGGGTGGGGGAAATTTTGTTCTTCCTCTCCTCTCTTTGCTGCTAGAGGAGGCAGGCAAGGGGGGTGGTGGTTTATTTGATCTGGATCTGGATTTTTTTTTTGGGTATTATTAGTGTTTAGTAGTACTACTATCATGACGATGATGATGGGGGCGGGCATGATGAGATATTTTGTAGCAGCAGGAGGGATGGATGATGACAAGTTTTCCAAGGATTGTTGCTTCCCTTTGTTTGTGTTTCTCCACTGCTCTGCCCTGCCCTGCCAAAGGAATAACATTTTTCTGCCCTGCCTTCGTTCAATCAAACCCATTCCATTCGATGGTGTTGAGAAACCTCTTCTGTATGGATCATCTTGCGCTTTTCTTTCTTGTAAATCTTCATCAAGAGTTGTACAAAACAAAAGGTGATGAACCGTCCTCCTCGTAAATCATTAGCACCAACAGAAAGGCTTGAAGCACTCCCATCCAATTCAGCTTGAGATGAACTCTTGTGATACTAGCTGTTGAAAGAGTAAAGAAACCGATTCGGATGGCCGTTCGTTCCTGGGTTCTCTTCTCCTGGACGCCCAAACACAAAGAAACCAACGGAGAGCTGCCAGGAGCAGTGTAATGTAATGGTGCTTTACTCGGGGCATAATGGCTGCCTGGTCCTGCCGCTGCCCGTACGTAGTACTACAGTACGTCCTAGCAAAAGCACCAAGCACAAGCACTCTGCTGCTGCTGCATCTCGTTGGAGTTGGAGTTGGATAGGAGAGTTCCAACCAACCAACAACAACAAATGGTGGATGCATCTACCATTGCCACACTCTTCATCTACCTGTGTGTGTGTGTGTGTCCTGACTCCTGATGCTACTAGTACTAATACTGACCGATGGCGTATCCATGGATCCATCGACACTTCCTACTTGTAGCTCGGCCTACCCCTGAGCTGCATCGGTTTTGTTAGAAAGGGAAACGGGAATCGGTGGAAACTGCACAAGAAAAAGGATGGAAGCAAAGCGATTGAGGCAAGCGAGCAGGATGCCATGGATCGGTGGATGTGTTCAGCTGGGCTGGGCTGGTTTCTGTTGGATGCAATGCAAACGGACAAAGGGAGATGAGGAGTCACGCTCACGCGCGCAGAATTACTAGAATCTTTCTTCTGGGCGGTTCTTCCGTTTCGTCCCGTTCCCGTGCCAGGAGGTGCCACGGTCCAAGCTGCCAAGCCGTGTGCCTGCCTGCAGATGGGTCTGTCGGCTCATCTGGTTTCAGTTTCTCAGTCTCTGAACTGAAACTGACGGAGGAGCACGTAGTAGATGTTGCACTTGCAGTGTATCTGCCGCACTGCTCCAGCTTGGCGGTTGCTGACTGACTGAATGACTGATGCCGTTTGGGCGTAAGAGTATTATTATATAAGTTTCCAATTCACGTGTACGCTTGTCCCTGAAGAAAAACTCGTTCGGCATACAGGTCCTAGGGATGCAGAGAAAAGATTGATTATGATCTGAGTCGAAACAAATGAAGAAACAGCGAAAATTTTCCCAGGATTAGTAACTGTGACAGTAAAGACAGAGCCCACGGGATGATTACCGTGATAGCCATGAAGGCCGAATGTTTAGTTGTCTCGGGGCTGATATGTCCCCCTCTTATCTACCGTGTGGCAATAGTAGATGCACTATAGCGCGCTATAGCGCCGAAATAGCGCCGATATAGCGTCCAGAAGCAGCTATCGCAATGTTCATTAGCGCGCTATAGCGCCAAATATCGTCAAAATAACACCGAATAGCGTCAAAATAGCGTTTTTGTCAAGCTCCCACTAAATTTTATAGCCCGCGATTTTTTTCATAGGTTTCTGCTTTAAGATTCGTGTGCAACCGTGTTGAAGAAGCTTCGTCGAAGTGGGATGGCTGCGATTGAATCTTGGCCAGGAATGGACAGTGCGATTAAGGGTGGACATATCAGCCCCGAGACAACCACTTCGCGTTCAGCCATGAAGAGTGAAGAAGGCCATATATATGATCGCACAATAAGGTGTTCAGATTAAACAAGTCTGCTTTTGTGTGTGATTGCTCAACAGCACAGCAGCAACGCAATTGCACTGCTTCATTAGCATCAACTGTCTGATATATGCTCCTAGCAGGCAGCAGGCAACAGGAGGCAATGCAATTGCTCTTCATTAGCATCAACTGTCTCATATAACCTTTGTCTCTAAAAGAATACAATTCTAGAACAATGTCATAGCTTTGTATAGCATGTTTACTAACTATAGATAAAAAAAACTATAAATATTTATAATATCAAATAAACATTAGTAGATTAATTACGAAATGTATTTTCACAATAAATTAGTTTAGAATTTAAGCCATAAATATGAATACTATTTACTAAAAATCAGGTCAAATGTAAAACACTTTAAATGACATGTATACCATATTTACAATATTTTCAGAATAGAGGTAGTACTTCAACGATCTACACAGTGTCTGTTGGGATTTGGGAATGGGAGCTCATCAGCAGCTCCATGAACCATGATTCAGGGAGGCCACAGTATATGTGATGATCACTACTATCAGAGTAGCTAGCATCATGATACCTGTGGAGGAAGAAAAACAGTAGTCTTACCTTTAATGATCATGAGAGAGAAACCAGCACTCCAGTCTCCAGCAGGCTGCCTGCTGGGTTACACTCCCTCCCTACACGGCTACTACACACCATCACTAAAAGCAGAATGCTACTTGACACACCCTTAAGTTCAACCACGTCGCTTTAGGTTGTCCCGTCATTTTCATTTTTTCAATATACATTTACCCCCTTCGATAGCCACTTATATACTACATATATTTTGGTTATTTATATATCCAGGAAACCAGGACATTGAATAAGCGATTATTACTGATTAGAGGGTCAGTCAGACGAATACATCACGACGACCTAGAACATATATTATACATATACATATACTGTATAACAATGGAAGAACAATCTGTCTGTAGTGCTGGAATTGGTCAATAATCCTGTCCAGTCAAACTATATACTAATTGCCACTACTGGCGTAGAGTAATCATGAAACAGCGACGGCCTACATTGCTATCAAATGGACCTCAACTTTCTTATGCTCGTCAATGGTTATACAGCTGCATGCATGGAATTGGAAGAAGAAAAATACACTAGGTGCCATGGCCGTCACCGTGTGGATGCCATGATAGCAACCGGGGTTTATCTTATAGGAGTATTCTTGTATTGTATCGCGGTGCCCCTTGTTTTCTCGATCGTCTGAATGAGAAACACACGGCGTCGTTGAAGGTGATGCAGTGTCCCAGACGCCATGCGCTCCTGGACAGAGACGCCAGCTAAGCTAGTTTTATATGTTCATTCTATATATATATTCCCCTGCAAACCATTGTTCCAGGCTGATTTTGCTGTCAGTAATTTGGGCCTTGAGACAAGGGCACTATCACTACGAATGGGGTCAGATGATGTATAATAATTCAGTATTTATGGATGTGGGTGATGGGTGGCCGTGAAGGCGTGCAGTCTAGCAATGAAGCCGAAAGACCCCTGCTGTGCTGACGTTGTTGACGAAGCCTAAAGCACTGAATTCCATTCAACTAAACTTAGAAGGTGTCTCCCGGAACGGCCCAGTCCATTGAACATTTCAACTTAATAAAGAACTCTCAGCCCATAAGAGGAAGCAAATTGTAGGGCAGTCCAACAATACCATGGGCCTGGCAGCCCAGTTCAGGAAACAAACAACGTACGAGCTTTACTTCAAAAAAAGGATGGACTAAGCAGCCCGCGACAGAGAAACAAAGATAAAATCCAATTTATCTCCGTAAACTATCGCTGTCGTCCGACAAAACCAGTTTTTAAATCTCCTTTAAATTTAACTTTGAAAACGATTCAATTTTCTACGACCGCGCGGTTTTGATAGTGGTTTTGCTGATGCATGATCAGATGAGATAAATCGGACCACGTTAAAAGTCTAAGGGGGTAAATTGGACTAGATATTTTTAATAAAAAATATCTAAAATTTTATAAAACGTTTAAAAATATCATGACCCATTTGCTACCATCTATATTTTCATGCGACATTACGCTCCATAATGCACTGCATTAAAACTTAATTAAATCTAACAGTTTATAAAACTTAATTAAATATATTAAACAAAGGGTGCGTGCATGTGTTTGGCGGGGTGTAGAGGTGTATGCAGCCATGCAAGCTAACACAAATACTTTGAAAAGTTATTTAAGATAGAGAACCGATGCCCACTACATGATTCTTTGTCTGACAATTATGTGTAGATCAAATGATCAATTTAATATCATTGAATTATAATAGATATGAGAGTCTACTAGAAAATAAGCACCAAAATAAGTCATCAAAATCCAAGCAATTTCAACCTACGCACCATAACATAGAGCATGATTTTGGAAAAAGTTAAATTAAGGTTCATAATTTTCTAAGCTAAAGTAAATTTTCTATGATTTTTTTAGACTAAACCAGGTTTTATGATTTTTAATTACATTTTCCACAAAAACATACATTTTAATATTTTTTGTTTTTCTATTAATGCTTTGGTATTTTCATAAAAACACATTTTTAGTCCAATTTACCTTCTTGAACTTTCAACCTAGCCCGATTTACCCCTTTGATGTGGCGTCACATCAGCAAAACTACTATCAAAATCGCCATAATGCAATAGTGAACAGTGACCTAGGTCTGAATGCTAAATTGTAGATTTTTTTGACCCAAGATCTACAATTTAACAGTCAGACTCGGGGACCTTCGAATAAAGATAATTTTTTAATATAAATATTGTAGATCTCGACGATATCTAGAACTTTCTAGTTTTAAGTTTTTCTATTTGAGGTCGTTAAGATGCTTTAAAATTAATTGCATATTCAAATTTGAGAGTATTTTTCTACTTTTCACACCCGCAATTTGACACCATTAGAGACAAATTTGATAGAAGTGGCGTGGAAATCAAAAGAATTTAGAGTAGTGACAACTGTGTGAGCTCTTTTTTTTTTGATAACTTGTACGTAATTGCTAATTTTTTTTAATGACACACATGTAAAACCCTCTATAACAAATCGAATGTTAGTGATTGCAACTGTCCATACACCATGTTGCGAAAAGAACTGTCAACACTATAACAAATGAACACAAAAGCACTTACAGACGGAACCAATACCGGGCTATTTCATATAACTTCTATGCTTCACCGTAGTTTTAGGCAGCGACTGATGCAGAACGCCAGGACTTGTACACTATCTGGGTGGGAGGAGAGGACGGAGGATGAAGGGCAAAGGGATTAAATGGCGGACCCATATACTGAGGTCAGTACGAATGAGATCTTCCTTGAGCTACAGGCCAACCTAGCTAGGCAAAGTAGTTGTGAACTCGAAGCATAACGACGTAAGGTGGACGCCCAAAGTTTTGGATCTGAGCTACATTCAGAACTAGAGGAACATAAGGTGTCGGTAGCTTAAGGGTATCTGGCCATGGCGGTTTCATAAGCTGTTGCTGCTCTGTCACTTGCGCCTCATGGTGCTCCTGCTCCTCTTTCTTGCGCTTCCTGTTCCTCTTTTTACCTTCCGTTGGCTGATGCTGTGAATCCCATGTTGAGGGCGTTGAGAGATTTGCTGCCCTTTGTCCTCTTCTTTTTAGATATCACTCACCAAATATATGATTTCTGCCGATAGCACTGCGTTGCCTAGAATCAGCAAGTTTCTGCTCAGCTAGATGATGTGCCATAGTTCCTTTGGTATAGCCAAGTACTACCCATTCAAGCTAACAAATAACAAATTTGAGTACCCACCTCTTGGTGGGGTGGAGTTTTGTGAATCCACCCTGGATTGAAATCTAGACACCATATCTATGTACATATGGGTGAGTATGTTCCCCCATTTACCAGTGTTATAGTCATGTGCCATGCAACTATGCAAGTGCGCTAGTGCAGTATAGGGGTATGTGCTTTCTTCCTTACTTCATTGTAAATGTGAAAAGGAAACGAAAGACAGAGAGAAATATAGTTGATAAGAAAGTGGAATTATTGGATCAATATACATTTATATCTACAACAGAACTTGTTCCAAAATCTGTAGTAAAACCACAATGCCATAAGTTATGATTAAGGTGATCACTGAAACAACACAGTTTCTATGTCCACCAGGATGAGCATCCTGGACTGGACATCCTGACCTTCATCGTAGATGAAGGGAAACAGAGCCGTTATCATCGCGATCCTCACCCATGCCTCTTCCAATGTGCTGCATCCATGCCCCGACACCCATCCCCCAATGTGTCGCACGCACAGCGCCTCCCTCCCTCACCACGGATGGCACTAACCACACCGAGCACAATGCCCCCGCCTCCATGCCTGCCCAGCCACTATCCACCACCGTCTTGCATTTCCACTGACCACCAGGCCGGCGAGCTACGTGCAACCCTGAGCCATACCTCTACAGATGGAGGCTACCAAGATCCCCAAAATCAAAGCCTCATAACCCAACCTGAAACTGTAACCTGCCAGAGTTATTGGAGATCAACGGGCATGAAAAAGAATGAACTGAGCATCCTGGAGGAGGTATGCATTCTCACCCTAAAAATCTGTCAACAGATGAATAGCAGCCTCAAATTTCCGTCAGAACAAATCTTCACGCTACAGCGTAATGGCCTGGATGTTCAGGGTTCGTGCTACCCTGGGCGCCATATAATTCCTGTCAGTGAAATACTCGATTTTAGAGTCACAAGGGCTGGTTCATACTAAGGACTTGTGTGTTTCATTCTTTCTAAATATCTCCACAGAAGTCTGCTGCCTTCTCAATGTATCCCTTCAGAAGAGAAAATGGAGGATACTTGTCCTCCAAATTTAAAATTTGTACCAAATAAAGAACTTCGAGATGGTGCCCATTTCCAATCATATAGTCAATTAAATCTGCAGAAAAGATGAAGGCAAGAAGAAACATTAATAAGAAGGCGAACCCTTTCATTGTGAATGAGGTACAGGCCATCTAAGCTGTTTCTTTAGTCATCTTTTCGATCATCTCCGCCTCTTCAGCATCCTGCTCCTCTCGATCCCCTGCGCATACCCATCAAGCTCCTTCGCCTGCCCTGCAGAGACCTTGGTAATCACTCACCGCCTCTTCGTCGGCATCCCGCTTGCGCTTGTTATCCTCGCTGCCCTCTTTATCTTCCTCGGCTTGATTGCCAATGTTGTCGCCTGCCTCCTTCATCTGCTTGTCGTTCTCTTCCTCCTCCTCTTCTCCTTCCTCTTCCTCCTCCACCACCACCTCCTCCTCTTCTTCCTCTACCACCTCCTCCTCCTCCTCCTCCTCCTCCTCCTCCTCCTCCTCTTCCTCTTCTTCTTCCACCTCTTCTTCTTCCTCCACTACCGCCTCCTCATCATCATCTTCCTCCACCTCTTCTTCTTCCACCTCATTAGCCCCTTCCTTATTCTTACTAGTGCGGGCTTGGCACGCGGCCTCGAGCGCCCGGAGCTGGCGGAACTGGCGCGAGATGGAGGATTGGACGGAGGAGACGTGCGCGTCGAGGTCCTCCCACGTGAAGGGGAGCGGGTATGGCGAGCAGGCGGCGAGGCTATCGAAGGCCTCGCGCAAGGCGTCCTTCTTGGCAGGGAGCTCGGCGATGGCCGCCTCAAGGTCCTCCGTTGGCATCATCGCCGGCGCCGCTGTACCCATGGCTGGGTCGGAGCCGGCGGCGAGGGGGAGTGAGGAAATTTACACTTTACAGCATCAAAAGCGCTCGCCGTTGGCCCGGCCACCCTAGCGCATCATCGCCGCTCGCCGCTGTCTCCACCAAAAGGCGGAATTCGTACGCCAGCAGCACAAGCGCTCGCCGTTGGCCCGGCCACCCTAGCGCAGCAGCGGTCGACGAGGCATCGGCTGCAGGCGACGGCAGCGCGGCGGCACTTGGGCCGTCGCTTCCCACTTGGGCCCTCTGCCCGCCGGAATTGGATCTTTTTTTTTTTGAACTGAATTGGATCTATTTTTTTGGTTGCTTTGACCAACGTTTTCCCACGGCTTTGCTCCTCTTTTTTCAGGAATTTTTATACTTCTCCAATTTTGTAGCATATATACTCTTCTTATTTGTTAAAGCATCTCCAAGAGACTAGCTAAGTGATTCTCTAAAATTAAATTTAGCTATTATTAAAGAAAAAATGTTTTCAACAAACTCTGTAAATAACTCTCTAAATTTAAATTTAGTGATTCTCTATTCCACCTTATTCGCTCTCTACTTTTGAATAGTCTACCTCACTAGCTATCCATCTTTTAGTTTTACAGAGTCTCTGTTGGAATACTCTAAGGCTGCGTTTGAATATAGATATTGAAGATGTTGACATTGAATTGGATACAATACCAAATCAACATGGTATTGGAAATAACTTACAATGCCAAAGCTATTGTTTGGATGTACAAAGAATTGACCCATCTCTCTCCCAGATCCACCGCAGCTAGAACAAGAGGAGGAGAGCCACGTGAGCTCGATTTTAGAGAGTAACAAAATCGATAAATTTAGCTAATTTTTTAACTAATCTCTTGGAGATGCTATTAGTATTATTAATCTATGTAACTAAACATCCCAAGTTACCACATGTTTGGTACTTATTAGGTCTTAAAGTTTCTAGTCTATTTCAAGAACTTGCATACCTACATGATACTTATTTGTTAATAATTAGATGTGTGATAAAGATGAGAAATAAATAAATAATTACTTCTTTTTCCTATACTTATGATGCAATCATGATGATATATTAATTTGTGCAATCAACACATTTGACGGTTGCCAAAACTTATGGATATAAAATTTCATCAACCGCATAAACCATTACCTCAACGGAACAATAAAATGTTGCACCTGCACCATACTTGATCCATTGCCATCTAGACCTGTTCGTCTGATCGTTTCGTTGGTCGATAAACCGTTTGATGCTGTTTTTAGCTATTTTATTATGAGAGGAAAACACTGTTTTGATAAGCCAAGCTAATTGACTCAACAAAGTTTTAATTTAACAATTTTGTTTCTAATTTGATTAGAATTAGAACAACTTAGTGGTTTGAAAAAGGGTGAAGTTTTTGAAAGTCTATGACATTTGCCTTTTACTTTATTTTTCACATTTACTATCATATGTTGTTAAATGCGACGAAAGAAAAGAAATGTTTACGTAAATCCTTATTCCCTTTTCTTAATGTTACTAGCACGTCCTCGAGGCACGGGCTTATAATTGTGAATCGAGACTCCATTTTGATAAGATGTATTTTTTTTAAAATTATTTGTTAATAAGCTATGATCACTTGACAACTCAACTACTCTGACTAGGTCACTCAGCCATTCCGGCACTTGGTCATTCAGTCACTTTGGCATCCAAATAGCTCATTTATAGTTGTGATAGGTACATGTTTACAACTGCAAGTCTTTACAGTGAGGGTAATGGCAAATGACATTGAAATTGCAACAGCAAGCAAGAAATAATCATCGAAAATTCACAGTGCATCCCTCTTGTGCCGAACATGCCATCGTACCAGCTGCGGGTAGAAGTAGACCTTTGATGTCGCTCACCAGCGTCGGAGAAGGCACATGCCGCATGCATGTGAACTGAGGGACTGAGCATGCGTGATCTGACAGCACTCATTTGAAAAATCTGCAGCTCAACACTCAACAGCATCACCGTCAAACACATCTTCACTTTCTACCCTAACGTGATGCATCTCAACCACATCATCATTTGCTTTATTATAAACATACGCCAGTTGGTGGACGGGAAAATGGGCTTTATCCTATGCAGCTTGAAAAAGACAGACTTAGTTCATCCACTACGTGTTTGAGAAACAAAAAAAAGTTCATCCACCACGGTTCTGGAAGACCCTCTTGAGAACACCCTGCACGGTGCCGCCCATGCCTGCTCCCACGGCTTCAGCCAGGTATGCAGCCTGAGGAAAAATAGTTTCAGTTCAACAGGTTAATACCGTACTTGGTACCAAGGCTGACGACACGAAACACGGTTAAACAACTCATGAATGTGATGATGTAATTTGAGCTCACAATATGCTTACCTCTTGGAATGTTTTCTGAAGATCAAGAGCATCCTTTATTCTGCGGTTCACAAACGTCCAAGTATCGCGGAACTCTGCCAAGTGCCAGAAGTGGGAACGATACATTAACATGTAAACACTAGTATACAAACATATAAACAACAGTACATCATGACAGTCTAGAATCTCATAATACATTGAATTCATTTTTCTTTTTAATATGTGTCTTAAGCAGCCAATACCAAATACTCCCTCCATTTCAAATTTTGAGTCGTTCTGGCTTTTTCTAGATACATACATAGCTTTTACTATATAGACATAATGTATATCTAGGTGCATAGAAAAAGGTATGTACCTAGAAAAGCCAGAATGACTTACAATTTGGAATGGAGGGAATATAATTTATCTTAGTTTTCAAACAGAATCATGGTAATACCCATGTGCGTTCTGAGCCACTTTCAGTTCAACTAGTCTACCAGAAACACTTCCATTTCAATCCTTGCTGTATAGTTGTTGCAGAGGTAAAATTACTGAAGTCAATTTTAAAATGAAACAAGAATTGGAAACCAACATAGAGCTATTGAGAAGTGCAAACCTGGAGAATTGTCTGTCAACATATACACCTCTGAGGTTGAGTAGATACCACCAAGCACTGTACGCTTCACATACCAATCAATATCTGATCCAGAATCTCCAGCAGCATGCCATATCTCATCGACCAGGACAGCTCTCTGCTTCAAGCTTGTTGAGACGTTTGCTGGTTGAGACTGGCAAACAGGATCTAGCTGCTATTAGAACCATGCAACTGAACTAAACTCAAAGTCCCAAACAAAGAAGACTATGGCACACCTGGATACTCAATGCTTGAGGCCACTTAGATATATAAGGTGCCTGCATTTCCAGCCTCATCCGAACAAGTTTTGAGAGTCCTCCACTCAGTATGAAGTTCTTCAACTGCTCTCCTTCTCCAGCATCAATTGTATCCATCAGTTGTTGGAGGCAGTCATCCATGAAAAACTACACAAAAAAACAAGACTATAATCAATATGGGCACATTTAAACATAGAAATTCATAAGTACCATCAGACTTTCAAGTTTCAAGGATGTTTCTAATATTTTTTTCCCAAGGACAGCAGTGACTTGTTTTATTCGCTCAATGGTGTAAAAAGAGTTTGATCTGGTTCTGCAATGTTATTGATTCTTGTGAACTTTGGAATATCCAATTATTTATGAAGATTTTAGCCCATATCTACAGTCGTATCAGGCATCTTACATTCATTCCTTGATATCCATGGTAGAGTTCAAGTGGTTTATGCATTAAACATTTAGAAGAAGGTCAAGCAACATCGGTTCAGAGTTCAGACTGAATAAAATGGACACTCCAGTTTGTACAAGGCAACAACAAAGAATCAGCTAAAGATAGGCACAAACAATGATTTTCTTTTTGAACATGCATCATGACAGAACTGACCAGAGAAGGTTTGAGTTTTTACTGAATCAAATTAAACACCATCACATTCAAAATGACTTGAAGTTTCTGACAACATTATTTTACAGTAATTCACCCCTATAAGTATTAGAACTTGAAAACTTAGCCCATCCCTCCATGATCTCGCCATCCAACTAAATATAGTTTCACTCTTTTCATTCTCCTTTTTCTTCTTCCTCGCTGTTGGCTTTCTTCCATCTCTTTGTTTCTCATTACTTCCCAGTTCAATTAAAGAAAAAAATAAATACAAGTAGCAACTGCAAGGTGTTTATCATTTCTGTAGAACTTGAGCATAGTACAATAGCCTAAATCAGTGTGGAATGCATTGACAACAAATAAAGCAGAAAGGAAACAGTCATGTCTTTTTTCTTTCTCCAACACACACACACACACGCAGAAAAGATATGGTCCATACTAGGACCAAGGTAAGACGGGTGGGTTACAACAATGACTAAACCTTTTTTTTTTTTGGAGCACACTGTCATGACTGACTAGGACCAAGGCATTGTCATGACTCACAGCAAGTGTGAGCACACTGTAGCTGAAATGGAATGTGAAAGTGCATCTAGCCCTTTAGTGGGTTTTGGTGAATTGAGTGACAACACAATTAAAGGTCTAACAAGTTTGCTAAGTGTATCAAAGGTTAAACAAGAAAAGCAAACTTGATGGTATTCCACACAGTGTTGAGATGAAGGTCAATTTGTGTATTGTTACATTGGAAGACTATGGAAACAATCTAGTTCAAGCAAAAGACAACAATGCAAATGGAATCAGTGAAATGGCCTCTATGCTGTGGGATATCATAGTATCATGTGAAAGCAAGCATGTTTAGTAAATGACAAATGAGACATGAGTTGATAGCTATGGATTGGTCTCTATATTGGCTTGCTTTGCATGAACAAGAAGAGTTGGATACTGGACTAGTGTTGATCAAGGAATAAATAATGAATCAATAGTGCATTAGTGAGAAAACACCAAGCAAAGGTCAAATGACAAAGGAGACAATGTATATTGGATATAAGATGGTCTCTACTTTAGTTTGCTTGTATGGACAAAGATGTGGAAAATCACTTTGCATTAATATGATCAAGCTAGAAGTATGAATATAGAGATTGTAGTGAATGATGGGAGTGTCAAGCCAAAATGAGGAAGATCTAAGGAATTGTGAATTGGCTTGACCATATTTATGTGGAGTCTCATATATCGAAGCTTGATTGATCTCAACATTCATATCTACAAGATATTCAAGCAAGGATCACAATATTGAAGAAATGGTTTTCAATCGGTGCTTAATATGATGTGACTTGAGTATGACTTGATAGGGTGAAGATAGCAAGGAAAGGACTTCGAGGTACTAAGCAAAGGTGAAGGTCAAAGAGACCGAGGTACTATGGCTAAGGTGAAGAAGAGAGTATTTGCATTGAGTCGAAGTACTAATTGAGCTATGAGGAGTCATATTATGTTGAGGATCAATTTATTAGTGGAAGTGACTTGAAGCCATGGGCTGAATTCATATGTGTTGAAAAGATTCAAGTCACAAGCTCTAAGGTGTGTTTGCTCATAGAGATGAGATAAGGATGATTGCAAACACATGCTCAAGGTATTACAAGAATGAGGATAATACATTCAATGGTGCAGCCCCAAATTATCAAAAGATACGGTGACCAACTCAAAGGTGTTTAAATTATTTGATGTTTTGAATTTGAGTTTAGGAAAGGCCGTACTACAAAGGGGGATGCAATGTGCATGCTTAAATGTGCAACCAAGTTCTCAAATCCCACCAAACATCCTCTTATACCTTGCCCAGACTCCCTGCAAAACAATTTTTCATTCAGAACTTTTTTGGGCAGCGCAGCGGTGTTGTTCCCCTGAGCAGCAGTGCTGCGGTCCAGCAGTGCCGGGCTTAAGTCCAGCAGTGCCGGACCTGTCCGGCAGTGCCGGGCCTGAGTCCAGCAGTGTCGGGACTTAAAGTGTCCGTTGGACAGCAGAGGGTATTTATATCCCCTTCCTGCTGCACCCAACGGTCATCTCGACCTTTCCCCAACCAGTGCAGAAACAGAAAGCTCTCTCCCTCTCTCTAACTCCATTGGAGCCCCTCAAGCTTCTCCTTTGATTCCTCTCCAATCCTTCGAGAGATTGAGCCTCCAAATTCCATTAGAGAGCAGCCCAAACTATTCTTCATTGTCTAGAGCACTTGGTTCGCGTTCAAGCCGGTGGATTGCATTTGTTACTCTTGGAGCTTGCTCCTAGCCGGCTAGAGCGTCGTCCGTGGAGTTTGCCAACTTGTGTGGCAGCCCCGGGAGGTTTGTAACCATCTTATTGCAGCTAAGAAATCACCCCTCACTTCAAGAGTTCACTCTCTTGATTTGAGAACGAGGGAAAGGCAAGCCTTGTGTGGCGAGCCTAAGCCTTGTGTGGCGAACCTCAACAACGTGGACTTAGGCTAGCCTTGGTGGCGACGCTGAACCACGGGATAAATCTTGTGTCACTTGTGTTTGTATTATTTGCTTTACTTGCATTTGTCCTCAAGGTGATTTCTAGGGTTTGGTCCCGATCTACTTGGTGGGTGTGTTGCTACCACTTTCAAGTGGTGCTAGAGGTTCCCTACACCTCTAGAAAGGTTTTCATTCAAGCACAATTTCCATTCTAGTTATACTTTTTGAATTGTGCTCAGTTCTGTCCTGGTGGCCAGCACTGTCGGGCTTTAGAGCAGCAGTGCCGGACCTGTGCTGACAGAAAGTTTGCAAGTTTATTTTAAACAGGCCTATTCACCCCCCCCCCCTCTAGTCCTGCTGGGCGACATCAAGGTCCTTTCAGAATGATTGAAGCCAACACAAATCGTAGTAGCATCTGGGCACACCAGTGACATATGTTTGTTCAATATGATGATCGTTACAGCAAGGAGGACCTTGACAGATGGAAGCAGAGACAGTTGTCTAGGAAGAACTACAAGGACATCCTAGGCCATAATTGTCCTGTACTCCTGGTTGCTATGAGTAAGCAGGGCGGGCATCAGAGAAAGGTGTACTCAAACTGACTAATTGTCGTAGAAAAGAACTTCTTTTTCCCCTTTTTTCTATTTTCTAGTTTCCCATCAAGTGCATCAAGGAAGGAACAAGCGCACAACTGGCAACTAAACACCATTTTTTATCAGTTATTTTCTCAAGTTTCATAACAGGAACCCATTAGTAAAACAATATATCTGAGTAATCTTCAAACCCTTTTTTCATGTGGCAACCACTTATTGAACAGGTTGCATAGCTAGCATGTAATTTTAATTTTTCATATTGATGTGTATGTATGCAGATGAAATGTCTTAGCTAGTTGAAGGAAGTGCACTCTTTCATATGTAAATGGTTCTAGAAGTAACATGGTAGATAACAGTGGAACATGGAAGATGCCATGCCCACTAACAGCATATATGCATGCAGAGTCATGCACCTCAAAGTGACCACTGAGTATTGAATAATAGGGTTCAGTGATCATGAGCTACCATGCAGAAGTAATTTCCCGAATGTTGCAATGACAAGAAAAACTAGAAACCATATAGTTCTCAAAAAGAACAGTCAGTTTGACAAAATAAGCAAACAAAGAATATCTAACCTCGCCTACTCACAATCTAAGGAAATGCACAAATATTTCAGATATAGCAAGGAAACATCTTGTATTCAAGATACCAAGGAGACAGAAAATAGATAAGTTCTATGCCATAATTCCATATGTTAATTTATATATAAATGCAAGCAAAAAAAAGTCAGACACGCGGACCTAAGTAACTACTTGTATAAGCGATTGGGCTTGATGCAGGTATGCTGCCCATAAATCCTTATAAAGCATTTGCACTATCTTTAGCAAATGGAAAGACATGAATTATTAAGACAATGCAGTTAAAGAAAATAAGCATCAGCCTATAGTCTACAAGCTTTGGTGACATCCATCACATATATTCGTTTTGAGGCAACAGGATATCTAGATAAATAGTTGCCCAAACGAACAGAGATCTTTAAACTTAATGTTGCTGATCAAGTAAATGTTGGGTGCTTGGGGGCAACACAGGGCTAGACTTTGTGGAGCAAGTTTGAATGTTAACACAACAGATTACCACATAACTGTGCAATGAATCCATGGTTTCATGGAAAAAATCTAGCATCGCATACACTTTTAACAAAAAAAAAAGAAAAAAAATGCCCAACTAGGACAGTCATGACTTATGCTTTCATCATTAATAACAAAATAAATAGAGTCCACTATCTGGCCAAACTTAGATAAACATAAGGAATATGAACATACCAAGTTGGCTAAATGCCTAAATTCAATACAAGCCATGTCAGATAAGCATTACTGCATTAGCCATTAGTTATGAGTATCTGTCGCTGATTCCAAGCAATGGGACTGCAGATGCATTTTTTGTGAACCAAAGCACTCCCTCTGATTCAAAATGGATGTTGATCTCAAATGCTCACCATTAACAATTGTTATTTATTTATGTTGTAAAATAATAAAAATATAATCATATGAAAGTTGTTGTGATGGCAAAGAAAGGGTAGTATCATCTCACATAGACAATACAGATCCTTTTATGTATATTAGTGGTCAATGCTTAAAAAAAACTGCAGCATATGTTCCAAAGTGACGTTTATGTAGGAACAGTGGGGGTGATACTCTTTCCTGGATTGCTACTAGTCTCGATGCAGGTGCAAAAAAATAAAAGCACAGAGGACAAGCGTGAGAGCATGTATATTTGAGGTGGATCAGAATCCGATACATCAAGTGAAACATGCATCATCTTTATATCTCCACTGCAATGCAAACATGGCTAAATATTCTTTCCTTTTTGCACAGGGACATTTAGTTTGGTCGCCTCACAGAATCGAAAAGCAAATCATCGGATTGAGAAGCAGTGATACCTCGACAAGGGTGGTCTCCTTCCTTGGGAAAGCGCCTACGATGGCAGGGGAAACGCCAACGTCCCTGGCCCCCGCGACCATGGCCGACTCGCTCCACCCCATGCGCGGCTACAGCATAGAGCCACCACACACGAACAGTAAATCGCTTTCATATTTTTTACATATAATATGCTAAATTAAATACCAAGACACGCAAAAATGGAAGTAGATTTGGAGGAGTGGGTTCGAATCGCAACCACGTGGAGCAGCGAGGCGCGGAGGACCTTCTCCTGCTCCTCCTCGTAGCCCGCACCACCCTGGCGCCGCGCCCCCGCCGCGGCTCCCGGCGACGACCTGTGGGCGCCTCCGGCACCAGCGGTGGTGGAGGAAGACGAGGCGCCCGCGCCCTCCGACGTGGGTGGCTCGACGACGGGCTCCAGCGGCGGCTGCGGGAGCGGCGGCGGCGGTCCCGCGTCAGCGGAGAAGCGGCGGGGAGCCATCGCGGGGGCGGCGGCGGCGGCGAAGGGGACGGGGACTGGGAGACGGCGCACCGCGGCGGCGCGGGAGAGGAGGCGGCGCGCGGCGAGGGAGGAGGCCATTGTCGTGGCGTGGGGGAAGGGCGGTTCGGAGATCGGACTTGGGAGCGTAGCCGTAGGTGTGTGACTGACGGGTGTGAGAGGGAGGGAGAGACGGACGGTGGCGATTGATTGATCTGGTCGCCGACGAAGAGAAGAGAGGCAGCCCGCGGCCCCGGGGGGCATTTCGTGGCGCTCCCTCGCAAGCCACGTATCGTGCGGCTTGGGCAACACGTGGATCGCTCTGAGCGCGAGCTCGGCAGCAGCGCGGTTCGGTCACGCGCGCGCGTGCACGGCTGGTGGCTGAATTTGTGGCGGCAGTGACTGTTGTGTTTGGTGGTACTATGATTAATTTTGAGTAAAATTCACGGTTGCTGAATTTGTCCGGTGTTCTCGTTTAGATCCATGTGTACTCTAACAATCAGAATTCTGAATTCTTATACTTGATAAATGTATGTAATGTGAAATCCTGCTTGTTCAATTCCTTGACATCAATACTCCAAATGTCCTAGCACACCAAGATTGCAAAATACACTAAACCCCGACTCTTACTCTCACAAGCTGTCTTGTTCACTTGAACTTATCAGACCAGCTTATTAGTCATGATAAAGTGGTTTTCTCTTACAATAAAACAGCTAAAATCAACATCAGTCGACTTATCAACCGCATAAACGATGAGTCAAACAGGTCATAAGACGTAAACTCTCGTAAAGACAGGCACCAAGTATAATCCTAAGTCCAGAATTTGATCACTAAGCTCTCAAATGGTGAGCGGAGTGTTCAAAATCTTTCAATTGCTTGTACTTTTATATCCTTCAAATGGTGAGCTCACCCAACCTTTTGTCTGTTACCACATGATTGAGTGAGCTCTTCTCCTCGGCGAGTGATTCGATGATACTGTGCACAGAGTTTTCTGTACCGTCAGCTCACTGGGCCTTACCGAATAAATCTAGGTATCACTTGCTTGTTTCACTGTTCTTTTGTTCTTGCTTTTTTTTTTCACCTTATCCATATTGGATCTCAGATAGTATAAATCAACCCTACCAAACAGGTCCTAAGTTCACGACCATCTAAAAACATGGTGAATACATGCCACATTGCTGTACCCCACGTAATCAGCCTATCTAAATGTGCAACAAATAACTTGTGGCATGACACTTAAGCAAAAAAAATCTGACGTTTCAGACAACTGCAAGTCCAAAATCTTGTCTGAAATGTCAGCATTTGCTGACCGGGGGCCATCCATCCGGGGAACTTATTACAAGATGCATTCAGCATTCATATGTCAAACAATATATGTGGGAAGAGAACCTCTCGGAGGGGAAAGGAAAAAAATGTACAGTTTCATATTGTACATCAACTACCTAGAGGAAAAGAGTCCAAAAACTTGCATATTGGCAGCTAGGCCATTCTATAACATCATCAAAAGAATACAGAAAAAAAAAAGCTTAACGAAAAGCAGAAACAGCTGGAGCTGAAGAGACAATATTACTAAACAAAGCAACTGGCAGTCTGCAGATCCGCCACCTACGCTTGTTTCTGGCTAGACGATTTCTTGGCAGAACCAAAGTTCAGAAGAATGGTGCACACATCGCCCACCATACTGTCGATGCTGTCCTCCCATTTCTCATATGCTTTGAAGCCTGTGAAAACCAGAGCAGTACCTGTCGTCGACATGAATTTATCACACCATCAGTCATGTGTTCA
>CM039123.1:43021466-43069964 GCA_022036555.1 Microstegium vimineum
TGATGATGGCTATTTTGGGTTGTGTAAACACTTGTTGGCGCAGGAGGAGCACCTTTAGGTGCGGCAGCCGCACCATAATTGTTTACTACATTATTTGCTTTCCTCTAATAAATACACGTGCACATTGCAATGATGAAATTTTTTAATATGAACTGAGAACTAAGGCACTTTGCAATTGTTGACAACCGTTTTTTGGCATGTGTCAAATGAGCTAAGACTTACATTGATCGGTAGCCGTTTTCTATCGGCATCGGAAGGTCATCGGTCAATGTTACCGATGAGAATGAAAGGGATAAGTTTGTTGCCGATGGAAGCTGGACGATTCCTGCCGATAGGAGTTAATTGGTAAAGACAAGTTACCAGTGGAGGTGAAGGGTTGCCGATTGGAAGGTATTACCGATAAGGAGATGATGCCGATGGGCACAGGATGACGTGGCGGTTGACGTCAGCAGGAGATTGCCGATGGCAATAAAAGGAAGTTGCGGATTAAAGAGTCTGCCGATGGAAAGTTTCATCAAAGAGAAGACGTAAGGAAACTGGTGATCTCATGCCAGTATTGTTATAGAAGTTTGAGTCCGGCTCTTGCATGAGTCATTTATTTCCTTAGAAATAGAGGTATTTGCTTAGGAAAATATTATTGTTCGACTCCTGCGCGAGTCAGTTGTATCTGAAGTCCTTCAGCCTAAGCAGGAGCAGCGAAGCCATCCAGAAGCAAGATCCGCCGTTGCCGCGGCAGGTCACGTTTGATGCCAATCCTGGTAAGTTGCAAGAGATGGTTAATTCTGCCTTAAATCAAGCATTAATTAGCCACTCCAATGTGCTGTCCAATACTATATACAATGCTGTTATGCAATCTTTCAAAGAAGGACAAGCACCTCAATATGTTGGTTCAGCGTATCATCAACCTGGATCGACATCTATAAACCCATCGGTAGCTCCAATGACATCTTCTACTCCTGTGGATCCGTCTGCCGATGTGGCTACACTGCCAAGGCCAAGTCCTGAAAGCGTCACCAAGCTTAGTGTAGATCCGGTGGCATCGGCAATGTCGGGACCTGCTGTCCAGAATCATCTAGCTCCCGTCAACTGGTGGGGATACGGTATGCCTTCAAATCCATCTGCTGGTTCTAATCTGGTGCAGGGAGACAATTCAGCTTGGAGGGGCTCTATGGCATCGGCAATGCAATCACAGCCGATGATCCCTATGATGCATTACTTTATGTCTTCTCCAACTGTGCAAATGCCGTCAGAAGATCTCCAAGTGATGATTCCTAAAGTACCTCTGATGCCACCATCGGCAAACTCTGTGCCGATGCAACACAGTATAGCAACTGGAAGTCGACCTATGGTGGTAAATCCTCAAGCCAGAGTACCAACACATCAAGGTAACCAATTTGTTGATTACTCTAAGGTGCAGGAGCAGCAGGCGCCAGTTAGCTATCAGCCATCGGTAAGTCACATGCCGATGATTTATAATCCTGGATGGACCAGTCAGCCACCGGTTCAACAGCCTGGCGCACTAATGTATCAGTATGAAAGTCCAGCAAACACTCAGAGTGGAGCATCGGTACAGCAACCGATGAATATGATACCACAGCATAACCCAGTAAGTGTGCAAAGTTATCCATTGGTAAGTCAGCCGATGCATAACGTCCAGATGACTGGTGTTGCGCCCGTGATGATTACTCCACATCATCTTCTACCAAGACCTGAAGAGGCGCATCAGCCGGCTCCACCAGTTAACAATCAGCCAATGAGTCGGCAAGAGCAGGATGCATTGGACCGATAAGATTGCCGAAGTGATGAAAGAACAATTCGGCATTAAACCCAAGGTTAACACATATTCTTATCGGACGCCATATCCTCCGGCATATGACTTAATCCCCCTCCCAAATCGATACAAGGTGCCTGATTTTACTAAATTCTCTGGCCAAGATGACACATCAACGATGGAGCACATCAACCGCTTCATTATCCAGTGTGGAGAAGCTGCCAACAGGGAAGAGCCGAGGGTGAGATTGTTCTCATCGTCATTGTCTGGATCGGCATTCACATGGTTTATATCATTGCCTCCAAACTCTGTAATCACATGGGCCGATCTGGAGAGGCAGTTTCATAAATACTTCTTCGCTGGCATACATGAGAAGAAGATTACCGATTTGGTTAAGCTAAGGCAACGTAATGACGAATCGGTGGAAAGCTTTGTCCAGAGACTACGAGACACGAAGAATAAGTGCTACATCTTGATGCTTGATGATCGGCAATTGGCAGATTTGGCCTTCCAAGGATTACTGCCGCACATCAAAGATAAGTATGCGTCTCAAGAGTTTGAAAGTCTGAGCCACCTTGCGCAGAGAATTGCCGATCAGGATGTCAAGACTTTTGAGCCTAGAAAGACTTGGAATAAAAAGGTGACCTTCATTGAGCAAGAAGAGGATTCCGATGAAGAGCTAAGCGTCGGCACGGCCGAATGGGTGAAGGATAAGAAATCTGTGTCTTGTCCGTTTGGCCAGAAGGAAGCTGAAAGATTCACCTTTGATATCACCAAGGCCGATAGGATGTTTGACTTATTACTTCAAGAAGGGCGGATCAAGTTGGCACCTAACCAAGTAATTTCGTCGGCCGAAGAACTCAGAAAGATCAGGTATTGCAAGTGGCACAATGCGACTTCGCACAGTACCAATGACTGCAAGGTATTCAGGCAGCAGTTGCAGTTAGAAATTGAATCTAGATGAATTAAATTTGAATATTATAAAGCCCAGAAACCAATGAAGATTGATCAACACCCGCTTCCAAATAATATGGTGGAAACTAGTGGAAAAACTAAAGTGCTGACATCGGAAGCTGCCAGGAAGAATGCATCGGTAGATCCTGACTATCAAGTAGCTGAGCGTGGTGAGAAGAGGTTTGCCGATGACAGAAAGGGCAAGAAAGTTGCCGGTGAAGGTAGTAATGCCAAGAGGGCTCCTGGTGTTATAATCATGCATAAGCAGCCAAGGCAAGAGTATCGGCAATCACAAGAGGAGCGACATCGGCAGGAAGAAGAAGAGCACCAAGAGTGGCTTCGGCATAAGGACCATTGGAAGTGTCCCTTCTTCGTTCACTGCTGGGAAGAAGGCATCAAGATACCTACTGCCGATAATTGTCCTGAATGCAATGGGTATTACCCTGCCGATCGGTCAGAAAAGAAGTCTTGTTTTGACGATCGGACATCCAGGTATGCTAGGCCACTCAGAGAGAGGAAATCGGCACATGACCGGCTGGGGGGCAAGCTCAGCGCACATGATAGACTTGGCAGGCGCGTTAGTCAGGAAGAGCTGGAGGAGATGGCCAATGCAAGAGTGCTCGACGAAGAGATATTCTCCAGAGATCCAAACATAAGGAGTGGTGCCGATGCAAGCAGTGAGAGGCAGCACCAGCCTGTTTGGAAAACCAAGCTTCCTCAATGGTGCCCTAAGGGTCTGACGAAAACTCAGAAAAGGAGAATCCAGCGCGAACGCCAAAGTGATTTATATGACAGTGAAAATCCTTCAAGGGAAAAGCAGTGGAGGCCAAAGCGCAAGGGTAGGGATCCATCGGCAGAAATCAATATGGTTGTCATATTGCCGATGGAGTTCATGGCACCTGTCAGCGACAACGAAGAAGCTGCTGAAATGGCGCAATTAGTGTTGGATCCGATGACAACTATCTTTGAGAAGCCTGTCGATGATGAAAGGCAGCATTTAAGGGCTCTGTTTGTTAAGGGCAAAGTGGATGGACAGCCTGTAACGAAAATGCTGGTGGACGGTGGGGCGTCAATCAATATAATGCCATATGTCATGTTTAGGAAACTTGGGAAAGGTGACCAAGACTTAGTCAAGACGGACATGAAACTTAAAGATTTTGAAGGCAATGTGTCGCCAGCTATGGGAGCCATATGTGTTGAATTAACCATTGGCAGTAAAACTTTGCCGACAATGTTTTTCATGATCAGTGGCAAAGGCACCTACAACTTGCTCCTAGGGAGGGATTGGATCCATACTAATTACTGTATTCCTTCTACAATGCACCAAAGCCTTGTGCAATGGGTTGGAGACAAGATTGAAGTCGTCCGGAGTGAAACTCCGTCAATCGTTGCATCAGCAGAATCAGAAACTTATGAGCAAACGAGATGCATATCAGGTGAAGCTTGGGACACGGAGTTCCTCAAAGTTGCCGATTACCGTATTACACCGATCCAAGCAGTCGGTCCTGAAGGAGAGTTTTAATGGATCGATTCGCCGATGATGGAAAACTGGGACAGGGGTTCACATCGGCCGATGATTTATTAGAAGTAGATATCGGCGATGGTAGTAAGCATAGGCCTACTTTTATTAGTACTAAGTTGGATTCCCGATGTAAGCAGCAATTGATTGACTTATTAAAATAATATAAAGATTGTTTTGCTTGGGATTATACAGAGATGCCTGGTTTAGACCGATCAATAGTTGAACATCGGTTGCCTATTAAGTCTGGTTTCCAACCACATCGGCAACCTGCGCGCCGATGTAATCCTATGGTGTTGCCTGACATTAAAGCTGAAATTACAAAGTTAATTGAAGCTGGGTTTATTCGGCAGTGTCGATATGCCGATTGGATTTCTAATGTGGTTCCTGTGTATAAGAAGAATGGAAAGCTTCGTGTTTGTATTGATTTCAGGAATCTCAACAAGGCTACACTGATGGATGGTTATCTGATGCCAGTTGCCGATCTGTTGGTTGATGCCGCTGCCGGACATCAAATCATTAGTTTCATGGATGGTAATGCTGGATATAATCAAATATTCATGGCTGAGGAAGACATAAACAAGACTTCTTTCAGATGTCCAGGTCACCTCGGTTTGTTTGAGTGGGTCGTAATGACTTTTGGCTTGAAGAACGCCGGTGCTACTTATCAAAGAGCAATGAATTTTATCTTTCATAAGTACATCGGCACGATAGTCGAAATCTATATTGATGATATGGTGGTTAAATCCAGAAATTTTGAAAAGCATCTTGCCGATTTGCGAAAAATCCTGGAATGCACAAGGGAGCATGGGTTGAAGATGAATCCTAACAAGTGTGCGTTTGGTGTATCGGCAGGCCAGTTTCTGGGTTTTATGGTACATCAGAGAGGCATCGAGATCTACATAAAATCTATTGATGCGATTAACAAAGTAGTTGCTCCTACAAATAAGATTGAGTTGCAATCCTTGATCGGCAAGATTAATTTTATTAGAAGATTTATATCCAACTTATCTGGTAAGATTAAATCTTTTAGTCTATTGTTAAAGCTGAAAGCCAATCAAGAGTTTACATGGAAAGAGGAACAACAGTTAGCCTTGGAGGAGATCAAGAAATATTTGGTAAACCCTCCAGTCTTGGTTCCACCTCAGCACGGGAAGCCTTTTAGGTTGTATTTGTCTACCGATGATGGTGTTATCGGGTCAGCCTTAATCCAAGAATTTGAAGGGAAAGAACATGTGATTTATTATTTAAGCAGAAGGCTGGTAGATGCTGAAGCCAGGTATTCGGCCATAGAAAGATTATGTTTATGCTTATATTTCTCTTGCATAAAATTAAGACATTATTTATTATCGGCTGAATGCACTGTTATCTGCAAAGATGATGTGGTTAAGTATATGCTGTTGATGCCAATATTAAGTGGGAGAATCGGAAAATGGATTCTAGCACTTTCAGAGTTTGATCTGAAGTATGAATCGGTTAAGGCAGTTAAGGGTCAGGTGATGGCCGATTTTGTTACTCAGCATTGCTCCTTGGACTTTGTTCTTTGATGGGTCTACATGCAAGGAAGGGGTAGGTATCGGCATTGTTTTAATCTCACCCCGTGGATGGAAATATGAAATTTCACTGCCAATTGTTGCTACCTCAACAAACAATCAGGCTGAGTACCAGGCTCTGCTAAAAGGGTTGGAATTACTCAGGGAGGTACGTGCCGATGCTGTTGAAATCTTCGGTGATTCCATGTTAGTAGTTAACCAATTGATTGGAACATATGAGTGCCGAAGTGAAGCTTTAATTGAAACCCATGAAAAGTGTTTGCAGTTATTAAAAGAATTCAAAGAGTACCGCCTTGAGCATATTCCTAGGTTGCATAATGAAGAGGCCAATCGGTTAGCACAGAATGCTTCAGGATATCAGCCGATTCAAGAAGTCATGACATCGATAATGGTTGCCGATGACTGGAGAAAAGAGATTGCCGATTACTTAAGAGATCCGTCTAAGAAGGTTGGAAGGCGTCTAAGGTTTCAAGATACCAAGTATGTGCTCCTTAACAATGAATTGTATTATCGGACAATTGATGGAGTTTTGCTCAGATGCCTTAGTAGAGAAGAGTCAAAAGAGTTGATGGGCGAGATCCATGAAGGTGTGTGTGGAGCACATCAATCGGCATTCAAGATGAAGTGGATGATTAGGCGGAATGGATATTATTGGCCAACAATTCTTGAAGATTGCTTCAACTATTTTAAAGGGTGCCAGGATTGTCAGAAGTTTGGTAATATTCAGAGGGAACCTGCATCGACAATGAATCCTATAATCAAGCCTTGGCCGTTTAGAGGATGGGCTATTGATCTCATTGGCCAAATTTATCCACCGTCAAGCAAGGGGCATAAGTTTATACTCGTCGCTATCGATTACTTCACGAAATGGGTTGAGGCGATTCCTTTGAAGAAGGTGACATCGGTAAACATGATAGATTTTGTAAAAGAACATATTGTTTACTGATTCGTTATTCCTCAAACTATTACCACCGATCAAGGAACCATGTTCACATCGGGAGAGTTTGATGAGTTTGCTACTAGTATGGGGTTCAAGGTATTGAATTCTTCTCTTTATTATGCCCAAGCTAACGGTCAGGCCGAGGCGACTAATAAAGGAGTTATTAAGCTTATCAAACGCAAGATTGAAGAAAACCCTAGAAGGTGGCATATAGTGTTAAATGAAGCCCTATGGTCATATCGGATGGCGTGTCATGGCGCAACCAAAGTTTCGCCATATCAGTTGGTCTATGGACACGATGTTGTCCTGCCTTGAGAAGTTAAAACTGGTTCTAGGCGATTGTTTTCTCAAGATCAATTGACAGCCGATGAGTATGATACTCTGATGAAGGATGGGTTAGAAGACTTAGCAAGTCATCAATTGAGGGCTTTGATCAGCATTGAAGAAAATAAGAAAAGGGTTGCCAGATGGTATGACAAGAAGGTAAAGGTGAAAGAATTTGCCGATGGTAATCTGGTGTGGAAATTGATTTTGCCGATTGGGACTAAGAGTTCTAAGTTCGGAAAGTGGTCTCCTAATTGGGAGGGTCCGTTTCGGATAAATCAGTCTGTTCCTGGCAATGCATATATTTTGGAAACCCTTGAAGGAGTTGTGTTTCCCAGAGCAATCAACGATAAATATTTGAAGAAATATTACCCGAGTATTTGGGTAGATGCATAAAATACCCGTTTGAATGCCGATGAAAGAAAAAGTTATATAAGACATCGGTAAAAAGCGTACTGGCATTATATTACAAGCAAAATCAAATATCAGTATTACACTTGCCGATAAAATGGATTGTAACAAATTACAACAAGGATTGAATAGCTGATATCGCATGCAGTCGAATTTGCTCTATTTCTTCCATCTCCTTGGCATCGTCATCGGCGGATCCTTCTATTGGCTTGATCTTTTTCTTCATCCGGAGGGCTTGACGTGCGTCGGCATCTCTTTCTTGTTGTAGAGTCTGGATAGCATTTGGATGTTTGGTCTTCTGTTGGTTGGCTGCAATCAAGGCCTCGTCAACTTGTTTTAGCTCTGCTAATAGCTTTTCTTTCCTTGCCGATAGATGGGCAATGTCTTGGTCAAGCTTAGTACCGGAAGCTTCTAAGTGACCTATGTTCTTGTGTTTTTCGTCGGCAGATTGCTTGAATTGAAGCATTTTTTCTTCGAGTTCTGACTGAACAGTCCTATCGGCAATGCAGCGTGAGTGCCTTTGATACTAGAGTTGCTTACTCTCGAGGAACGCTGCCTGGAAAAGTGTTTCTTCGATATTGATGGATAGATGGCCTTGGATGTCTTTGAAAGTTGTCATCGTTGCAGTGGAGTCCTGAACGAGATGGGACATGTCTTGTTGCAGTAAAGATAGTAGTGCTTTGAGCTTAAGTTTGATATCTACCGATAGAGCTGGAGCAGAGCTTTCTTCATCTTCGTCTTCATCAGGGAGGTTGACGGCGAAGGAGAACAAGCTGTTCGGAGAGTCTTGGGCCTGAAAAGGAAGAAGATTAGGGCTTGCCGATTATAAGTTTATGTTATGGGTTTTATGACGGTCGGCTTACCATCTTAAAGCGGGTTTCTTGCCTGGGACTTGGGAAGGCAGCTAGCATAACATCATCTTGAAGATCGGCAATGGTTGCCGATGAGCTTGCCTCCGTGGGAGGAGCGGTTGGTGATGGTGGTGCTGTTGCTGGTGCTGCCTCTACTGTGGTGGCTGGCTCCTATGGCAATGATGCCGTCCTCTGGTCAGGGGTTTCATCTGGTGTAGGTATTGGTACCGATGCTGATGTTGTCTCCATTGTTGTGGCTGGTTCCTGCAGCGGTGGTATCGTTTCCTGGTCGGGAATTTCATCCGCTAGCTGCTCAGGAATGGATGCCGATGGTGGCTCTACTATTGGTGCGTCAACAGGAGTTGGTGATGCAGCTGGGGTGGCTCGCCTCAAGCGTTTCTTCTTCGGGGCAGCAGTTGGTGAACCAACCCGTTTTTGTTGCGAAGCTTGGGGGGCATCGACAGCATGAGTTGGAGAAGCTTGTACATTCGGAGCAGCTGCCGATGACCTCGTTGCGTGGAAAAGATATTTGGTGTAAGTTAAATGAAGTGAATGTTGCCGATGAGAGTTTGTAATCGGTATGAGTGAAATAAAAACTTACTGCAAAAGCTCGCGCCAAGATGGCGGCAGCAGCCGATGGAGTAGCGATGATCTTTGCAGGTGTCGACTTAGGCTTGAGGGTAATCTTAGGTACCCTTTGAGGTGTGAAGGCAGCCAATGTAGGAGCCTTGTTGCCGATGATTGATGCGGGGCTCATTATTCGAAGGTTGAAGTGCTTGCCTCTCTTGCTCATTCGGAGGATTGGATCATCAACCTATTAAGTAAAAGAGGGTCAGATGCCGATAGTAGAAGTAAATAATAAGAAATGCATTGGAGTGAAAAACTTACTACATCATCGGGAATGATGTGATCGGCGTCGATTAAATGCCTATAGTGGTGCGATGATTTGGCAAACAGTTGGCTTCTCCATTCTTGCCACCAAGATTTGTACGACTCCGTGATGAAAGATGTTGGCGCCCAGGAGGATAGGTCAATGTTTGATGTATCGACATGAGGATAAAGATTAATGATCCTATTCCAGTCCATGGCACTGGAGATGACTTCTCTTGGCTTTATCACGTTGGCGAAGCTAAGTTTGATCGGTAATTGACCAAATGCCAGTTGTCTTGCTGGTGCCGATGGATAATAGAACTCATAAGAGGTGGGAGCGTTCTTCCCGGTTCCAAAGATGTTGACTGGAATGGCTCGGGGAACAATGCTAGCCTTCATGATTGTTTCATTCTGCGGTAGGTTCCAATCGGTAAGGTTGAATAACAACGGGAATCGGTTGTTTTCATCAACATAAGGCCACCAAAGCCGTTCTGCGGCGGGGACTCCATTGTAAAGCTTTTGGAAAAACCTACCAAATTGATCTGCATTGGCATCGGTTCCTGGTAGCACTATGATAGCCTCCCCAAAATTGAGTGGGGGACGAGTTGCCGATTCATCATCATCAAATACATAGTCCTCCGATATATCCCTTGGAAATTGCTGCGTGAATAAGTCAAATTGGAGGACCTTGTACATGTGTGCGTTCAACCACATATTTATAAACCACCAAGGACCTCCAAGGTTGCCGATGGGCTCGCCTAGCAATAGCTTCCTGGATACTTGGTGCAGGAGGTGGTATACCGATCCAAGGAGGTATCGGCCAAGAGGGAGTTTTGCTCCATCGGACAGAAGCTCTGCTGCGGGAAGATACATGGTGGTAGGTCCAACTGTTCTGCCACAGAAGATGAACTTTTCTAACCACATGTTTAAAAAGATGGCGTGTTCCCTTTGACTTACCGATCCAGTCTTCTAGTTCTCTCGAATGTATCCAGTCCAACCGCCGATATTGCGTGTATTCACTTTATATTCAGCTTTCCTACCGAAAAGGTTGGAGGGATCGGCAGAAGAGACATCAAGGCCGGTAAGCATATGCACATCGGCAAGGGTGGGAGTAGCTGGTCCGTGTCTGAACAAAAAGGCATTCATTGTATCGGACCAGAAATAAGCAGCAGCCATCATCATATTCTCATTCTTTGTCATATCGGCAATAGAAAGTCTTATGCACTAGTCTAGGTTGCACTCTGCCCAGTAAACTTGTTGTGTTCTGATTATTCTGAGATACCAGTTCTTCCATCCCTTGGTGGGTTTGGGCCATGAACGGAAAGCATCTTTCCATAATACTAGGCTGAAGCACTCGGATCTGAAGGGAATACGGTTGGTCTCCGCATTAATCAGATTGGTAGGATCGGGATTTCCCATTGGGCCTAGGCAGTTAAAGTTGGATTGCTCAATGGGATTACTACCTTGTTGTACATTTTCTAGGTTTCGAAAAAAAATCAAGGAAAGAAAGGGGAAAAGGATTACGAAATTAATACGGAAAAGAAACTTGCAGAAGTAAAAAGCAAGAAGAGAGCGGATTTACTCTGGGAACTTCGAAGTTGATCGCCATTGAAGCTGTTCGTGCTTTGCTTGAGGTAGTCGCCGTTGCTTGAGTTCACAGAACTGTTCTTCAGAGCCGCCGCCGAGGTTGAAGATGAGGGCAAATGAAAGTGAATGTAGGCTCGAGGTGAAAAACAGATTGGATGGTGGTAACTTTTATAAGCCTGGTTAGGGGTATTTTGGAATTTTCTTCGCACTGAGCAGGAATATGGAAGGGTATGCAATAGGTATGCGTGACAGTCGAGGAGATATGATTGGGCTTACAACTGTTCGCGCTGCAGTCGCAGAATTTTGTTGATAAATTGCGATTTTTATGCACGGTAATCGAGGAGGTCGTGCAAGTATCTTTGAGGGAAAGGTTACAGTAGAGAAAATTTCGGCGCGTAAAATATTCTACACTCTGAAATTGGGGGCATGTGTTGACACCGTTTTTAGGCACGTGTCAAATGAGCTAAGACTTACATTGATTGGTAGCCATTTTCTATCGGCATCGGAAGGTCATCGGTCAATGTTACCGATGAGAATGAATGCTGTGAAAGGGATAAGTTTGTTGCCGATGGAAGCTGGACGATTCTTCCCGATAGGAGTTAATTGGTAAAGACAAGTTACCAGTGGAGGTGAAGGGTTGCCGATTGGAAGGTATTACCGATAAGGAGATGATGCCGATGGGCACATGATGACGTGGCGGTTGATGTCAGCAGGAGATTGCCGATGGCAATAGAAGGAAGTTGCAGATTAAAGAGTCTGCCAATGGAAAGTTTCATCGAAGAGAAGACGTAAGGAAACTGGTGATCTCATGCCAGTATTGTTATAGAAGTTTGAGTCCGGCTCTTGCATGAGTCATTTATTTCCTTAGAAATAGAGGTATTTGCTTAGGAAAATATTATTGTCCGACTCCTGCGCGAGTCAGTTGTTTCCTTAAAAATAGGAGTTTTGTTTAGGAAAGATATGAGTCATGTCTATTTACAACTCCTTTTGCTGGGTTATAAATATGTACCTAGGGGTCGTGGAACAAAATAATCAATCATATATCAAACAAATCAATTACTCTTATTTACTTTTACTGCAATTTACCCTTTTATTGTATTGGCTGTAGTTTATCTACGAGTTCTTCAAGCTTCGACGGGCTGCATCTCCTTGATCTCCGTCAAACCCTTGCAAGTTCCGCATGGGAGTAATCTAAGCCTTGACATCCGGGCGCATCGTTGTTGTCTCATTCAGCTCTGCTCTAGTTATCCTGATCAAATCTGAGTCTTGACATCCGGGCGTATCGTCGTTGTCTTGTTTGGATCTTGTTCTAGTTATCGTCCTTGTCGATTAACTAGTCAAATCGACTGACACACCTTTGGATATCGAATTCGGGTATAAGCCCGAGGTGTTCGCAGATCCTGACGCTTTTGTGTGTCAACAACAATGATGTTGGTTCTAAAAATCCAAGATTGGGGGCATATGTTTGTGGGCGGCTGTTATGTGTCTTGTACTACTACCCTCTACTTCTCTCAACTACTACCTGTGCTCACTACTGCTGTCTACTACTGCTACCCTCTACTACTCTCTACTACTACTGTTGTCTACTACTCTCTACTACTACTGCTACCCTCTACTACCCTCTACTACTCTCTACTACTCTCTACTACTCTCTACTACTACTGCTGTCTACTACTGCTACCCTCTACTACCCTCTACTACTCTATACTACTACTGCTGTCTACTACTGCTACCCTCTACTACCCTCTACTTTTCTCTACTACTACTGCTGCTCACTAGTGTTGTCTACTACTACTACTGCTGCTCACTTCTCTGTTGTTGGGCTCTCTACTACTGGTGCTGCTGCTCACTATTCTCTGTTGCTTAGCAGTCATTTTTGCTTTCCTCTGTACTACTACTACTACTACTACTCTACTACTACCCTACTACTCTACCTTCTACTATTCTCCTCTCTACTAATATCCTATTACTACTTCTACTAGTATCTACTACTACTACTATATGGTAATTACAAGGCTGGCCTTTCCTCTCTACTACTTCCCTACTACTTGTACTACTGTACTACTACTCTACTACTGCTACTACTACTCTACTACTGCACATTACTTATGTTGCCTATTTCAATATGATCTATGCTGCCCTAGCAGTCACTATGATGCTCTATGCTGTCTGATGCAATGTGATTCAGAAATCTAAGAAGATGATGTCTATTTTGATTATTACACACTGAGCAAAGTGTCTTAGGTTCATGATGTTTTTTCAATTTGGAAATGATGAGCTCTGTGCTTGATGTTCTCACTTGTTGCCCCATTCTGTACTTGATGCAAGGTTCATGATGTTTTTTCAATTTGGAAATGATGTTGCCCCATTCTCACTTGTTTTTTCAATTTGGAACTGAGACCTAAGGCACTTTGCAATGATGTTGATTTTAAAAATCCAATGATGTTGAAATGATGGTGTTTGCCTAAGGCACTTTGCAATGATGTTGATATGTATTAACTGAGACCTAAGGCATTTTTGCTTTCCTCTACTACTACTCATACTACTCATACTACTACTACTGCTCTACTACACTGTACTACTCTCTACTACTACTGCTGCTCAATATTGTCTACTTCTCCTGTCTACTACTCCGTTGCAATGATGGTGTTGGCTGGCTGTTACTATCTACTTCTCCTGTCTACTCCTGCTACTGCTCTCTACTACTCTGCTAGTCTCTATTACTACTGCTGCTGCTCACTACTGGTCTTCTCTACTACTGCTATCTACTACTCTCCTACTACTCTCTATTACTCTACTACTCCTCTCTACTACTACTACTGCTTCTAGACTACTACTACTTCTATACTACTGTTGCTGCTCCTCTACTACTACCCTACTACTACTGGTTGTTGCTATCAACTACTGCTGGCAGTTGCTATGTACTACTGCTGGCTGTTTCTATGTACTACTGCTAGTACTACTAGTACTATTTGTTGACACAAAAAGCGTCAGATCTGTGAACACCTCGAGCTATTACCCAAAGCTCGGTATTCCGGAGGCGTGCCAGTCGATTTGACCAATCAATCGACAAGGATGATAACTAGAACAAACTGAACGAGACGACAGCGATGCACCCGAACGTCAAGGCTCAGATCGATCAAGGATAACTAGAGCAGAGCTAAACGAGGCAAACAGCGATGCGCTCGGATTGCCAAAGCTCAGAGGTACTCCCACGCGGAACTAGCAAGGATTTGACGGAGATCAGTATGATGCAGCCCGTCGAAAGCTTGAAGAACTCGTTGATAGCTATAACTAATGCATAAAAAAGGATAAATTGCGATAAAAGGTAGAATAAGATAAAATTGGTTTGTTTTTGAATTGGATTGTATATATTCCATAACCCTTGGGCACATATTTATACTCCCACATGGAGAGTTGTACAAAGACACGACACATATCCTTCCTAAAACGAACTCTTACTTTAAAGGAAACTGACTCGCGCAGGAGCCGGATAACAATATTTATTTCCTAAACAAACACACCTCTTTTAAAGGAAAATAAATGACCCATGCAAGAGTCAGACTCAAACTACTATAATAATACTGGTTCAAAACACCAGTTTCCTTATACTTCTTTCGATGGAAACTTTCCATCGGCAGACCCCTTCAATCCGCACCTTCCTTCTTTGGCCACTTGTAATCCTTTGCCGCCGCTAAGTGCTAAGTCACGCCCATCGGCATCGGCAACGTTTTCCCGATCGGCAATCGGCAGCATTTCTTCACCGGCAATCGGCAACCACCCTCTATCGGCAATCAGCAATGAGCCCTTGTCGGCAATCAGCAACCATCTTCCATCGGCAATCGGCAACGAGCCATCGGCAATGACTTTTCATCGGCAATCGGCAATGACTCTTCATCGGCCATCGGCAATGACTCTTCATCGGCCATCGGTAATGACTCTTCATCGGCAATCAGCTCCAGCAAGACTTCACCAATTAACCTTTGTCGACAAAGATTATCAGCCTCCATCGGTAACACACTTAGTCTTCCCGCAGCACTCTTCCATCGGCAATATCGACTCCCGATGCCGATGGAGAACGGCCGCTGACTAGTCAAGCCTCAGCCCATTTGACACGTGTCAAAAAACGGTGTCAACACATGCCCCCTAGTTTCAGAGCGTATAACTTTACGTGCTGAAATTCTCTCCACTGTAGCCGTTGCTGTAGCCGTTACCCCCGAGATAGGTGTACGGTTTCCTCGATCCCCGCGTGTGGAACTGCAATTTAATAATAAAATCCCTCGATTGTAGCACAAACAGTTACAGACCACCTCGATCACCACGTGTATCTACCGCGGGCCTCTCCACATTCCTGCACAGTGTGAAACAGAACCCCAAAATACCCCTGAATAAACTTATAAAAGTTACCGGGATCCACACCGTCCTTTTTACCCAAGCCCATTTTACTTTCACCTTCCTGCCTTCGTCTTCAACCTCCGGCCGCTCTAAAGAACACAGGCTCGAGCAACAGTACTCCTTCGCAATCCAAGGACGAACCAAGCATCCCTCTGACTCCAAATGGCGATCCAAGTCGACATCCCGAAGGTAAGACTCATTCTCCATTCAATCCAACCTCTCTGCATGGTTCTTTTCCCCGCAAAAACCTGGTTTTATCCCCATTGTTTTTCTGATTCGTCCCTTCTTCAAATCCTAGGAGCTGTATAATAAGATAGTGATCCCACTCGCCGGTTCCAACCTCAGCTGCCTAGGCCCAATGGGCAATCCAGACCCCACCTTCATCATTAATGCAGAAACCAACCGGGTACCGTTCAGATCCGAGCGCTTTGATCTAGTACTATGGAAGACACATTCCGCTCATGGCCCAAGCCAACTAAAGGATGGAAGAACTGGTACCTGAGAGTAGTCAGATCACAGCAAGTGTACTGGTAAGAGCGTAACTTGGACCAGTGTGTTAGGCTCTCAATTGCCGATATGGAGAAGAACGAAAACTTGATGATGGCAGCCTCATACTTCTGGTCCGACAGCATGAACGCTTTCCTCTTCAGGCATGGACCGGCTACCCCAACCCTTGCCGATGTCTATATGCTGACCGACTTGGACATCACCTCTGCCGATACGCTTAGCCTTTTCAACAGGAAAGCTGAGCATAAGGTGAACACCCGGAACATCGGCGGCTGGACGGGCTATATCAAAGAGAACCAGAAGACCGGATCGGTAACTCAATGGGAGCACGCCATCTTTTTAAACATGTGGTTGGAAAAATTCATTTTCTGCGGCAAAACCATCGGTCCGACCACCATGCACCTCCCAGCGGCTGAACTACTTGCCGATGGAACGAGGCTCCCTCTAGGCAGGTATCTTCTTGGATCAGTTTACCGATTGTTGCATCAAGTATCCAATAAGCTACTGCTAGGAGACCCCATCGGCAATCTCGGAGGTCCTTGGTGGTTTGTCAATCTATGGCTGAACGCACACATGCACAAGGCCCTCCAGTTTGACTTATTTGCCGAACAATTCCCGAGAGACATATCGGAGGATTACCGATATGGGGATGATGAATCGGCAACTCGCCCTCCGCTTAACTTTGGAGAGGCCATCATAGTACTGCCAGGTACCGATGCCGATGCAGAGCACTTCGGCTATTATTTCCAGAAGTTCTACAACGGACTTCCCTCCTCAGAACGAACCTGGTGGCCGTATCTTGATGAACACAACCAGTTCCCGTTGTTGTTCAATTTGACCGATGTGAGCCTGCCCGAAAACCAAGCAATCATGAGGGCCAGCATTACTCCCCGAGCCATTCCAGTAAATATCTTTGGATCTGGGAAGAATGCCCCACCATCCTATGAGTTCTACTATCCATCGGCAGCAGCGAGACAACCGGCATTTGGCCAACTGCCGATCAAGCTCTGCTACTCTAAGGTAGTAAGACCCAGGCAGGCAATCTCCAGTAATCTGGACTGGAATAAAGTCATCAGCCTTCCTGCCGATGCCGATCTGTCAGACCTCGACTTATCTTCCTGGTCGCCAACCTCCTTCATCACCAACGAATTCAAGTCTTGGTGGCAAGAGTGGAAGTGCTAGCTACTCGCCAAGTCTTCACACTATTATCGGCACTTGATCGACGCCGATTACATCATCCCCGACGATGCAGTAAGTCTGCTATCCGATGTACTTTCATTACTTTATTTGTCATCGGTATCAACACCTAACTCCTTTGCACCTTTGCGCCTGACAGACCGATGATCCAGTCCCCACAACGAGCAACAGTGGTAGGCCTTTTAATCTTCGGATGATGGGCCCTGTATCGATCATCGACAACAAAGCTCCGACGTTAGCCGCCTTCACGCCTCAACAGGTACCCACGCCGACACCTACAAAAGCTCAGGCTACATCGGCTGCCACTATTGCCTTGACGCAAATTTATGCAGTAAACTCATCTTTACTTATACCGATTACATGCTATTTCATCGGCAACATTTATCTTGTATAACTCGCTTTGTATTCAGGCGCTATGGTCATCGGCATCTGCTTCCAGCAGGCAAACACCTTCTAGCCCGGTTGCCGATGCCCTCCGGTCTTCATCCAAGCGGGTCGGCTCCCCTGCTGCTGCGCCGACGAAAAAGAGGCGCCTGAGGCTGGCTTCTCCTCCACCATCGGCTCCAACTGCGCCATCAGCTGCCGATGCGCCGCCAGCAGGACTGCCTCTGGTCCCAATCGCACTAACTGCCGGTGGGTCATCGGCAGAACCTCCATCAGATTCTGCGCCTGATCAACCGATGGATGATGTCCCCAACCAGGAGATAGCAGCTGCTGCGACAACCGAAGCGGCATCGGCATCGGTACCGGCTAGGCTCAATGAAGAAACAACACCCGCCGTAGCAGCGGAGGTAGCATCAACATCGGCACCATCAGCCGATGAGAGGGCACCATCGCCACCACGTGAACCAGCCGCCACATCGGAAGCGGCGCCGATAATAGCACCACCAGTACCGATGGCACCGACTGCCTCTCCGGCCCAATCATCGGCATCTGCGACCGTCGTCCATGATGAAGCTGGACCATCCAGCATACCAACTCCCAGGCAAGAAATCCGCTTCAAGGCGGTAAGTTAATCATCCCAAAGCTTACAGTAAAATCTTCCGATCGGCAAACTCTAACCTCTGTTTTCAGGCTCAAGATTCTCCGGACAACCTCTTCTCTTACAGCTTGAACCTTCAGACCGAGGATGCACGTCAAGGCCGCATTCAAGCGGACAGCTTATTTTCCTTTGCCATCGACGTCCCCGATGACGATGAAGAGGAGAGCTCCGTCCCAACCTTGTCGGCAGAGGTCAAATCTAAGCTAGAAGAGTTGCTTTCCTTGCTGCTGCAAGACACATCTCAACTCGTCCAGGACTCATCGGCAGCAAGGATTACATTCAAGGATATCCAAAGCCATCTTTCCGTCGATGCAGCAGAAGCCCTTCTCCAGGCAACCTTCCTTGACATCAAGCAGATCCAGTACCAGAGGCTTACTCGTCGCATTGCCGATAGAGCTGCCCAAGCCAAGAGCGAGGAAGAGAAGCTCAAATTCAAACACCTTGCCGATGAGAAGCACAAAAGCATTGGTCAAGCAAAAGTCTCCATCGGCAACCTTGACCAAGAAATCTCCCGACTGTCGGCAAGGAAGGAGGAGCTACTGGCGGAGCTGCAAAAGGTTGAGGGGGATCTGACGGCTGCCAACCAGCAAAAGACCCAACTGTCCGATTCCATCGGGGTCTTGCGGCAAGAAAGAGACCATAATGCCTGACAAGCCATCCTATGGAAGAAGAGAATCAAACCGGTTGAGGGCTCTGCCGATGCCGACGCCAAGGAGATGGATGAAATAGAGCAAATTTGCCTGCGTGCGATATCAGTTATCCACTCCTTACTGTAATGTCTGTTGTATCGGCAAGGATGTAACCTGATACTTGATCTCGACTTGTAATATAATGCTAGCTTGTTTTTACCGATGTTTTTTATAATTTTTCTTTTCATCGGCATTCGACTGAGCACTATGCATCTACCCATATGCTAGGGTAATATCTTTTTAAGTATTTGCCGTTGATCGCCCTAGAAAACGCCACTCCTTCGAGAGTTTCCAAAATGTACGCATTACCAGGAGCAGACTATTTTATCCGATAAGGACCTTCCCAATTAGGGGACCATTTTCCGAATTTAGAGCTCTTAGTCCCAATCGGTAAAATCAACTTCCAAACCAGATCGCCATCGGCAAACTCCTTTACCTTTACTTTTTTGTCATACCATCGGGCAACCCTCTTCTTATTCTCTTCAATACTAATTAACGCCCTCAACCGATGACTTGCTAAATCTTATAACTCATCTTTCCTCAGAGTAATATAATCATCGGTCGTCAATTGATCCTGAAAAGATAATCGCCTAGAACCAGTTTTGACTTCCCAAGGTAGAACAACATCGTGCCCATAAGCCAACTGATACGGCGAGACCTTAGTTGCACCATGACAAGCCATCCGATATGACCACAAAGCTTCATTTAATACCATGTGCCACCTTCTAGGGTTTTCCTCAATCTTGCGCTTTATAAGCTTAATGACTCCTTTATTGGTCGCTTCAGCTTGACCATTAGCTTGAGCATAATAAGGAGAAGAATTTAACACCTTGAAACCCATGCTAGCAGCAAAGTCATCAAACTCTCCCGATGTGAACATGGTCCCTTGATCGGTAGTAATGGTCTGAGGAATACCAAATTGGTAAACGATGTGCTCCTTAACGAAATCCACCATGTTTGCCGATGTCACCTTCTTCAAGGGGATTGCCTCAACCCATTTGGTGAAGTAATCGGTAGCAACAAGTATGAACTTATGCCCCTTGCTCGACGGTGGATAAATTTGGCCGATGAGATCAATAGCCCATCCTCTGAACGGCCAAGGCTTGATTATATGATTCATTGCCGATGCAGGTGCCCTTTGCACATTACCAAACTTTTGACAGTCCTGGCACCCTTTGAAATAATTGAAGAAACCTTCAAGGATTGTTGGCCAATAATATCCATTCCGCCTAATCATCCACTTCATCTTGAATGCCGATTGATGCGCTCCACATACACCTTCATGGATTTCACCCATCAATTCTTTCGACTCCTCTTTGCCGAGACATCTAAGCAAGACTCCATCAATCGTCCGATAATACAACTCGTTATCGAGAAGCACATACTTAGTAGCTTGGAACCTTAGACGCCTTTCAACTTTCCTGGATGGATCTCTCAAGTAATCGGCAATCTCTTTTTTCCAGTCATCGGCAACTGTTACCGATGTAGTGACTTCTTGAATCGGCTGATATCCTGAAGCATTATGTGCTAGCCGATTGGCCTCTTCATTATGCAACCTTGGAATGTGCTCAAGGCGGTATTCTCTGAACTCTTTCAACAACCGCAAACACCGCTCATGGGCGGCAATTAACACTTCGCTTTGGCATTCATATGTCCCGATCAACTGATTAATCACCAGCATGGAATCACCGAAGACTTCAACAACATCGGCACGTACCTCCCTGAGTAGTTCTAGCCCCTTAAGCAAAGCTTGGTACTCAGTCTGATTGTTTGTCAAAGTTGCAACAATCGGCAATGAAATCTCATACCTCTGTCCTCGGGGTGAAATCAAGAGAATACCGATACCTACTCCATCCTTGCACGTAGACCCATCAAAGAATAAAGCCCAGGGAGCAATCTCAACAAAGCTCACCATATTGCAGTGCTGAGTAACAAAATCGGCCATCACCTGACCCTTAACAGCCTTAGCCGATTCATACCTTAGGTCAAATTCTGACAGTGCCAAAATCCACTTACCGATTCGTCCACTCAAAATCAGCATTGACAGCATATACTTGACCACATCATCTTTGCAGACAACAGTGCATTCGGCCGACAGCAAATAATGCTTCAATTTAATGCAAGAGAAATACAAACATAAGCACAATCTTTCTATGGCCGAATACCTGACTTCAGCATCCACCAATCTTCTGCTCAAGTAATATATTACATGTTCTTTCCCTTCAAACTCTTGAATTAAGGTTGATCCGATAACACCGTCATCGGCAGACAAATATAACCTGAAAGGCTTCCCGTGTTGAGGTGGAACCAAGACTGGGGGATTCACCAAGTATTTCTTAATCTCCTCTAAGGCTGATTGCTGCTCTTCTTTCCATGTAAACTCCTGATCGGCTTTCAACTTCAACAGAGGACTAAAAGATTTAATCTTACCAGACAGATTGGATATAAATCTTCTAATGAAATTAATCTTGCCGATCAGAGACCGCAACTCAGTCTTGTTGGTAGGAGCAACCACCTTGTTAATTGCATCAATGGACTTTCTGCCGATTTCAATGCCTCTCTGATGCACCATGAAACCCAAAAACTGACCTGCTGATATGCCAAATGCACACTTGTTTGGATTCATTTTTAACCCATGCTCCCTGGTACACTCCAATATTTTCCGCAAATCGGCAAGATGCTTTCTGAAGTCTCCAGACTTAACCACCACGTCATCAATGTAGATTTCAACTATTGTACCGATGTACTTATGAAAGATAAAATTCATCGCCCTCTGATAAGTAGCATCGACATTTTTCAAGCCAAAAGTCATGACTACCCATTCAAACAATCCAACGTGACCTGGACATCGGAAAGCAGTCTTGGATATGTCTTCTTCAGCCATGAATATTTGATTATACCCAGCGTTACCATCCATGAAGCTAATAATCCGATGTCCAGCAGCAGCGTCGATCAGCAGATCGGCAACGGGCATCGGGTAGCCATCCATCGGCGTAGCCTTGTTAAGGTTCCTGAAATCAATGCACACACGAAGTTTTCCATTCTTTTTATACACAGGAACCACATTAGAAATCCAATCGGCATATCGGCATTGCCGAATAAATCCAGCTTCGATCAACTTGGTAATCTCAGCCTTAATATCGGGTAAGATAGTAGGATTGCATCGGCGTGCCGGCTGCCGATGTGGCTGGAAACCAGACTTGATGGGTAACCGATGTTCAACTATCGATCGGTCTAAACCAGGCATCTCTGTATAATCCCAAGCAAAACAATCTTTATTCTCTTTCAATAAATCGGTTAACTGCTGCTTACATTGGGAATCTAACTTAGCACTAATAAAAGTAGGCCTAGGTTTACTACCATCGCCGATGTCGATCTCGAGCAAGTCATCGACAGACGTAAAGCCCTGCCCCAATTTTCCGTCATCGGCGAACTGATCCATTAAGACTCCTCCTCAGGACCGACTGCTTGGATCGGCTTGATGCGGTAATCGGCAACTTTGAGGAACTCTTTATCCCAGGCTTCGCCAGATATACACTTGGTCTGCTCATAAGTGTCCAACTCTGCCGATGCAACAGTAGATGGGGCTTCACCGTGGACGACTTCAATTCTGTCCCCGATCCACTGTACCAGGCTCTGATGCATAGTAGAACGGATACGACAATTAGCATGGATCCAATCCCTTCCGAGGAGCAAGTTGTAAGTGCCTTTGCCACTGATTACAAAGAACGTTGTCGGAAAAGTCTTACTGCCGATGGTTAAGTCAACACATACAGCTCCCATGGCGGTTGACACATTGCCTTCGAAGTCCTTGAGCTTCATGTCAGTCTCGACCAAGTCCTGATCAGCTTTGCCAAGCTTTCTGAACACGACATAGGGCATTATATTGATCGATGCGCCACCATCCACTAGCATCTTGGTCATCGGCTGACCATCCACTTTGCCCTTAACAAACAGAGCCCTTAAGTGTTGCGTCTCATCATCGGCAGGCCTTTCAAAGATAGCCGTCATCGGATCCAGCACCAGTTGTGCCATATCGGCAGGCTCTTCATCATCGCTGACGGGCGCCATGAACTCCATCGGCAACATGACAACCATGTTTATATCTGTTGATGGGCCCCTGTCCTTACGCTTCGGCCTCCATTGCTTCTCTCCCGAGGGTTCTGCGCTGTCATACAGGTCGTCGCGGCGCTGGCGCTGAATCCTCCTCTTCTGGGTCTTAGTCAAACCCTTCGGGCACAATGGAGGAAGCTTGGTCTTCCAAACAGGTTGGTGCTGTTCCCCCTCGCTTACACCGGCACTTCTTCCGATGTTGGGATCTCTGGAGAATATCTCTTCGTCAGGCACTCTAGCATTGGCCAACTCCTCCAGCTCCCCCTGATCAACACGCCTGCCGAGCCGATCATGGGCACTGAGCTTGCCCCCCAGTCGGTCGTGTGCCGATCTGTTCTCTCTGAGCGGCCTGGCGTACCTGGGTGCCTGATCATCAAAACAAGGTCTCTTACCTGACCGATCGGCTGTGTAGTACCCATTGCACTCTGGACAGTTATCGGCAGTGGGCAGCTTGATGCCTTCCTCCCAGCAGTAAACGAAGAAGGGACACCTCCAGTGGTCCTTATGTCGAAGCCATTCCCGATGCTCCTCTTCTTCTTGCCGATACTGTTCTTCACGCGATTGCCGATGATACCACCTTGGCTGTTTGTGAGTAATCACCACCCCAGGAGCCCTGTTGGCGCTGTTACCCTCATTGGCAACCTTCTTACCCTTTCTGTCATCGGCAAACCTCCTTGCGTCGTGCTTAGGCACTTGGTAGTCAGGGTCTACCGATGAGTTCCTTCTGGCAGCTTCCGATGTCAGCACTCTGGTCTTTTCACTGATCTCCACCATGTTGTTTGGGAACGGGTGCTGATCTATCTTCATCGGTTTCTGGACTTTAGAGTTTTCAAACTTGATACGCCCAGACTCGATCTCCGACTGCAACTGCTGCCTGAATACTTTGCAGTCATTGGTACTGTGTGAGGTTGCATTATTCCACTTGCAGTACCTAATCTTCTTGAGCTCTTCGGCCGATGGAATCACTTGATTGGGCGCCAACTTGATTCGTCCCTCTTGCAGCAATAGTACAAACATCCTATCGGCCTTGGTGATGTCGAAGGTGAACCTCTCAGTTTCTTTTTGGCCGAACGGACAAGACACAGGCTTCTTATCCTTCACCCATTCGGCCGCATCGACATTCAGCTCTTCATCCGATCCGGAATCTTCTTCTTTCTCGATGAAGGTCACCTTCTTGTTCCACGTCTTCCTGGGCTCAAAGGCTTTGATATCCTGATCGGCAATCCTCTGCACCAGGTGACTTAGGCTCTCAAACTCTTGGGACGCGTACTTGTCCTTGATGTGCGGCAGTAACCCCTGGAAAGCCAAATCTGCTAGTTGCCGATCATCGAGCACCAGACTGTAGCACTTGTTCTTCACGTCCCGTAGTCTCCGCACAAAACTTTCTACCAATTCGTCGTTGCGTTGCCTCATCTTGACCAAATCGGTAAGCTTCTTCTCATGTATGCCAGCGAATAAGTACTTCTGAAATTGCCTCTCTAGATCAGCCCATGTAATTATAGAATTTGGAGGTAGCGATATAAACCATGTGAATGCCGATCCAGACAATGATGAAGAGAACAATCTCACCCTTAATTCCTCCCTGCTGGCAGCTTCTCCGCACTGGATAATGAAGCGGTTGATGTGCTCCATTGTTGACGTGTCGTCTTGGCTGGAGAACTTGGTAAAATTGGGTACCTTGTACCGATTTGGAAGAGGAATCAAGTCATATGCAGGCGGGTACGGAGTCCGATAGGAGTATGTGTTGACCTTGGGCCTGATGCCGAATTGCTCTTTCATGACTTCGGCAATCTTACCGACCCAGTACGCGTCCTGCTCTTGCCGACTCATTGGCTGATTGTCGACTAGTGGAGTCGGCTGACGCGCCTCTTGAAGATGGCAGTAGTCGCAGGCGCAGCACCAGTCATCTGCACACTATGCATCGGTTGACCTACCGATGGATAGTTTGGCATACTTGGCGGAGTTGGCTGAACCGTCACATTCATCGGTTGCTGTACCGATGGTCCGCTCTAAGTGTAAGCTAGGCCTCCATAATAATACACCGGCGCGCCAGGCTGCTGAGCTGGTGGCTGGTTGACCCATCCAGGATTATAAAGCATCGACATATGACTTGCCGATGGCTGATAGCTGACCGGAGAATGCGGCTCTTGAATTCTAGAGCAATTGATCACCAGATTACCCTAGGGGACCGACACTCCAGCTTGAGAATTCGCCACCAGAGATTGACTGCCGGTGGTTTACAATGTGTTGCATCGGCACAGAGCTTGCCGATGGTGGCATCAGGGGTATCTTGGGGATTACTTGGAGATCATCTGATGGCACTTGTATGGTTGGAGCAGGCGCAGAGTTGTGCATCATATGAGCCAATGGCTGTGACTGCGCTGCCGACGCTGTAGAGTTCCTCCAGGCCGAACCGTCTCCCTGCACCAGATTAGAACCAGCACATAGATTCGGAGGCATACCGTATCCCCACCAGTTAGCGGGGGCTGGCCCTGAAATTGCCGATGCGGCTGGATCTGCGTTGAACTTGGTAGTGTCGCCAGCGTTCGGTCTTGGTGATGTAGCCACATTGGCAGACGGTTCCACAGGGGTGGAAGACGCTATTGGGGCTGCCGATGGGCTTGTAGATGCCAATCCAGGCTGATGATACGCTGGACCGACATATCGCGGTGCATGTCCTTCTTTGAATGTTTGTGCGACAGCATTGTAGAAAGTATTGGACAGCACGCTGGAGTGGTTAATCAAAGCTTGACTTACAGCGGCATTAACCATCTCTTGTAGCTTACTAGGGTTGGCGTCGTACGTGACCTGCCGTGGCAACGGCGGATCTTGCTTCTGAATTGCTTCGCCACTCCTACTGAGCCTGAAGGATTTGAGATACAGCTGCCTGTATTCCTCCATAGCCCGCTCCATGGCCTGCTTCTGATCATCTTTCAGATCGGCCTCAAACACTTCAATGACATTCCTCTGGTTGACATCGGCGTGATCAGCCATGCCGAATGTGTAGATCTGTATAATCGGTCCCACTGGGCGTGCCAAAAGAGGTGTTGACACAAAAAGCGTCAGATCTGTGAACACCTCGGGCTATTACCCAAAGCTTGGTATTTCGGAGGCGTGCCAGTCGATTTGACCAATCAATCGACAAGGATGATAACTAGAACAAACTGAAAGCTTGAAGAACTCGTTGATAGCTATAACTAATGCATAAAAAGGATAAATTGCGATAAAAGGTAGAATAAGATAAAATTGGTTTTTTTTTGAATTGGATTGTATATATTCCATAGCCCTTGGGCACATATTTATACTCCCACATGGAGAGTTGTACAAAGACACGACACATATCCTTCCTAAAACAAACTCTTACTTTAAAGGAAACTGACTCACGCAGGAGCCGGATAACAATATTTATTTCCTAAACAAACACACCTATTTTAAAGGAAAATAAATGACCCATGCAGGAGTCAGACTGAAACTACTATAATAATACTGGTTCAAAACACCAGTTTCCTTATACTTCTTTTCGATGGAAACTTTCCATCGGCAGACCCCTTCAATCCGCACCTTCCTTCTTTGGCCACTTGTAATCCTTTGCCGCCGCTAAGTGCTAAGTCACGCCCATCGGCATCGGCAACGTTTTCCCGATCGGCAATCGGCAACCACCCTCTATCGGCAATCAGCAATGAGCCCTTGTCGGCAATCGGCAACCATCTTCCATCGGCAATCGGCAACGAGCCATCGGCAATGACTTTTCATCGGCAATCGGCAATGACTCTTTATCGGCCATCGGCAATGACTCTTCATCGGCCATCGGTAATGACTCTTCATCGGCAACCAGCTCCAGCAAGACTTCACCAATTAACCTTTGTCGACAAAGATTATCAGCCTCCATCGGTAACGCACTTAGTCTTCCCGCAGCACTCTTCCATCGGCAATATCGACTCCCGATGCCGATGGAGAACGGCCGCTGACTAGTCAAGCCTCAGCCCATTTGACACGTGTCGAAAAACGGTGTTAACACTATTACTACTGCTACCCTCTGCTACCCTCTAGTACCCTCTACTACCCTCTACTCTCATGGTACTCTATACTACTACTGCTGCTCTGTATTGCTGGGCTCTCTACTACTGCTCATACTACTACTACTACTCTCTACTACTACTGCTGCTCAATAATGGTCTCTACGACTGCTACCCTCTACTACCCTCTACTACCCTATAGCAGTCATTTTTGCTTTCCTCTGTACTATACCCTCTACTGCTCATATATAGCAGTCATTTCCTCTCTACTACTACTACCCTACTCCTCTACCCTATTACAAGGCTGGGATTTCCTCTCTACTACTTTCCTACTACTTGTACTACTGTACTACTACTCTACTTCTGCACATTACTTATGCTGCCTATTTCAATTTGATCTACTTCTATTTCAATTTGAATCTGTGCTGATGATGTCTATTTTGATATTTACACACTGAGCAAAGTGTCTTAGGTCAGTGATGTTTTTTCAATTTGGAAATGATGATGGCTATTTCAATTCGTTCACACTGAGCAATGTGTAGTAGGTATATGATGTTATTTTGCTTCTTGAACATGATGATGACTATTTTCAGTTGTGTAAACACTTATTGGCGCAGGAGGAGCAACTTTAGGTGCGGCAGCCGCGCCATAGTTGTTTACTACAATTTTTTACTTTCCTCTAATAAATACACATGCACATTACAATGATGAAAATTTTTATATTAACTGAGACCTAAGACACTTTGCAATGATGTTGATTCTAAATTAATTTTTTGCTCGATGATACCAAGCGGTGTAGTGAGACAATGTGACAGCCGAGTTCTACAATGTTTGTCATGACTCATCAAACCGTGAGAGACTCTCATCAAACTGCTGGAAATGATTTTGCATAATGAACTTGTTGTAACTTTGTGATATCTGTTCTCTTGGAAGAAGACAACACATTCATGTAATATACTTGTTTAATCAATGTTATATAATCTGTGCTCTTATATAATCTGTTCTTGAATTTGAGACAAATGTTTTGAAATCATATTTAAAATTAAAAAACATTTTTTTTATTTTTTATAAAATATTAACTGTGGCGGTTGCTATAAGAAACCGCCACGGTTAATAGTAATTAACAGTGACGGTTTACATAAGCATCCGCCACGGTTAATACCATTAACCATGGCGGTTGGCCTTACATAACCGCCACGATTAATGGCATTAACCGTGGCGGTTGACCAACCGCCACGGTTAATGCTCCGATTAACCGTGACCATTGATCCGTGGCGGTTGGAAAAACCGCCACGGTTAATCCATTTCAACCGCCACGGTTAATGATTCCTGTAGTAGTGTCTCTTGGCCAAGGTTAATTATAAGAATCTCCCAAAATGACCAAATTTCGGTGAAGTTCGAAAGAACCAAAATGTTCAGTTAAATTTGATTTTTTAGTCAAGTCTAGAGTTCAAACATCCCTACAAGTTCTTATTTCAATATAGAATTGCAAACTTACTAAGGTATAATTATTTCATTTCATCTTCATGCTATTTGATCATTTTTTGGCCAAATTTCCATAAAATATTAGCCAAACCTGAATATTTCGACGTGTCACAACAAGTGAATCCTGACCAAAATTACCAAAATTCACCCATTTTGGTCAAGTCCATTTTTTTGTTATTTGAATCCTAGAATCTTGTTCTTGGCTTGTGATGGGTGTAGGTGTTCAACATTGAGATGTTTGGTGGCAATGGAGAAGGCCGGTCATTCGAGTTTGTACCGATTGATCGGGGCAGTGAAGGATGGACCTAGAGGAATAGACCAAGGTACCGAGGTACCAAGGTGAAACATGGACAACTAACACTTGGCGACATAGACAAGCAAGTGTACATGATTAGATGACATAAATAGTGTTGACCAAGACAATATGGTGGTTGACCAAGTCAAGCAGAGGCACAAAAACTTGATTATCAAATGGCCGCGGTAACACACATTGAGATCATAGAGGGAGCATGGCAGATACATGACTCCAATTGGATTATTTGATAGTTTTGTCCTCTATACCGTGGGCAAATTGTTTGCTAGCTTTGGGCCTAAAAATCTAGGGAGGATCTTGGGGTATAGCATGTTGCATCAGCAAAATGCTTACATCCAGGAGAAGCATTCTTGTGAAGAACCTGAGGTCGTCAGATGCAAGAAACTCAACTTGACCATTTTGTCCCTAGGGTTAAGTGGTTCAAGGAAATATCTAAGGACATGCTTGGAAATGTGTAATATCTCTATAAATAAGAGGAGGGTCTGCCCCATGCTAGCCATTTGTTCTAGTGCTTTCATTTTATGAGGTACATATTTTGAAACCAATTTTGTACTAGGACCCATGAGGAACATATGTACCAACCTGTTTTGCCAGATTTCTCGTGGGCACAAACTTTTGAGTTTTTGTTGATTTTGGAGAAAACCCCAATCTTGTAAAGTTTTTTCGATCTACTTAGATCATTAATGAATATTTTGGAATTGATCTTTTTGGAATAGTTTTTAAACATACTTACACAACAACTCCAACCCCCATTTGCCAACGCATTGTCTGCAACGGAAAAGGAACCGTAGCTAATGGGAAGGTTGCCTAGTAATAATATATTTAACCTGCGCGCTTGCCCTTTGGCCACCCAACGACTCCACGTCTGTCCCGCCATCAGACAAGTTTTGCTAGGTAGTTTTTCGGATATAGATCTGAAACCTAGCATCAGGTGCAGGCAGTGCTTCTCTCCTCCCGTAAACATCACGGATGTGATCCCCTTGCAGTGACGGATGACCAGCGCAGATATGGAGAAGATTACTCCAATGGCCTTCACCGGCTTGAAACTCGGCAGCGGCGGTTGTGGAAGCAGGTGCAACATGCAAGCAAATCAGCGCCGTGCCTTCACCATCATTGTCCTTAAATAAGGTAGGATTCGGCTCCCTTACTCAGTAGATCCATGTATGTTTATTCAATCCCATCCCATCACGTACTCTCCTGCTCCTATTAATTAATGTTGGATCTGTTCATCCAATTAAGTTGTGGCCAACAGTATGAAATTGTCGTTCAAATCCCTAAATGGGGAGTTCATTCTATGGTTGATGATGAAATTTTGGTCAGTACAGATCGGAGTTGGAGATCTTCTGAGTAACTGTCGTATTTATAGGCTAGGTGTTATCAATTTCTATATGAAGGAAAAATGATTATATTAATAGATACAATGTTTCTACCATGTTCTGAGTAGACAGTATTGTTTTGTCCTTGCTAGATTATTAGTTTTCAGTTCTGGAATTAACGTCTATGCAGAAATAATCAATTATGGTTACTGATGGATGACCTTTCTATTGTCGACATTCTAAATTTGTTCCTGACTTAAATATTTCTGGTATCCATTCAGGTGGAGGTTGATACCAGGAATTTCTTCTCTGAAGTAGAGAAGAAGCAATGAGAAATTTTCTTATTCTATATGTGTACGTAAAATTGCCTAGTTAATTGATTTATTCATGAATTGTGGTAATCTGATAATTATTGCAGCAGGTCATACTGTAGATTAGACATTTTGGTACCTCAGGTACATGAGTTACCTCATTATTCCTTGTCCCATAATACTTTCGTACATGATTTCTTATTAAATTCCTGATATTTCCTTGTGATTAATGTGAGTCTTAGTTATCTTTTTAACTTGTGCAGACAAATGTAAATCTTCTAGATTTTGTCAATGATTCTGTGATGTACACTATGAGAGATGAGGTGACTGAAGAGCAGATTTGCCAAGGTATGGGTGTCCCTTCTTGTGGACTGATCTCCATTTTAATTTTGTTTCTAAATTTTGCTTTAATTCCTAGTCCAAAATCTGTCTAGTTATGTACATAAAAATTTTCTGTCTTGTTTCTGATGACAAGCCAAGTTCAATGTACAGGAGATGGATATTAATATTAGCCAAAACATGTGGAACTTATTATTCTGTAATTTTAATATACGCATATGTATTAACACATGACGTCTGATAATGTATCCTGCATGCTTATGCTAGACAAAACGAAATAAAATTGTACTATTCTAAAAATATATTCGACACTCTGATGTGTAGTGTAGAAATCCAAATTAAAGGAGACTCTTAGATTTATCTGCACTGCTAATCCTAATTTGAGAAAAGTTAAGTTGAAAAGTTAGAGCATATCACCATCAGTTTCAATGATTTTGCGTGGATTTATTGGTTCTAATTTAGCTCATCTTCTTTTTGTCCAGGTTGTGGTGTTACTATAGACAGGGGTATGAATGAAACTTTAGTTCTAGGAGAGCTGCCCAGGAATAAGTTCAGTTGTTTTTTCTTCACTGAGATTTATAAATTCATAAGAAAACCATATGTTTTTCTAAATATGTTCTTAATTAACGAAGCACTATATATTTTCATGCAGGATAATTATATATTCAGATGATTGAAGGATGAAGAATAAGATTTCCCCTCAAGATTAGTATTTTAGGAGTGGTGTTACACTGGTGTATTTTTATTTTTAGTTTGGAACTTTGTAATTACTGGATCATTGTATACAATTATAGATTCTGACATTTTCTTGTATGTACAAAATTACTTTACTTAATGTCAATTATTTAATAATATATTGAGTTCCAAAGATTTATTGTTTTGTGGCTATGATCGTTGGATGTCAGATATCAAATTAATTTAGCAAGGTATTTATACTAAAAAATGGTATATAAAATTATAATAACAAATCCAAAAAGCAAGCGACAAATTTTTCTAGCAACATATATATAAATATATATATATATATATATATATATATATATATATATATATATATATATATATATATATATATATTGCTGTGTATTCGTTGCTAGCTTGCAACACTTATATACCCCTCTTACCAATGGATATGTATATGTTGCAGTAGACCTTTGCAACGCCACTTTAAACAACACATATAAGATGCGTTGGTATAGATCCTAACAACGCTTATTTGGGTTCATAGCAACACATATATGCGTTGCTAAAGGCCGGCGTCCTTTTGTAGTGTTAGGATCATCATTACAAATATTGAGCTCAATCAAACTTCATTGATCAAATTTTCCTTTTTGAAGTTTAGTTTAAGCTGCTGAAATAGAAAAATAGGCTATATTGGGATGGCATGTAGGCCTTCCCGGGATGGCATGCGGTCTTAACCGGGTTTTAAAGTAGTCCTTGCCGAGATTGCTTGTAGGCTAGGCCGAGGTTTCTGTAACGATCTCAATTTTCCACGAAGGAAAATTCACATATTCAAAGCACTATCTGTTTAATGGCTTTTCAAGCAATCTACCATACAACGATCTCAATTTTCCACGAAGGAAAATTCACATATTCAAAGCACTATTAGTTTAATGGCTTTTCAAGCAATCTACCATACAACCTATCAGTTTAATTGCAGAAATAAAGCACTAGCAACTATATATTTGCATGCCTAATAGGATTCTACGCTGTTCGGTGGGACGTGGCACCTATCAGGTCGTCACCGAGGTCGTCCGTGTACTCTAGGTTCTCCTCCTCAGCGGTCAGCTCCTCCGGGTCTATTAACATAACACAAATAACGCCTCAGATGACTTCTACAGATAATCACAGAGACGCAAAAGGGAACCAAAAGACCCAAAAGCACTCAGACAAGGACCTAAGACGTAGGGCTTGATTTTAGAAAAAATTAGACACTCCGGATTTTGACCACGTAGGGAAGGTAGAAAGGGGAGAGTGAGCTCCGGATTCCGTCCTCCTTCGACTACGTTCCGTCTACTTAAGGGCGCTATTGTTCTACGTGGTGGGTGTAGCGGGTGCAGGGGTGGCTACGCCAAAGTTCTTTGGCCTAGGCGATCCAATGAAGCGGTAGCGGCGGCGTGCACGGTGGAGCGGAGGCTACGACAAGGCTTCGGCTCCTTCCAAGCGCACAGGTGGGCATTACCTTCTTCGACTACATTCGCAGGAACAACAGAGCGGCAGAGTGGCGTTCAGTGGGGCACAGCGAGGCTCGCTTCCATGGCGTCACATGCGGCAGAGTGTCAGCGATGGCACGACGATGGTGGAGGGGGGGCTTGGGGGTCTATGGGTTCAACTGGCTATGTGGCTAGGCACGCGCGGCTGTAGCGGAGCTCAACGGCCCTTCCTCGGCGAGCGAGGTGGTCGGAGTAGGGAGGAATGGGAGCGGCGGCATTCATGGCGCTCGGACACGCCGGCGAGGTGAGCGCAACGCAGGGGCTCCTGGGGTCCATGGCAAGGTATTCTAGGGAGCTCTAGGTGGGGTGGAGGTGGTGGCGCATATGGCGAGGGCCCTAGAGCTTCAGCGGGGCATTAACGTGACCTCACCATGGCGGGGTCTGCCCATGGCGAAGCGAGCTCCGGGGCAGACTCACCGTGGTGGCGGTGAAGCTAGGCTGGTGGTGCGGTGGCGAGGCGAGGCCGTGATGAGTCGAAGCAGCGCCGTGTCGAACTGCTATGCCGACGTAGTCGACGGCGCGGCTCCCCTCCGGCGAGCTCGAACATCGTCACGGCGGCGGCAAGCTCCTTCTTCTCCTCTTTCTCCCTTCTCCTCCCTTCCTTCTTCTTGGGGCGGCGTGGCCACTGGGTGGTGGCTGGGGCTAAGAAGGGTGCGAGGCGTCGAGGGCTCTAACTTATATAGGCTGGTCCGGCCATGGGGGGGCGACGGACGACGGTGCGCAGGGGAGGGACACGCGTAGGGTGGGCAGCTAGGACTAGCCCTCCCCTTTGCTCGCTCTGCCTCGGTGCGGAGATGAAAAGCAGGGAGGAAGAGAGAAAAGGTAGAGGATGACAAGTGGGGTCCCTAGGCCCTCTTGTCGACGACGTCCAGAGGGAAGGGCGCGACTACGGTGGAGGCAGGCCGGCGGCTGGGAAGCGTGGTGCCGAGCTGGGCCGCGGGTTGGTAGGCCGCGCGCGCTGCGCGGTCGGATGGGCCGGCCACATGCGGTGTGCGCATGGGGAAAAGGGGAAGAGTGGCGCGACTGGTTGCAGTGTGGGACCGAGCTGGGCCGCGCAGGTGGCGGTGTTGGGCTAGTTGGCGCACTAGGCAGGCTTCAGTGCTGGGCCAGCTGGCTTTGAATTCCTTCCCTCTCATTTTCCTTTAGTTAAAGCAAAGCTTAAGAGGGATTTTAATCTAGCATAACAAAGATCCAATAAGAAGCAAATCAAGCTTGATAAAATGAAATGCTATGCATAACCACTACTAGGGTCTATTTGTGCAACTAGGGAAAGGTTTTACTAGCATGCCAATCACCAACAAGGGCCATTTAAGGATTTTTTTTGAAAGTTGTGATTTTTGTGTTTGGGTAAATTTTTGGGTGGTTACAGTTTCAATCTAGGCCTAGCCAGTTTTCCTAAGTAGCTTTCCCATTTCATGCATTTCTTGCCTTTGAATTTTGTTCTTTGCTATATTGCTTTTGTGTTGTTCCTGCTAGTTGCTTTGGGCGTTTTGAGTGCATCTTGTTGTCACCAGTTGGAACGCGTGTGCTAATCTCTAAGATTTTGGTGTTTGAGCGCTTTGTTTTGGTAGGGTAGCACAATGGAATATTTTGAAAGAAATTTTGATTAGCCTCCAATTCACCCACCTCTGGTTGCATTACTCGGTCCTTTAGTAGTGTAAAATGTGATTGGAATAGAACAAGTGGAAGGATGCAATTAAAGTTGAGATAGCCTCATTTTCAAAAAGGAAATAAAGTGTTTTGGGTTGTATTGCCAACGCCTCTTAGTGTCCACCCTGTTGGATACAAATGAAATTTTGTCTAAACAAAATGAAAATGACGAGGTGGTGAGATATAAAGCAACACTAGTAGCACAGGCTTTTATTACCAAAGACACAATGTTGATTTCAACAAAACTTATTCTCCAGCAATTAATGACATAACATTCTAATATTTAATATCTTTGGTACGGTAGTACAAAATCAGATGTCTATGCAGTTCATGGACATAGCGACCATATATCTATATAGGGCATTGGATTCTGAGATAGTCATGAAGGTCCTAGAGGGATAGATATGTCACAATTGGTAAAGTGAATACCTTGCACATAAGGGTTACACATATAATGATGGTTGTAAGTGTCTTCATTAAGAAATTCTCAATGGATTTTTGTATTGTGCCAGTGTATGTTGATGATATATATCATTGGCAACAAACACAACATTAATGAAGCACATCATCATTTGAAGGTGAAGATTGAAATGAAAGATTTGGAACCAAATTTTTCTTAGGTTTTCAACTTGAGCATTTTTCATCATGATCTTTTTATTTATACCAATGCCTATATCTAGAAAATATTGGAGATATTCAGTATTGGATAAATCATACCCATGTAAGACTCCGATGTTGGTTAGATATCTAGCATAGAGAAAGATCGATCCTTTTGGACCAAAGGAGGAAGATGATAAAATTTTTGGGACTTGAGGTTCCTTATCTTAGTGCCGGTTGAGCACTTATGTATGTTGCTAAAAGTATACGGTCGAATATTTCTTTTGCAGCAAATATATTGTTATCAAGACATAGTGCTACTCCTTTCAAGCATCATTTGGTTGAAGTTAAGACCATTTTACTGTTTTACAAAAGAATCAAGACTAAAATTTATTGAGTTGTACATATAGAGTGTGTTTGGTTCCCTGCATTAGCCCCTAGCCAGCCTTGCATAATGCAACTTGCGTGTGTTTGGTTGCATGTAAGGCCTGGCAGCCAGGCTTACTCAAGCCCATTTGGTACAGATAAGCTGGCTTCCTGGAAACGCTCACATTGGTCGTTCTAGCTAAGATAGGTTTGGCTAGCACCCGCTGCCGCGTCCGCTCACCTCTTTCATCGTCCTCTGCGCGAGCACCAGCTGTCGTGTGCTCCCTTTCTCTCCCAGATCCTCCTGCTCCCTCTCTCCTTGATCTACTGTCTCCTGTCACGGAAGGCGCGAGATCAGGCGGCCATGTCGGATCCATCGAGGATGGCAAGACGCGCCACCATGGGAGCTCCACTGCCATGGATGCTACCTTGGAGCTCCACAACGCCACTCCAGTCCTCCGCACGAGCGCCAACAGCGGCAGTGTCACACCCAAATTTCAAGGACGAAATAGGATGCATAACATTATGTGTGCCCAGGAATAATCCACACATAAGTTCACAAATTACAGAGTACCATCACAGAGTTTAATACATATCGAACATTTATCCATTACAAGAATAAATAAAACAAGTAAGATAAACTAGCTCTTGTGGCTCCATTCCACAGGGAAAGGTCAACTGGTTGACCAAGCCTAGAAGTCTTCGGGAAACTCCTCATAGCCTCCAGCTTCTGTTACCCATCCGGGATTTTCATCCAAAATAGAAAAGGAAACAAGCGTGAGTACACTCGTACTCAGCAGTATAACATGGGGTTATGAAGCTCAACAGGCTTACACTGGCTTACTGCATTTAGCACTTTTAGTTGGTCAAAGTTTTATTAACAAGTATCATCAGGTTATGCTTAAGCCCCAAATGATCCCACTTATACCACTGCCAAAGTTTTAAAGAATTATAACCATCCTCATAAAAGTGGTGGCAACAGGAACATAAGTGTTGGTCAAGTTAATTAATTAATCCGTCGGTTTTCCGGGCCGCTCGTGACCGTGAGCACGGCTGATATATCAGTTTTAACACTCTGCAGAGGTTGTGCAACTTTACCCGTGAGTCGTGATGCCCCGATTGCCCGGGTTAATTACTCCCATAACACTGCCAAGGTGAGTGGGCGGGGTTCACTATGAAACCTTTCATAGCATCTCGTCTAACAAGATTAGGGCCGCTAGGATTGGCAAGGGGCGATAGAGCTCCCCTTCCGAGTAGCATAACGACCCGCAGCCTACGCTCAAACTCGGACAGAGGCCGCACTATGACCAGCTCGGCAAGAGCCTAATGCGCCCTTTCGGGTAACCGCTAACAAGCTAGAAAAGAGCCTACTACTAAGTTAAAGCCAGAGCCATGTAGCTCCCACGGAAGCACTGTCAGTCCCAGCTTTTGCCAACAGTGAGTTATTAAAAGGGTTATGTTCCAATTGCCATAACAAGATCACCAATTCAATCATAGCATTCTAACCTTTGGCAGGGATCAAGTATTCATTTATGTAAAGCGCTAGCCATCTATCCATATGCATAACCCATAGGAATCAAGGTAAAGGGTTTCAACTCTAGGGAATTAAACTACGGTATCAAATTAACACATGCACATGAAATGATAATTATAGTGAATAGGATAACAAGGAAAGTCCCATGCTATACTTTCCTTGGCTCTCAAAGTCCTGCTGGTCAAAACACTCCTGATCAAAGAATTCCTGATCACCAACAAACTCCTCACTGCCTGAACTCGATCAAGACATAGCAACAACACGCATTCCAATTGCATACATACAAAGCAACCAAGACTATTATTAGAACAGTACACCAATAACAATAAACAGAGTTAAAAGGTTTATAAAAAGATACTACGCATTGCTACGATCATTTCAACACGAATTTCACGAAAATCGGATTTAAAAACGCAAAAGATAGGAATTTAACTGGTTCTCTAGGAGCATTTTTAGTATTTGAATTATCATTGAAATTAAATAATTCAAACATGAACAACAGATGTTTTAACATGTAGAGAATTTCATTACGAACCTAACGCAACTCGAATCGTCCAAATCGGAGTTAAAATGAAGACTTTATAAACAAATTATTGCAGTGGCAAAATTGTAAATACCAGATTTCCATTTTTGGAATAACCCGAGAAAGAATATGTGTCTTGACTGGGAAAGCGTATTCTCGGAAATGCGCGAACGCTGCGACGCGGGGTCAACTGACCTGCCACGCGGCGGCTTGGGATAGGGCGGTCCACGGCACAGTGCGTGCACCCGAGCATGTGCTGCGGTCCACCGGTCCACTGTGGATCGGGTTCATACCCCTTCGGGGTTCTAATCCCGACCGCACAAACCTGATCCAACGGCGCAGAACAGATCCAAGGGAGAGAGAGAGGGAACGGCGGCCGGAGCAGAGACGGCGCGGCGGCGCCATGGCTACAGAACGCCGAGCTCGCCGGAGTTCCACCGGAAAGGCTCGTCCGGCGTCCATTTCGATCACTGACTGCCTGGGAAGAAAGGGGGACGAGGCGAAGTCCGTGGTGCACTCGGTTGAACACGGGGAAGCAAACAGCGACGGCGCCATGGATCCCGGCGGCTCTGGCTCGCCGGCGAACGCGGGGATGACGTTTCCGACTACCGCGGTTTCAACCAGTTGCACAGAAACAATCTACAGGTCCGTGCGAGTGCGAGGGTGGGTTCGGTTGAGGCTGTGTGTCACCGGAACAGAGGCGTCCGCGGCGGCGCCATGATCGAACTCGATCTGAGTACGCGGCCGAGACAGCACAACGTGCTAGAACCCAAATTTAGGGCCTAGGAACGTGCGGCGTGCCAGTGCGGTGCTCGTGAGGTGCTCGGACGCGGCTGAACGCTACCGGAGTCGGCTGACCACGGCGGCGCCATTGTTGCCGACCTCGGCGTGTGGCGGAGCAGCGCATACAGGGTCTAATTGACCGAATTAAGCGGACGGGGAGGTAGAGGGGACGACGGCGAAGCTCACCGAGGCGGTTTGGAGGATGGAGGTGGCTCGGTGCGGCGTGTCGACGCGGAACGGCTGTCGGTGTCGCGGCGGCGTCCGAGAGCTCTGCGTTCGCGACGTCGAGTGTTCTGCTGCCCAAAACGGAGCACAGAGAGAGAGATAAGGCCTCTGAGATTCGCGAGGAGATTGCGGGCGCGAAACGGGACTCACCGAGGTGAATTACGCTCCGGTGTGACCTCTTCCGCGACGACGACGACGGCGGCGGCGTTCGGCGGAAATGTGAGAGCTCAGAGGGGAAAAGGAAAAGCAGGGGCGCGGCACTTCGCTTTATAGCGAGCGAAGGAGCGTGCGGTTGCTGGACGGAGTCGAGGGCGAGATGCGGGGAGTGGGAGCGGGGCGTGCCGGTGGTTCCTGAACGTTGCGGTTGCCGTTCGCGATGCATCCGCGGGCATCCGAATTCCGCGGGAGGTGGGAGACGACTGCCAATGGGACCAAGCCGCAGAGAGAGAGGAGAGGATGAGGGACGAGGTCGGTTGCCGTGCTCCACGCGTCCACGCATGTTCTCGAGCGTGCAGGGCGGGGTGCGCGTCGCGGCGGTTTCGGCGCTCTACGTCGTGTGAGGCAGAGGGGATCGGGGGAAGAAGAAGCTGGCGCGCGGGCCCGGCCGATCAGAGAGAGAAAGGGAGAGAAGGGAGAGGGGGATCGGCGCCGACAGGTGGCCCCCGGCTGTCAGCGACAGGAAGAGGGTGAAGGAAGGTGGAGCTCGGGCTGGGCCGGTTCCCTGCTGGGCCGCGCCGAAGAAAGAGAGAGGGAGGGAGAAAGAGAGGTGGGCTGGGCCAGATTCATAAGAGAAATGTTTTTCCTTTTTCTTTTATTTCCCCTTTTTCAAAACCAAATCAAAACCCATTTGAATTCATTTGAAAAATTAAGTTTTGTAAATTCAAACAAGCAAAGAACATATGCAACTGCATGAATGCACATTCATGTTGCTATTCTAGAATAAGTTTTATTTGCAAGAATTTTAATAATCCACTAAATGAAATGTTCACACAATTCCAAAATTAAATCATTTTCTATTATTTGAGATTCAAATCAAACTTTGGGTGTTACAGGCAGCAAGCACAAGCAGCAGGCAAGCCTGCTTCGCCTAGTCCAGAGCACGAGCACGCCGGCCTTCACGAGTAGGATGGTCTTCACGCGACCTCCGCCGGCAAGCACGAGCAGCAGAGGACCAACGGTGGTGGCAAACTCTAGCACTTGCAAACGAGCAGCACGAGCACGCTAGGGCGAGCTCCACCTTCTCCAGCGTGTTGGCCTACTGCCATGGCTGCCGGTGGTCGCCGAGGTGCTCACTGACAATGCCCACAACCTGTTCGACTAAAGTCCTCAAAAGTCGTAAACGTACCAGGTGAAGAAAGAGGTGAGTCTATGCAAGCTAAACCAGACAACCAAACACACTAGTTTGTAACCAGGCTTAGTTAGTACATGCAACCAAACATGTGCTACTTGCATTAGTTAAAGCTGGCTGGAGTTAGCCTGTCTTAGTTTTGTTAGCCAAGTTTGTCTAGGAAACCAACCAAACACACTCATACTGGTTATTTATCATATCCTCATCACACCCGAGTTTAAACACATGCTTTGTATTAATTTCTAATTGTGGAATACTTTTTTCTTGAAAATTGTCAAAATAGACTTTCGTATCTACTTTCAATGACCATTCTACGGGTTTGTTTGGTTGTTGGCCGATGCTCGCCACGCCACAACTTCGGCTGCCACGGGAACTTGGCCGGTGTTTGATTCGTGAATCATTTATGGCAGCCACAAGATTCTTCGTTTCCATTCCTCTGTTATTCTTGTCACAGCTGTGGCGGCCATTTCCTCCGACTAATTTTCGGTGACGCCACAACGTGTGCATATGATGGTTGCAGACCTAACATCCCTAAAATAATTGTATTATATGAAGCATCATCACGCGAGTGTGTTTGGCTTCACAGAATGGTAATAGGCCGCATATTGAAACCTTATTTAACCACCGTAGATAGTATTTTCCTCCTTATGGTTTGTATTTTTTTATATACCTTTATAGAAAACCTATGGCCTAGAAATTTTGGCCGCCATTCTTTCCTTCTTCTGAGAGAACACCGATCGAACAGAATATACTACTTTGAAAAGCCGAAAAGCCCAGACCCTCGTCCGCCAATCCCCTGAGAAGGGCTCCGGACATGTTGGTCTTCCTTCCCCGGCCGTCTACGCGCGGTCAAGAGGCCGGACAACGACGACGCAGGGCTAGCTGGAGCGACGTCTTGCTGCACCCGGACGGACGTACGTCGTCGTCGTCGATCGGTGATGAAGAACAACATTGCATTGGCTCGAACGGCACGGCACCATGAATGCGACGTACGGTGAACGGCCGTCCCGGCACGGCACGGGGATTGACGATTGTATCGTAACTTCAGCCATCATCGTAGCACATACGTATATCTCGGTGAGTAAATACATTTTCCAGGATATGCATCATGCTGAGTCAGTGTACGTGGCTAGATACCAGCTGCTGGTGCTGGCCATGGCTAGCCGGCCTAGCTAGCTAGATCGTCATTCTTCGTCTCGTCTTCGTCTCTCTCTTTTTCCTTCATTGTACAGTAGGAGTAGAGTTGTAGAGGAAGCCCCAATCTAGCTCACGTATGTAGGGCGTAGACTTTTTGCAGATTGCTGGATGATGGATGGATGCTTCTAGTTTAGCCACCGTCCAAGCAGCCAATCACATACATGGCTTTGCTTTCTCTCTCTAAGCAGAGAGAGAGAGAGCTCCCGGTCCAGCAGAGAGAGAGAGAGAGAGAGAGAGAACGTATGTCGTCGATCGCTGTGTACTGTGTAGAGTAGTTGAGAGGTGTAGTAGTACTGGAAGTGTGCCATTTGCTCATGTCCTCCTCTCCTCCATGGACGGGAGGAGGGATCTCGTGCGTGTACTCTGGCACATCTCTGTTCTCTTACGTTACACGGAGTACTGTACAACTCCGTAAGTGTTAATGCCTTGGTTATACATGTCATGGATAGGTCGGCTCTACGCGGCTAGGCCGGTTTCAGCCTATATACGTAGACACGACTGGCTTCTTGATGGATCGATGCATATGCGTCGTCTGCGACTGTGAGTGTGTGATATATGCATGCATGCAACTAATTGGGGTCAGACATGCTAGCTAGCTAGCTATCGATGGCCTGCAGGCCCTGCTGCTGAGAGAATTCAGCAAGCTAAGAAGCTAGAGTACACACAGTGTACTGTTTTTGGACACGGTATTTCAGCTTGCCAGATCATAGCAATATGTTGTTTGACTTGACAAATGACATATCCCTATACACGAGTTTAATATTTCTTCTGCCAGATGCACATGCTGCCCGGTTCCTCGTCACATGTTTGACATCAACGCCGCGTTAGGCCTTCCCGGTGGCAGAAGTACGACGTACTGGCACAGAAACGTCGACGTCGCTTTTTGATATCAACGTGTACGCCAGTTTTCCAAATTTATGTTGTGTTCCTGTCCGATAATGATGAGGCAAATTCATTTATGATTAATTTAACATCAACCATGACGTACAACGTATATACTAGCATAAAAATGATAAATCTCTAACTTACCAGTATATAGAATTAAACATGGCTAACAACGTTAATTTGCAAACAGCAGATACACAATTGATTATATTAAATCATGATAGATGGATTAGATAATAAACGTCATTCTCCTCAGAGACGGAACCGGCCAGGGAGGCCAGCAGGGGCCACGGCCCCTATGTGTCACAAAAATTTGTTAAACCCCCTTTCCAAAATGAGTCTCAAATTAAAAAAAAATCATTTTTTATTCTCTTTCAAAAAAAGTCACTTTCATGTGTTGTCACAACGACAAAAACTAGAAATATATAATATGTATATATATATATATATATATATTTGACTGGTATTGTTATTTTGTCTGGTTATACTGGCCCCCATTTGTCATTTCGCTGGATCCGACACTGATTCTCCTGCACCCTCACGAGTCAAATTTTGGTGGACCATATGCAGGTGCCCCGCATGATCTGCCTCGCTCAAGTGAGTAGAGTGGAAGGAGCTTCTATATTATTTAGGCATGCCATCATCCACTTAAGCTAACAAGATGAAACTAAAGTTCCTCCATTTCTCATATGGATACATAAGTGGACCTTTAGAAACAATGGATATTCTCAATTGGGCCAGACATATTTATTCCAACAGTTCCAATATCAAGGGTTTGACAAAGTAGCTTGTCATGGAAAAGGCTAGTCTTATAGCATTATTTAGAGCACTTAACATCGATCACTTCAATAACAGAGATAAGAGTCCGCTTTAGTTTTTTTAGTAAAAGAAGGATTTTATTAATTTACAATTCTTACATCGAGTTGATACAAAATATGTGAATCCACTTCCAACCTTGCTATGCATAAAGAACACAACCTAAAAAAACAAAGGGAGAACCTATCACTTATTGACTATCAATTTTAATACTAGCTAGGTTGCCACCCCATTGCCTCGGAAAAAATACCATGACCGTTTGCGCCATAACTATTGCGATATGCCACTATAACCAAATAAAGCATGCAACGAGCTTCCAGAGGATAACCCATGTGTTGGGCTAATGGAGTGATAACCAAATGTACCACCAGCAACGGAAAATAATCACGTTTGTTTTTAAACACCAAAACATTTCTACATAACCAAAGCGACCAACAACCACTGCCCCAACAACAACTAAAGGTTTTAAATTCTTCCTAAATTCCTGAAGCCAATTCTTGAACATATGAGGAATACTACGAGGTTATTTAATGCTTAATGCAGTATGTATGCAACCCGAAACCATACGGGCAAACCGAGATTCAAAGATGAGGTGCTTAGTTGTATTATTTTTTGTGGCAAAAGAAACACTTTTTACTGTGTGCTAGTTGTTTGGCTAAGTTATCTTCTTGTTAGAATTACTACTCGATCTATATATAAAGATACCACAGAAAAAAGAAGAAGAGGCAGATTTATATTAGCTGGCTGAAGATTGGTCTTCCTTGCAAGCTACTATGTCAACTGTATCGTCATGCATGGCTTCAAATTACATTAACATTGTGAATATATTATAGACACATATACATCACGCAACTGGTGCATACGTAAACACTGCAACATGCTAAGTTGACCCAGTAAGACTAAATGACGATTGAAGCTAGAATTGCAAAGTGGGTGCCCACCAGTGGGTCTGTTTGATATACCAACTAAACTTTAGCCAGTTAATTAAATTTAGCTTCTAGGAATCCAATAATCGGCCTAACTAAAAGACCAACTAAAGTTTAGCTAGCTATTTTAACCTAGTTAAACCTAATTATAGTTTAATTAGGTGAGTCTATTAGCTACAGGATCCAAACATCCTAGCTTAAGTTTATCTAGGAGAACATTTACCTAGTTAAAGTTGGATTTAAAATTTTAGCTAGCTAAAGTTTAGTTGGGTGGATTGAACCATTCTAGTGTTTTTTAGATTATATCTTACTAAAGTATGTGGTATGCTATTTAGTTCATTCGCATCGTGACATGCCATTCTAATTTATTTTTTTTGATAAGTTTTGGGTCGACGCAATAAATGTCCCAGAATAAGTGGACCTTGCATCCCAATTTGACTGTACCACGGTTTGTTCGAACTTTTTTTAAATATAGGCGACAAATATAGGTCTAATTATCTCTGTTTTCTCAATGAAATTTTTTATTGACATCATCTACATGGTTTTATTGCAAAATACGCGTGAGCACACACAGCTAGCTCATGTATTATTTGCACAGCAAATATGATGAGCGATACGAGTTAGATGCATGCATGCAGGGCCTTGTTCAGCTAGCTAGCTAGAGATAGGGTGTTAGTGTTACGTCCATCCCTGCTAAAGAGCCATGCACGCTGGCAGAAAAATAAATGCGTGTTTGCCTGCTTTAAGTTTTATGCACTCACACATGGTCAAAGGACCATCCTCTCGAGCACTAGGTAGGTAGGATTTGGAGGGCCTGTCGTCTCCAGAACATAGGCGCCTGTTTGGAAGGTTAGTTTTGACTTAAATATAAACTAGTAAATATGTATGTAAAGGATTAATTTTTTTCAGTCTCAACTTTAATGTTCACTATAGGATACAGACACTTTGCCGAGTGCCGACAGCACCCGGCAAAGGCTCCTTTCCACTCGGCAAAGAATTCGTCAGCAAAGATTTCTTTGCCGAGTGTCAAATATCGGGCACTCGGCAAAGGCTTTGTCGAGTGCCAAGTCAGCACTCGGCAAAGAAAAACGGCGACCGTCAAGTTGATGGCTTCTTTGTCGACTGATGACGTGGCAGGCACTTGGCAAACAAATTTTTGCCAACTGGCAAGCACTCGACAAAGAAATTAATTTTTATTTGGAAAAATTCTTTGTCGAGTGTCACCTGACCACCACTCGGCAAAGAAAATAATTTTGTTTTTTTAAATTCTTTGCCGAGTGCCACATGTCCGGCACTCGGCAAAGAGGCCGAGTTGGAATTTTATTTCCCAGCTTTGTCGAGTGCCATAGCACCTTTGCCGAGTGTGGCACTCGGCAAAGCTAGAAAATTTCTATTTTTTTTTCTTTTCATCACAATAAACACCATATACATCACGTACACATTCATCCATCACACAAACATAGTATATCTCACATGGATATCCACAATCAATCACAGAATACACAATATATTCATAATCCATCCATCACATTATATGTTCATAATTCATCCATCCATCACAAGTTCAAAACGAAAATCCATCACATGGACAAACACAGACCCATCACTGCTCACCTTGGCCCACAGTGCCTGAAGAGCTCCCACCTTGGCCCCCTTGCGGCCACTCTTGCGACCTACCGATCGGGAGGACCACCTTGCCACTGGGTGGCGCATTAGGGCTAGCAGGGCCAGGAGACCACCCGGACCACCCGGACTGCAGATAAGCCTGGGCAAAAAACCCAATACACGAACCCGGACCCGAATTACCCGAACCCGAGGTACCCGATTCTAAATTCGGATAGTGATTTTGATTACTCGAAATTAGTTTGGGTAATTTGGGTAATATCCTTCGGTACCCGAACTACACAAAGTTTTGTATGTGTTTTTGTATTTATGATGTGTTGTTAGTTGAACACTTGAACATTTCACTTTATTAAAATATAATTCTCTATTTTTTGAACAAATTAATATAATAAATGATTCTCTACAAATTGATGTTAAAACTCTATACAATTGCCGCTGAAATTATGTATAATGCTACCAAAATTTTATATTTAGTTTGCCGATTTTTGTAATTTTGGGTATATCGGGTAATACCCGAACCCGAATTATCGGGTACCCAAAATTTTGGGTAGTGTTTTTTTGGAGCTAATATTGGGTAGTAATTTTCATTACCCGAATTTTGAATTACCCGACCCGAAAAAAACGGATAACCCGAACGCCCAGGCTTAACTGCGGAGGATGTCCACCTGGCCACGCGTAGTACGGAGGAGGGCCACGAGGGGGCCACACGTACTGTGGCGAAGGGCCACCCTGAGGAGTAAGCGCCGAACCCTGTGACGGTGGCTACACGAAGGAGAAGTGAATTCGTTAGTACCTGGAGGACGACCGAAGAAGCTAAAACAATAAACAACCATATACATAAACTCACCGGAGTCCATGCAATAGCAACAGGATGCAACACTACTGGAGGAGCGAACGGAGTGAGCAGCGAGGCAGGCATGACCACACTTGGGACGTTCAACCTCGCAAAGAAGGTAGCCATATCCGCCGACCTCTGCTCCTAGTCGCGTTTTTGGGCCTCCAACTCTAGGCGTTGGGCCTCCACCTGGGCCAACTCGCGCCGATGGGCCTTTCTCAAATGTGACCATATGTGAGAACTATTAGTTTCTGAGCATCGTACGTGACAACGTGCTCAAAACTTTCTCAAATTTTTTTCATGTCATACACATATGATATCACGACACCTCGCTAAGTTTCGTGATTTTCGGATTTCATTTGCATTTTTCAGAATTAAAAAACCGCCCGCACGTAACTTGGAGACGTTGCCCCGAGAGCACGTTGATAGAAACTTCGGGCCGATTTCTGGATTTGGCCTAAACATACACTCAAGAACAAGAATAACATTTTTTGATTCATTGAAATCCATTATTCGATGCACCCGCAGTTCAAACTTGCATATTTCGGGAAAAATCAAAGAAATGAAATAAAGTCAAAAAATATAACAAAAAGTTTTGAAAAGGTGTCAAATTTGAACATGTTGACCATGCTGATATGTGAAAGCTACAAAAATAATTTGGTTGCAAAAATAAAAAAAATTTACCGAGTGCTAGCCCTGGCATTCGGCAAAGATTGGTTCTTTGCCGAGTGTCAAACGGTGGGCACTCGGGTAAGGTGATGACCATGGATGCCGTTAGGGTCGGGATTTTTTGCCGAGTGTTTTTTTGTTGAGTGTTGGACACTCGGCAAAGAGTCTGCTTTGCCGAGTGCAGGTCTGTGCCGAGTGTCTGGCACTCGGCAAAGCCTGCTTTGCCGAGTGCGTTGCTGTGTCGAGTGCCACGTTGGCTAACACTCGGCAAAGCAAAGGACCCTTTGTCGAGTGCCCGATATTTGGCACTCGGCAAAGCTGTTGTTTCCTGTAGTGGTTGTCATCGACCCATGTACAATCATAATAAGATTTACATATAAAAATATCTTACTTGTTTTATATATACTTAGTCATGGCCGTCAATGCGGTGTCCTTTTGATTTTTATTTGAAGCTCTTTTGTTTTGTTTTAGTAGCGATGACGTGAGATTTCTTAATTTCTATTAATATTATCCTATTTCTATTTGGATTAGATTCCTTTTTATGTTACTTGGAAGCCTCACGTAGTTGCCGACATGTGCACAATCATAATAAGATTCACATTATGAAAATAACTTATGTTTGATTATTTATGCGTAGTCATGGCTGTTAATGCCGTGTCTACTTGTTTGATTATTTATGCATAGTCATGATTGCCAATGTAATGTCATTTTTAATTTAATTTAGAGTTTTTATTTTTTTATTAGTACCAATGATGTGGGATTGCTTAATTTCTATTCTTATTATCCTACTTCTATTCGGATTAGAATTTACTTTTATATTATTTGGAAGTCTAACGTGTTTCGTAATATGATGTAGGATTTAGAGCTCTATTTGGATTACAATTAGAACTCCTAACTTTTAAGGTTATATTAAAAACTCTATTTGTAATCAAACTCTATATCGTGCTAGACAAGACCTATTCTAACTCGTATATGAGCATGGGTTATATATATAATTCTGGATGGAAGTTAGAGGGAGACGGCCCTAAAAAGAATGAATGGACGAAAAAAAGGGTTTAAATTTTACTTCCTTTTTTATTAGGGATAATATAGATATAGATTACAGACCCCCCAAAATTTTTTAGAAGGTTTAGGAAAAAGTTGTTTTGGATTTATTGTGAGCCCAAATTTTAGGCCTATTTGGCTGATTATTTTATTTGGTGAAAACTAAACGATTTGATTTTTGCCCTTAATAAACCCTGATGATTAAATCAAACGAAAAGACGTTAAATTTTTGATGGATTTGTTGAAACCCGTGGAAAAAATTATCAGGGGAGGAGGCCTAGAAAAAAATTATAACAATATCGGGCTCGTCCAACTGTTCTCCCAAAGAGGAAATGGATCTACGCATCCATGGGGGCGGCCAAAAAATTGGGGGTTGATTTTTCTGTGCATGGAGAGAATCGGCGGTGGCACTACTGGGGTGTGTTCAACAATGATGTTTGCTTTCGTACCGAAGACACCAAAAAGTCACAATAAATTTCTGTGAGAAATTTTTGACAAAAAAAGGTTTCGTCATTGAAAGAGGTATTGATTGGGCCATTTTTGACGAAAGTGAAAAATTTTTCATGATGGCACCCTTTGTGATGAAAGGGTTTATCGTCTAGAAGTACACCATTTTTTTTTCATAATTGTCGTTTTTTAGGGGTTTCCCTACGGGGCTTCCCCGTGGGGGGGTGATGTGTCATGTACAGTGGCATGGGCCATGTGGCCAGCTGACGTGGCTCTGACGTGGTTGATACGGCATGACGTGGTTCGCCCTGTGG
>CM039123.1:43070064-43124136 GCA_022036555.1 Microstegium vimineum
AAAAAGAAGAATTCAATACCTTGAACCCCTACTGTACAAATCACCCTCCCCCTCGATGTGAAAGGGTTTCCCTTGATCGGGGGGTAATAGTTGAGGAAAAAACGAATCAGTAAACAATATGTTCTTTTACAAAATCTATCATGTTTACCGATGTCACCTTCTTCAAAGGAATCCCCTCAAACCATTTCGTGAAGTAATCGATAGCGACGAGTATAAACTTATGCCCCTTGCTTGACGGTGGATTAAATTTGGCCAATGAGATCAATAGCCCCTCCTAAACGGCAAAGGCTTGATTATAGGATTCATGTCGATGCGGGTTTCCCCTTTGGGAATATTACCAAACTTCTGACAATCCTGGCACCCTTTAAAATAGTTGAAGCAATCTTCAAGAATTGTTGGCCAATAATATCCATTTCCGCCTAATCATAAACTTCATCTTGAATGCGATTGATGTGCTCCACAACACCTTCATGGATCTCGCCATCAACTCTTTTGACTCTTCTCTACTAAGGCATCTGAGCAAAACTCCATCAATTGCCCCGATAATACAATTCATTGTTAAGGAGCACATATTTGGGTTTATCTTGAAACCTTAGACGCCTTCCAACCTTTCTTAGACGGATCTCTTAAGTAATCGGCAATCTCTTTTCTCCAGTCATCGGCAACCATTATCGATGTCATGACTTCTTGAATCGGCTGATATCCTGAAGCATTCTGTGCTAACCGATTGGCCTCTTCATTATGCAACCTAGGAATATGCTCAAGGCGGTACTCTTTGAATTCTTTTAATAACTGCAAACACTTTTCATGGGTTTCAATTAAAGCTTCACTTCGGCACTCATATGTTCCAATCAATTGGTTAACTACTAACATGGAATCACCGAAGATTTCAACAGCATCGGCACGTACCTCCCTGAGTAATTCCAACCCTTTTAGCAGAGCCTGGTACTCAGCCTGATTGTTTGTTGAGGTAGCAACAATTGGCAGTGAAATTTCATATTTCCATCCACGGGGTGAGATTAAAACAATGCCGATACCTACCCCTTCCTTGCATGTAGACCCATCAAAGAACAAAGTCCAAGGAGCAATGCTGAGTAACAAAATCGGCCATCACCTGACCCTTAACTGCCTTAACCGATTCATACTTCAGATCAAACTCTGAAAGTGCTAGAATCCATTTTCCGATTCTCCCACTTAATATTGGCATCAACAGCATATACTTAACCACATCATCTTTGCAGATAACAGTGCATTCAGCCGATAATAAATAATGTCTTAATTTTATGCAAGAGAAATATAAGCATAAACATAATCTTTCTATGGCCGAATACCTGGCTTCAGCATCTACCAGCCTTCTGCTTAAATAATAAATCACATGTTCTTTCCCTTCAAATTCTTGGATTAAGGCTGACCCGATAACACCATCATCGGTAGACAAATACAACCTAAAAGGCTTCCCGTGCTGAGGTGGAACCAAGACTGGAGGGTTTACCAAATATTTCTTGATCTCCTCCAAGGCTAACTGTTGTTCCTCTTTCCATGTAAACTCTTGATTGGCTTTCAGCTTTAACAATAGACTAAAAGATTTAATCTTACCAGATAAGTTGGATATAAATCTTCTAATAAAATTAATCTTGCCGATCAAGGATTGCAACTCAATCTTATTTGTAGGAGCAACTACTTTGTTAATCGCATCAATAGATTTTATGTAGATCTCGATGCCTCTCTGATGTACCATAAAACCCAGAAACTGGCCTGCCGATACACCAAACGCACACTTGTTAGGATTCATCTTCAACCCATGCTCCCTTGTGCATTCCAGGATTTTTCGCAAATCGGCAAGATGCTTTTCAAAATTTCTGGATTTAACCACCATATCATCAATATAGATTTCGACTATCGTGCCGATGTACTTATGAAAGATAAAATTCATTGCTCTTTGATAAGTAGCACCGGCGTTCTTCAAGCCAAAAGTCATTACGACCCACTCAAACAAACCGAGGTGACCTGGACATCTGAAAGAAGTCTTGTTTATGTCTTCCTCAGCCATGAATATTTGATTATATCCAGCATTACCATCCATGAAACTAATGATTTGATGTCCGGCAGCGGCATCAACCAACAGATCGGCAACTGGCATCAGATAACCATCCATCAGTGTAGCCTTGTTGAGATTCCTGAAATCAATACAAACACGAAGCTTTCCATTCTTCTTATACACAGGAACCACATTAGAAATCCAATCGGCATATCGACACTGCCGAATAAACCCAGCTTCAATTAACTTTGTAATTTCAGCTTTAATGTCAGGCAACACCATAGGATTACATCGGCGCGCAGGTTGCCGATGTGGTTGGAAACCAGACTTAATAGGCAACCGATGTTCAACTATTGATCGGTCTAAACCAGGCATCTCTGTATAATCCCAAGCAAAACAATCTTTATATTATTTTAATAAGTCAATCAATTGCTGCTTACATCGGGAATCCAACTTAGTACTAATAAAAGTAGGCCTATGCTTACTACCATCGCCGATATCTACTTCTAATAAATCATCGGCCGATGTGAACCCCTGTCCCAGTTTTCCATCATCGGCGAATCGATCCATTAAAACTCTCCTTCAGGACCGACTGCTTGGATCGGTGTAATACGGTAATCGGCAACTTTGAGGAACTCCGTGTCCCAAGCTTCACCTGATATGCATCTCGTTTGCTCATAAGTTTCTGATTCTGCTGATGCAACGATTGACGGAGTTTCACTCCGGACGACTTCAATCTTGTCTCCAACCCATTGCACAAGGCTTTGGTGCATTGTAGAAGGAATACAGTAATTAGTATGGATCCAATCCCTCCCTAGGAGCAAGTTGTAGGTGCCTTTGCCACTGATCATGAAAAACATTGTCGGCAAAGTTTTACTGCCAATGGTTAATTCAACACATATGGCTCCCATAGCTGGCGACACATTGCCTTCAAAATCTTTAAGTTTCATGTCCGTCTTGACTAAGTCTTGGTCACCTTTCCCAAGTTTCCTAAACATGACATATGGCATTATATTGATTGACGCCCCACCGTCCACCAGCATTTTCGTTACAGGCTGTCCATCCACTTTGCCCTTAACAAACAGAGCCCTTAAATGCTGCCTTTCATCATCGACAGGCTTCTCAAAGATAGTTGTCATCGGATCCAACACTAATTGCGCCATTTCAGCAGCTTCTTCGTTGTCGCTGACAGGTGCCATGAACTCCATCGGCAATATGACAACCATATTGATTTCTGCCGATGGATCCCTACCCTTGCGCTTTGGCCTCCACTGCTTTTCCCTTGAAGGATTTTCACTGTCATATAAATCACTTTGGCGTTCGCGCTGGATTCTCCTTTTCTGAGTTTTCGTCAGACCCTTAGGGCACCATTGAGGAAGCTTGGTTTTCCAAACAGGCTGGTGCTGCCTCTCACTGCTTGCATCGGCACCACTCCTTATGTTTGGATCTCTGGAGAATATCTCTTCGTCGAGCACTCTTGCATTGGCCATCTCCTCCAGCTCTTCCTGACTAACGCGCCTGCCAAGTCTATCATGTGCGCTGAGCTTGCCCCCCAGCCGGTCATGTGCCGATTTCCTCTCTCTGAGTGGCCTAGCATACCTGGATGTCCGATCGTCAAAACAAGACTTCTTTTCTGACCGATCGGCAGGGTAATACCCATTGCATTCAGGACAATTATCGGCAGTAGGTATCTTGATGCCTTCTTCCCAGCAGTGAACGAAGAAGGGACACTTCCAATGGTCCTTATGCCGAAGCCACTCTTGGTGCTCTTCTTCTTCCTGCCGATGTCGCTCCTCTTGTGATTGCCGATACTCTTGCCTTGGCTGCTTATGCATGATTATAACACCAGGAGCCCTCTTGGCATTACTACCTTCACCGGCAACTTTCTTGCCCTTTCTGTCATCGGCAAACCTCTTCTCACCACGCTCAGCTACTTGATAGTCAGGATCTACCGATGCATTCTTCTGGCAGCTTCCGATGTCAGCACTTTAGTTTTTCCACTAGTTTCCACCATATTATTTGGAAGCGGGTGTTGATCAATCTTCATTGGTTTCTGGGCTTTATAATATTCAAATTTAATTCATCTAGATTCAATTTCTAACTGCAACTGCTGCCTGAATACCTTGCAGTCATTGGTACTGTGCGAAGTCGCATTGTGCCACTTGCAATACCTGATCTTTCTGAGTTCTTCGGCCGACGAAATTACTTGGTTAGGTGCCAACTTGATCCGCCCTTCTTGAAGTAATAAGTCAAACATCCTATCGGCCTTGGTGATATCAAAGGTGAATCTTTCAGCTTCCTTCTGGCCAAACGGACAAGACACAGATTTCTTATCCTTCACCCATTCGGCCGTGCCGACGCTTAGCTCTTCATCGGAATCCTCTTCTTGCTCAATGAAGGTCACCTTTTTATTCCAAGTCTTTCTAGGCTCAAAAGTCTTGACATCCTGATCGGCAATTCTCTGCGCAAGGTGGCTCAGACTTTCAAACTCTTGAGACGCATACTTATCTTTGATGTGCGGCAGTAATCCTTGGAAGGCCAAATCTGCCAATTGCCGATCATCAAGCATCAAGATGTAGCACTTATTCTTCGTGTCTCGTAGTCTCTGGACAAAGCTTTCCACCGATTCGTCATTACGTTGCCTTAGCTTAACCAAATCGGTAATCTTCTTCTCATGTATGCCAGCGAAGAAGTATTTATGAAACTGCCTCTCCAGATCGGCCCATGTGATTACAGAGTTTGGAGGCAATGATATAAACCATGTGAATGCCGATCCAGACAATGACGATGAGAACAATCTCACCCTCGGCTCTTCCCTGTTGGCAGCTTCTCCACACTGGATAATGAAGCGGTTGATGTGCTCCATCGTTGATGTGTCATCTTGGCCAGAGAATTTAGTAAAATCAGGCACCTTGTATCGATTTGGGAGGGGGATTAAGTCATATGCCGGAGGATATGGCGTCCGATAAGAATATGTGTTAACCTTGGGTTTAATGCCGAATTGTTCTTTCATCACTTCGGCAATCTTATCGGTCCAATGCATCCTGCTCTTGCCGACTCATTGGCTGATTGTTAACTGGTGGAGCCGGCTGATGCGCCTCTTCAGGTCTTGGTAGAAGATGATGTGGAGTAATCATCACGGGCGCAACACCAGTCATCTGGACGTTATGCATCGGCTGACTTACCAATGGATAACTTTGCACACTTACTGGGTTATGCTGTGGTATCATATTCATCGGTTGCTGTACCGATGCTCCACTCTGAGTGTTTGCTGGACTTTCATACTGATACATTAGTGCGCCAGGCTGTTGAACCGGTGGCTGACTGGTCCATCCAGGATTATAAATCATCGGCATGTGACTTACCGATGGCTGATAGCTAACTGGCGCCTGCTGCTCCTGCACCTTAGAGTAATCAACAAATTGGTTACCTTGATGTGTTGGTACTCTGGCTTGAGGATTTACCACCATAGGTCGACTTCCAGTTGCTATACTGTGTTGCATCGGCACAGAGTTTGCCGATGGTGGCATCAGAGGTACTTTAGGAATCATCACTTGGAGATCTTCTGACGGCATTTGCACAGTTGGAGAAGACATAAAGTAATGCATCATAGGGATCATCGGCTGTGATTGCATTGCCGATGCCATAGAGCCCCTCCAAGCTGAATTGTCTCCCTGCACCAGATTAGAACCAGCAGATGGATTTGAAGGCATACCGTATCCCCACCAGTTGACGGGAGCTAGATGATTCTGGACAGCAGGTCCCGACATTGCCGATGCCACCGGATCTACACTAAGCTTGGTGACGCTTTCAGGACTTGGCCTTGGCAGTGTAGCCACATCGGCAGACGGATCCACAGGAGTAGAAGATGTCATTGGAGCTACCGATGGGTTTATAGATGTCGATCCAGGTTGATGATACGCTGAACCAACATATTGAGGTGCTTGTCCTTCTTTGAAAGATTGCATAACAGCATTGTATATAGTATTGGACAGCACATTGGAGTGGCTAATTAATGCTTGATTTAAGGCAGAATTAACCATCTCTTGCAACTTACCAGGATTGGCATCAAACGTGACCTGCCGCGGCAACGGCGGATCTTGCTTCTGGATGGCTTCGCTGCTCCTGCTTAGGCTGAAGGACTTCAGATACAACTGACTCGCGCAGGAGTCGAACAATAATATTTTCCTAAGCAAATACCTCTATTTCTAAGGAAATAAATGACTCATGCAAGAGCCGGACTCAAACTTCTATAACAATACTGGCATGAGATCACCAGTTTCCTTACGTCTTCTCTTTGATGAAACTTTCCATCGGCAGACTCTTTAATCCGCAACTTCCTTTTATTGCCATCGGCAATCTCCTGCTGACGTCAACCGCCACGTCATCCTGTGCCCATCGGCATCATCTCCTTATCGGTAATACCTTCCAATCGGCAACCCTTCACCTCCACTGGTAACTTGTCTTTACCAATTAACTCCTATCGGCAGGAATCGTCCAGCTTCCATCGGCAACAAACTTATCCCTTTCATTCTCATCGGTAACATTGACCGATGACCTTCCGATGCCGATAGAAAACGGCTACCGATCAATGTAAGTCTTAGCTCATTTGACACATGCCAAAAAACGGTGTCAACAATTGCAAAGTGCCTTAGTTCTCAGTTCATATTAAAAAATTTCATCATTGCAATGTGCACGTGTATTTATTAGAGGAAAGCAAATAATGTAGTAAACAATTATGGTGCGGCTGCCGCACCTAAAGGTGCTCCTCCTGCGCCAACAAGTGTTTACACAACCCAAAATAGCCATCATCATGTTCAAGAAGCAAAATAACATCATATACATACTGCACATTGCTCAGTATGTAAGGATTGAAATAGTCATCATCATTTCCAAATTGAAAAAGCATCATTAACCTAAGACACTTTGCTCAGTTCTAATGCTTCTTCCATCACTGAATCACATTGCATCTAGGGAAGCATAGATCAAATTGAAATAGCGAGAACCTTGCATCAAGTACAGAATCTCGCAACAAGTCAAAGTCATCAATCCGCCAATTTCATCATTTCCAAATTGAAAAAACATCATGGACCTAAGACACTTTGCTCAGTTATATGCTTCTTCCATCACTGAATCAAATTGCATCTAGGGCAGCATAGATCAAAGAAATAGCTAGGGTTTCCATCACTGAATCACATTGCATCTAGGGAAGCATAGATCACTGAATCATCATTTCCATCACTGAATCACTGAATCAAGCACAGAGATTGGGCATCAAGAAATAGCTAGGGTTTCCAGCATGGTGTCGGGCGTCGGGAAGACGGGGAGGAGAGACCTTACCTTGGAGGGGAGAGGGTGGTTGTGGGGGGAAAGGGGCCGCTGCCGCCGGGGAGGAAGGAGGCGAGAGCACTGAGGTCCGTCGCCGCAGGGGAAGGAGATGGCGTCGCGGGGTTCGCCATCGCGGAGGAGGCGAGCACCAAGGAGGGGGTTCGATGCCGCCGGGGGGAAGGAAGCGCGAGCCCCGAGGTCCGCCACCGGGGGGGAAGAAGAAAGCGTCGCGGGGTCCACCGCCGCGAGGGAGGGGGGTCCGCCGCCGTGCGCGCGGAAGGAAGAGCGAGCACCAGGGTTCCCCGCCATGGGGGAGGCGAGCACCAGGGAGGGGAACAGTCGCCGCGGAGGAGCACCGCCGTGCGATTTCGGCAACCCTTCGGGGTATAGTGGCGGCGACAAGGAGAAGATGGAGGGAACGGGCGGCTGCGCCTGCTTATATAGGGAGACATTAACCGTGGCGGTTGCTCTAATACAACCGCCATGGTTAATATTAACCATGGCGGTTGTATTAGAGCAACCGCCACGGTTAATGTAGAGTGTAGAAGGCAGTAGAGAGGGTAGTAGAGAGTAGTACGAGGCAGTAGATGGTAGTATGAGGTACTAGGGGTAGTAGGAGTAGTAGAGAGCAGTAGTAGTTTATAGTAGTAAGAGTAGTGGATGTAGTAGAGTAGTAGTAGAGTACTAGTGTGTAGTTGAGAGTAGATGAGTAGTTGTAAGTAGTAGAGAGTAGTATGAGACTAGTAGTAGAGTAGTAGAGAGTAGTAGTAGAGTGTAGTAGAGTAGTAGTTGTAGAGTAGTAGATAGTAGTAGAGAGTAGTATGAGAGTATAGTGTTAGTAGAGTAGAATAGTAGTGTAAGTAGAGAGATAGTATAGAGTAGTAGAGTAGTAAGTAGTAGTAGAGTAGTAGTAGTAGTAGTAGAGTAGTAGTATAGTAGTAGAGGTAGTAGAAGTAGTAGTAGAGTATAGTAGAGTAAGTAGTAGAAGTAGTAGAGAGTATGTAGTAGTAGAGTAGTAAGTAGTAGTAGTAGTAAGTAGTAGTTATGTAGTAGAGAGTAAGTAGTAGTAGTAGAGTAGTATATAGTGTAGAGTAAGTAAGTAGAGTGTATAGTAAGTAGATTATAAGTACATATTAATGATAGTGAGTACATTATTACATATAGGTGTGAAAAACATAAAAGTTCTCGATCGTTAATCAATAAATACATTATTACACACATATATACATCATTTTGCTGGAAGTGATCCTATAACGGTCTTCTTCTCGCCGTCGGGGCGGAACCAGGCTTCATCTTGGTCTTGTTGATGCGGTTCTCGACGATCTTGATCTTGCGTGGATGATCGGTAAAGAGCGAGAGCTCTTGGTAGTTGTTGTATTCTTCGGGACTCTGGACTCCATCGGCTCCAACGACCCTTTGCTTTCCTGACACAACCACATGCTTGTTGGAATCTCTGGGCTTCTTGTAGTAGGCTACCTGCGCGACGCAGTTTGCGAGTACCCACTCATCATCTTTGTATCCAACCCTTTGTTGGTCAACGGTGGTTAGTCCAAATTCGTCTATCTCAACTCCCTTCGGGTTGGCCCAATTGCACCGACAGATGGGTATCTCGAGGTCACCACCGTAGTCAAGTTCCCATATCTCACTGATTTGCCCGTAGAATAACTTCATCTGCAGTGTCGCCTCGTCAAAGCCCTCATATCGAATACCACTGTTTTGTGCCGCGCTCTTCTTGTCCTTCTCTTTCGTGTGAAACTTGTATCCATTTATGTCATACCCTTGCCACGTGGTGATTTGGCTGGACGGTCCAGATGCAAGCCTAGATTCTTCAGTGCTTCCGTCGGTGGGGATGTCCTGCTTTTGGATCCACTTCGTGAACTTCATCTTGTGTTGTCTCTGTACCCACGCCTCCGTGCGACCGGCCGCAGTTTGGCGAATCTCGTTCAGGTGCTGCTCGACCCACTGTTCCATCGACACCAACTGATTAAGGACGGCGTGATGGGCTTCTTGCAAGATTTCCTCGTCTATATCAGTGCGTACTTTCCTTCCCGTGCACCCCATACCCGTTGTTCTGCCTTCGTGCAGGTGGACGGGCAGCCCAATAGCATTTCCATCTCGGATGTATCTCGTGCAACAGTTAACGGCCTCCTCCGTTGTGTATGCCTCGATCATGGAGCCCTCCGGGTAAGCACAGTTATGAACGTATCTGCTAAGGGTGGACATGAACCGCTCATACGTCCACATCTAGTGCAAGTAGACAGGACCAAGTTCTTCTATCTGATCCACCATGTGCATCATTAGGTGTGGCATAATATCGAAGAAAGAAGGTGGGAAACACATCTCAAGCTGGCAAAGAGTCTCCGCGATAAACTCTCTTAAGGCAGGCAGGTCAGCTTCATCGATGACCTTCTGTGTGATGCGGTTAAAGAAATAGGACATGCGTGTGATGACCATCTTCACGTACTCTGGACTGATAACCTTTATCACAATAGGAAGGAACACAGTCAGCATTATGTGGCAGTCATGGGAGTTGAAGTTGGTCATTGTCAGGTCTTTCATCGAGACCAGACTCTTGATGTTGGAAGAGAAACCGGTCGAGACCTTTACATCCCTAAGCCACTTGCAGAAAGCCCTCCTCTCATCTCGTGTGAGGTTGTAGCTCGCGCTTGGAAGGTCAACTTTATTTCCACTTTGTCCCGCCGGTGTTGGGTGGATTTCATGCCTGATGTTCTGTTTCACAAGGTCCATACATGACTTGAGACCATCTTTTGTCTTAGTCTTCATGTCCAGGAGGACCCCGATCGTGCTCTCGAAGACATTTTTCTCCAGGTGCATACAGTCAATGGTATGCGGTGTATTAAGAAACTTCCAGTATGGCAGGAACTTGAAGAAACATGACTTCTTCTTGAATGAAACCTTCACAGTAGGTGCTTCCTCGTCCTCGTCATCCCGCTTTCTCTTCTTCCTTGGTTTATTCTTCCCATCTTCGTCCTCTTTCTTCTTCTTTCCAAACTCGAAGTTAATGTCCTTCACAATATCAAACACCTTTGGCCCGTAGCTCGTCCTCTCCGGCTCAGTCTGTGGCTCAGCCTGGTTATCGAAGAACTGATTCATCGAAGAATGACGGTACCTGTGCTTCTTGTGGAGGAATCTTCTATTATTCATATACACCGTCTTCTGGGATCCACTAAGATAAGTGGAGCAGGTACCATCAATGCATACTAACGCAACCAGTCTTCCCTTTAATCTGTCCCGATAGTGAAAAATGACCAGGGTAGTCGGTGATGGTGACACAGATGATGGCTTTTAGAGTGAACTCCTTCTTTAGGGACGCATCCATCATCCGGACCCCTTCCACCCATAGTTTCTGCATATCCTCCATCAACGGCTCTAGGAACACGTCTATATCGTTGTCGGGCTGCCTCGGTCCTGAGATAAGCATTGACAGTAGAAGATGCGTGCACTTCTGACATAGGTGCGGAGGTAGGTTATATATGGTGAGGGTGACTGGCCAGGTGTTGTGCGTGCTGCTGAGGTCATCGAACGAATTCATCCCATCCGTACTCCACCCGAACCTCACATTCCTCAGCTCGTCCCCAAACTCCTTCGCGAACATGGAATCGAACCGCTTCCACTGCTTACCATCAGAGGGGTGTCGCAGCTTGCCATCGCCCTTGATACGCTCAAGTGATGCATGCCAGGACATGAGCTGGGCATCCTCTGGGTTCCCGAATAACGCACGTAGCCGGTCGATGATAGGAAGGTACCACACTGACAGGGCAGGACTTTTCCTATGTGTGTAACCCTCTTCTTCTTCGTCCTCAATAGGCGGCAAATGCTTCTTGCCTGTCTTCTTCTTCTTCGCCGATCTCGATGGTTTTTCCTCATCGTCCGCGCGACAACCGGCATTCTTCTTGCAGCGGCTCGCGTCGCAGTTCGGACAGCTCTGTGCATTCTCATACTCACCCTGAAACAGAATACAGTGGTTAGGACATGCATGAAACTTTTGAAGCTTCATCGCTACTGGCCTGATCAGCTTCTTCGCTCGATATGTATTGACGGGAACCCTGTTACCCTCTGGTAGCGTTTCACCAATGATGCGTAAAATGTCATTGAAGCCTGTGTCGGTTATCCCATGGCGAGCCTTGCACATCAGCATCTGGAGGACAAAACGCAACGTCATGCAATGCTTTGGACATTCACCGTCGTCCGGGTAGAGGAGATCAATTGTTGACTGTTTCATCTCCCTGAAATTCTCTAGCCACTTTGGATTACCAAACAGAACATCATCATGGTCCTGACGGTTAGCAATCTCCTCAAGAAGCTCTGCATCCTCGGGCCGCAGCGTATCAATCATCGGGTCACCATTGTTGTCGTCCCCGGCGCCAGCAGCTTTGTCTTGGAGCAGATCGGCAATAGTGATGTAGTCGCGACTCTCATCATCAATGCTCGGTGTCGCGATGGGTTGTTGGTGTCCTCCGTTGCCAGACGCAACTGTGGATGTCGTCGACGAGGTTCCCCCATGTTCATTGGCGACACTCGGTTCTTTCTCGCCGAGAAACTTCCACACAATGTACTTTGGATCCTTAATGAAACCATATCGTACAAGGTGTGATTGCACCACTACATCTTTCTGGGCAAACCGATTCTTGCAGTCATTGCATGGACAAACCATGAGCTCCCGATCCAGACTGAGGCGATGCTTCTGCGCAACGGGCATGAACTTCTTCCTCACATTTTCTAGGAATCTCAGATCCATCCTTGATGTCTTGTACATCCACTCATCCCTGTGCTCCATAACCTTTCAAATGCACAAAAAACTCAAATTAGCTTAGCATGCATGTGTGTAGCTCTATAGATCTACTATTCTCTCTCCCTCTCTAGATCTTGTTGAAAAAGCACAAAAATCATCCAAAAGAGAGAAAATTGAGTGTTAGAGAGTAAAGTCAACATCTTGCAGTGCCACCCTTCACCAAATCCAAGGGCAAAACCTCCCCAACATGTGTGTAGCTCTAGATCTCCTATTCTTTCTCCTCTCTATTGGATCTAGATCTAGATTAGGGAAAAGCACCCAAATCATGAAAAAAAGAGAAAACCGAGTGTTGGAGAGTAAAAGTCAACCTTTTGCGGTGCCAAACCTGACCAAATCCAAGGGTAAAACCTCCCCCCTCAAAAAATGGTCAATTTGATGGTTTTGAGCTCAAAACCATCAAAAATGGAGAAGGATCCGCGGGGAAGAAGAGAGGGGGCTGCTGTATTTATACTACAGGCTTATCCATGGCGGTTTTCTTAACAATAACCGCCACGGTTAATGATCTATTAACTGTGGCGCTTATATAACAACAACCGCCATGGTTAATGCATTAACCATGGCGGTTGTGCAATAGTAACCGCCATGGTTAATGGTATTAACCGTGGCGGTTATGTAAGATCAACCGCCACGGTTAACCGTGGCGGTTGTATAGCAGTAACCGCCACGGTTAATAGGTCATTAACCGTGGCGGTTGGGACCCCCAGCCGGTGGTCTTTCTGGCCACCTATTAACCGTGGCGGTTTAGGTGTTTAACCGCCACGGTTAATAAAAGCCAAGTGCTATGCGAAATCATTTATGTAGTAGTGAGACATGTTGCATTGGTTAGTCTCAACAATAAACCAAAGGTTGGTCATCTCTTGACAATCATTCATAATACATAACCACATATCAACCATGTGTTTGTAACTCCACCATGGATTTTGGATCTGATCTATTTTGTTGCAATCTATTCAGAGAAATAAATGTTGACAATTGTAGCTTACGATCATAGGACTCCCAAGTGTCAATGTTATTGATGACAATTTCATTTACCCTTAAAGAATTATCGTAACTTCCCAAAATGATACATCTAGGTTCATTTGGTATAGATTTTTTCATACTCCTTCACGAGCCAGTTTGACGTAAATCCAACTAAACGATAGTAAAGAGGTACTCAGCTTCACATAGGCATCGCAATTCCCGCTCTCACAGCCCCGCTCATCCAGTTAAAGCGGCCAAAAACAAACTTGCACCAGCTCTCCTTGTGGGCCCATGACCAAAGGGATATGTTGAAGAAGATTCGACCATCGGGCCGACATTGCTTAGTAGGATCGTGGTTATGGCGGATGTGCCACTAGCGGGAGGCATGTGTACCTTCATCTCTAGTGCGATAGATAGCGCATGGCTAGGTGGGTCCGGCGTGTTTGGAGGGGACATGGGCAGTGGTGCATGGCCAGTCTTGGCCCTAAGCGATAACAACTGCTAGTCTGGCGCACCCTAGGCAACAGTGGCGTGTGGCTTGGCACGCCCTTAGGTGGCGGTGACTCATGGCCAGACATGCTCTTGGGTAGCGATGTGTCACCGGGTGCACCCCAAGGAGGAGCCGTGTCGCGAGCCGAGCCATGGATGTCGGGATTTGACGTTGGCGGCCCTCTAGGCTACAACCCCTTCCCAACCCTCAGGTGCCGCCACATCGAGCGGTGTTCCTAGCAGTGGCAGATTGGATTGACCAGAATGGTATGCATCAACGGTCGCGGCGTGGCCAATGGGATTGGCCAGAATTGTATCATCAATGGTCACAGCTTTAGGGCAAAGCACATGAGGACCGAAGAACCTAGTGATAGATGTAAGGAGATTGGTGGTTTATCTACTTTAGGACGTGGTGCGTTTACTCGGTGACAAGGTGGACGCACTAGCACAGGTGGCCACGCTAACCGAGGTGCCCGGGATCAAAGGCTGCAGTGGTTCCTTCTACCCTTACATCGAACACCATCGATGTCTCTAATCCAAGATAATTAAAAAATACAATGTTTTTTGTTTGCAACTATACATAAGCCAAATATAGCAGAGTTCACAGTCTTTACAAAAAAAATCGCATTGTGAAATTTGTGGACTTGCCAACATCTTACGCAAATGATTTTGTGCACAACACCCATGCTGTTTGGTGTGATGAGAATACTAGGATAGTGTGTGAGATTTTTTTCCCATGAAGTAAAAGGAAATCATGAGTACACATATTTGAGTAAGACTGGGTACAATAATGTGATAGAAAGATTCAAAGAAAGGACTGGGCTTGAGTACACTAGATTACAATTAAAAACGAATGGAATAGACTAAAAGGAAATTACTGTGCAAACAGGTATCGGATGTGATGCAACTAAAAATAGCATTGCTATGGAAAACAATTGGTGGAAGAATGCAACACAAGTAAGTGCAATTGATTTCCCACATTATACTATTATTTGATGATATGTGTGAGATATGACCTACAAATATTTGTTACATTTTAGGGAACCAAGGGATGCTTGAGATTTAGGTGCAAGGGAAAGCAACCCAAAATGTTCTTGCTATTGTTGATTTTGACAAGCAGTTCACATATGCATCTGTTGGCCAGACCAGATCTATGCATGACACTAATGTGCTCTTTCATGCACTAAGGAATGATCATGACCAATTTCCATAGCCACCTTAGGTATGTACAGAGGACCATAATATTTTCACAGTTGTCTATCAAAAAGTTGGTTTACATGTGGATCACATCTTCTTTATTCTTTCCACACATGTTCTTAGGGAAATATAATCATGTTGATGTTGGTTACCCACATAGAGCTGCATATAAGGATGGCAATGGTAAGGCGAGGGTACGGTGCAACTTTGTTCCTGTGGGTGTCGGTGTGGGTGTAGGTTTGTAGTTGAATCCAATGGGTAAAAGCTCGTGGGCACAGAAAACTGGTACCCGTGTCCACTTCACCTACAAACTCACACCAATGTTGTGACATGTAGGTCCCCTCTTACTATATAAAGGAAACAACTTAGCTTTATAATTTCCTCCCTTGTATATATTTATACATAAGAGAACCATTTTTATGTTGGTATAATGTTAAGTAGGTTTTATTTTTGTAATTAAATTCTTTTGTATAATCTATGTATGTATTATTGTTATGTGGGTTCGCGGCAGTGGCGGATGTACAGTAGATGCATGGGGGACATCTATCCCCCCGAAATTTCTGGAAAAAATCAAATTTATATACCTTTTAATACTTGTATATGTATATACATTGCTAAATTACTGGTCTACTCAGCCGTATAACAGCCCCAACAATCTAAATTGTAAAACATTTCTTTTTAGGCCTATCAACAGCCCAGTTACAAACTTCACATCGCGTATTTGATGTATGCCGATCTGCAGAATACGAAACGACACGACGGCGTGACGCATCTTCTTCCTTGACTAGTCGACCTCGCAGGCCCGCAGCTAGAATGATGGAACTCTCGTTGCTGATCTCCTGATCGGCTGATCGTCATCGACGGCCGGCCGGCCGGCCGACGGGCCAAGGACAAAGGTGCCGCTGCTTTCAAACGATCCGGCACTTTGCCTAGGAGTTGCTGAACTGACAAGTTGTAAAGGGTAAAATTCAGTCTTGTTCTATTCCTATCAATCATTAGACATTCAGTAATCAATAGTTCTAGTTTGCAGAATTCCTCTTCTAATTTGAGCAATTTTTGCGGACTACAGAACATCAAGGATCAAGCAGCATGAAGAGGAATAACGATCTTGCATCTCTATGGAATGCTAATGCTCAGAAACAGAAAGCATAGAAGGTGTCTTCTTCCACTCCAAAACAACTCATTGTTCATGATCAACAAACACAAGGAGGACCCAATGGACTGGGAGGACCTGAAATTCCTTGCGAAGAAGAAATACATGAGACACAGGAGATGGAAGATAAAGAAGCAAGACCTACAAATGAAAATCCTAGGCTAGCAGCTTAATATGTTTATTGTTGATGTGCGTAACGACACAAGGTTTCAACAAGTGAAGAATCTTAATGAGTTCTCTATCAAACTAGTTGAGACAAAGAAGCATGATCGCTTTAAACAGGTTTATTTATTGCTGAAATTGGTTTTTATCCTTCCTGTAGCTACTACAAGTGTTGAGAGAGTATTTTCAGTAATGAACTATGTGAAGACTAAGCTTCGGAATAAGATGGGTGATCAATACTTAAATGATTGTTTGGTCACATTTATTGAGCGTGACTTTTTTCGATGTGTAAGCAATGAAGATATTATTAAACGCTTTCAAGCCATGGCGCCACGACGTGTGAAGCTTTAGCTCCAAACTTGTATTAGAATTATGGAAAGTTAGAAACATGTAACTTGTTCCATCTATATGTAATCGCAACTATTTTATCATCGTTTAGTGATCTAATTGTCATTTTCATGTTGATGAACTATATCATTTTCGGCCGTACCCCCATAATTGAAATCCTAGATCCGCCACTGGTTTGCGGGTGTATCCACGGGTATAGTGTGCCCACAGGTAACGGGTGTGGGTGTAGACTTCTACCCATAGAAGGTTGTGGGCACAGGTGCGGGTTTGGGATTCAACCTATAAGTGCAGGTCCAAATGTCTTCTATTCACAGGTTATGTGCATGTTGCCATCTATAACTGGACATTGGCACCATTTAAGGGCCAAATGTACCACTGCAAGAGCTTTTTAACCATTTGCATTCTAGAATTCGAAATGTGGTAGAGCGCTGATTTGGTGTGTGGAAAATGAAGTGGAGAGTTTTTCTGAAAATACCAAGTTACCCAATGGAGAAGTAGAAGATAATTGTTGCTGCAACCAGCATGTGTCTACATAACTTCATTCGTAAGAGCAATGCACATGATCAAGATTTTTCTAAATGCGATCAAAAATCCTGATTATGTGCCCACTATACATGTATGGTATAGAAGGTATAATACTTCAAGTGATACATCGACTTCAGAATCTAATGATCGAAACATGGATATATTCTGAGATGACCTTGCAAGGGAAATCTATCCTTCTGAATCCTCATGAGGATGTATGTTTTGTTGTGCTATATCAGGAAATGTGGTGTACATATGGGTGCTTTTGTTAACATGCCTCTACTAGTTATTGCATGAATGTGTTGTATAATGAAACAATATTGCTAATGATTTCTATTTTTTATTTCAAAAGCATGTACACTAATTATTGCTTGCTAATTCAAGCATCTGCAAACATACAAATCAGTAGTTACAACAATTGAGATTGTCAAAGGTATATCGGACATTTGTTCTCTTAGTCTTTCATGACAAGGCAAAGAACATGTTTAGTTAGCCAAACGTTTTAACAAAATAGTTTTAACTTCACAAAACAAACTGTTTTATTAGAAAAGTTACACTTAAAGTTGTTTCGATCAAAGCTAAAGTTGTACCAAACGGGCCCCAAGGATCTTCCAATGTCCCAGCCTTAGTGCATAACTAAGCTAGGTGTCTGTCAACCATTAGTAGACCTTTGTGTACTATTTTCTTTTGTTTCTTATCTTGCTTCTTGGAATGCCTCTCCTCCTCAACTATTACTGGACCAATAAATCTTGCAGCATATAAAAAAATAATTTAGAGTAAACCATAACCGAATTTTTGTAAGAGGCAAGGAATGAATTATAAAGAAGCTGTCGGGGGAGATGAGAGAACCAAGAATGGTTCTTTTAGAGTCATTTCGCATATGGTAGGATGACGGTGCCAGGATCCTTGTGCAAGATACAGAATAAGCAAGCAAAGCATGGAGCAGTGGCACGCACGGACTAGGACGACTAGCAAATGAGCTGGGTTGTTGTAGCGGTGAGGCGCATACTAGCAAATGAATAGTCCAGCAAAGAGAGCCCATTTGGAACTTGGCCCAATTCTACTTGCATGTGTCACTGAACACAACAGCCACCCCAGTTTCAGCCCATAATTTGTATGAGCCCGATTTCGCACTTTGTCGTTATACTTGCAACCGATAAGGTCCACTAGAGAAGAAGTTAGTAGCATGGTTGATTTATGAAGCGAAAGAAAGTGTGTTTTTTTCAACACGTCCCATAAGGCAGACCTGAAAGTGAGTACTTGTTGTATCCAAGGGCAAGATTTAATAAACTATGAAGGAAAATATCCAAGAGGTCCGAGCAGCTGAGGTGAGGGCAGCCTTTTTTGGATTTTGTAAAGCCTTCTGTTTTCAGACTGTTCGCTTGGCTTTTCAGCCGACTTAAATCCAGTCAGAACAATATTTTTCTCTCACAAGAAATCAGCCAGCAGTGAATAATCCTACCGGAACAGTGCATAATCCTACCAAACCAACATGCCACCAAATAGACTTAAATTTACTGTGCGTTGCAGCGCTCGATGTGGTTGCCAAAAGCGGAAAAAGGAGCGAACACGTCGTCGTCGCCCCAGCTGAAAAGCTTGCAGGTGCAGACTGCAGTGCAGCAGTGCACTGGCCTGCAGGTGTCCCTCGAACGGCGATCGTCGGCATAATAGACGCGCGCGTGGCGTGCAGCAATGTAGGAGACTCAGTGGTGTGGAGGATCCGATGCCGGAGCGCACGTCGCCATGAAAAGACGTGTGCGCGCGTGAGCACAACAAACCTCCGAACGCATGGCTAGAGGGGCTGTGCTGTGCAGTGGACGGATGTGCCATGGCTGGGACTGACTGATATCTGAAAACCGAATGAGTCCGCGAAAGCAGATAGACAAGTTTGGCGTACTACGTATATATTCCTTCAATTCAGTCGTTGCCTGCTCTGTTCTGTTCCCCAGATGTACTCTACTCTACTCTACTCATGATCGAGTCATGTGCAGCACATAGGAGTATAGTATACATACTCCCTCTGTCTCAAATTATTTGTCGTTTCCGATTTCCATGCCATAAATTTGACTTAATTTATAAAAAATACGCACAACATTTATATTTTTAAATAAATTTATTAAAAAACTAGATCTAAAGATCTTTCCAATGATACTAATCATGTAACATGAATATTAACCATTTTTAATACATAATATTTCAAAGATTTTTTTCAGAAAACGAAAGCGACAAATATTTTGGGACGGAGGAAGTATACTAGTAGTAGTACTCCACTCGTAGTGCTGTGTCTGTAATGTAATGACAAACCTGATCGACTGCAACCAACATATCGATCGTTGTTGCTGAAATTTAGATTATACTAGAAGATTATACTGATTTTTTGGGAGAGAAGTAATGCTGACGAACGAATATGGTGAAATGGCGGTTGTGACGACGCGCAAGGCAGGCAGCATAGAATAAGGCATGTTCAGTTTGTATGAAAGCAAGACACGGCTCCATCATGCATGCAAACCGTCAGCTCCATGAGACCAGCTGGATTCATTAGTCTCCAGTTGATCTGGTGACCATCATATGCAGCGATCCCGTGCATCATCTATTGTTCTGCTGACACAATCACGCATCACTGGTATTGGTAAATCTATTCCCAGAAAAACATGATCAAGTATTTACGCACCAATTATTGGTGGTTACTGTGAAGCTTACAAAATGATCAAGGGGGACTAAATCCTTGTTCACTTGTACCAGTTGTACGTACATCATTATCATCTACTAGTAGTAGTATCTTACTACAAGATTACACCGCCATAGCTATGCAAACAAGAAACATGGAGAAGATTGTGACATACAAGCAAGTATATATATATATATGGACTTCATAACATACAACATAAACACCATTAAATATGTTCTAAATTATAGGACGTTTTTCTCTTTCTAGATATATTGTTTTCTAGATAAAAAAAAAAAGTGTGCAAGTGGGAATCTTAAATTGTCAGCGTCCCAAACAAGTGTTACGCCTGTACTATATATATGTTTTTATTTCCCGGACACAAGGGGAATGCATGGCCACTTGTTTTTTCCGATGCTACGTACGTCTGCAGATTTGCTCTGCTAAGGAGATCTCTGGAGCTAATAAGCTGAGACAAATAATGCATGGAGCGCGCTTATTCTCACTTCACTAGTTGGGCTCCAACAATAGCTATTTTTAATCAGGTCGCAGATCAATGGGCCATCAAGTGACACTTATTCAATTGAGAGCATCAGTACCTGGTTTTGTTTGCTAAGTGGCAGCAGATCAATCCACGTCTAGCATATAATCTAAAATAAAAGCATATATAGCATAGACCAAAAGGTAAAAGCTTGTGTTGGGATATCTAAAGATAATCAAAATAAAAGGGGGAAGGAAGGGAAAGATATCACCCACTACAATGAATACCTACCATCATGGCGATCAACTCTCCAATCGCTGTCTGTACTTTATTATTTGTGCTAACTAAACCAAAGGAACCATATCAGTAGGGGATACAGTCCAAAAGCGCAGAGCATATCATCTACTGAAACCCTGAGATTGAGACAGATAAATTATCCGTGGACTCACCGGTGTGCCACTAACTAGTGGTTTAGTTGCCCCTTTGTTTCTACAAGTATATATATATATGGAGTGAAATTCATTTCAGTTCATATGTCCTGTTTGTTGGCCTTTTACTTCTCAGCTTCAAGCCAGCTCGATCACTGGACAGTTTGAGACGCTAGCGTTAAAAAAGCTAATAAAAGATTGTGCTTGCTAAGCTTGGTAGAGCTTGCTATATATGGCTGCAGCAGCCAAACAGCAAATTAAGCTACGGTGGTAGCCGCGTGTTAGCACTGTTCATTATCCGACAACACGGGCAGCAAAAGGATGCAGTTGATCTGATCCCGTGAAATCCCAAGCTCAACCTGCAAGGCGATGGCCGCCCAACTCCTTTGTAACAGGCTTAGAGTGGCATAGCAGCTAGTAGTATAAAGAGAGGAAGATTAGAGAAGTCACGGACGAAGACTGTAATTGAATTCTGAACTCTAAAGTTCTAATTCTTCATCGTCGGTTCTCATCATAGAATTCGCCGAATTAGCCTCTGCTAATTAACAATTTATCAAACTAGTGAATCATGTAACTTCTCCAACCTCATCCCCACAACATGTGATTTCGAAAGCGCTATAGAGCAATGGATCCAACGATCGCCACTCATTTGGATATAGTCGGATACAAGTGTTTCACCGACTACAGTGCCAAATGGGAGCGGCGCTTCATCAACCTCGAGCAGTTGCGCTTCGACCAAGACAACATCACCAAGAGATGTCGTGTGGACCTCGATAGCACTCCTACAATGTGCAGATCTACGATGACCACGTGTGCGGCACACTCAAGTCTGTTGCGGCTACGTCCGAGCGTGGCCGCTGGAGATGGAAGGAATGGTAATGATTTGTGACCGAGGGCGAACAAGCTCAACAAGCATTGGGATCTCTCCATCCATGAAAACTCAACTCGTGACCCTAGCATTGTCCTTTTCTCACCTGAGGCCTTGTTTGGATATAGTCGGATTCACATCAATCCACATGTGTTGAAGTGGATTGGAGTAGAACTTGAACTAAATTCTATCCAAACAAGGCCTGAGTTAGTTGTCACATGCTCACTTGTTGGACTTTCGGTCAATGAACACAAGGGAAACCATGTCGACAACACTCACTAGATGATGGGTTTGGGTCAGTCATGACATGGACCATACCCCGATCATGGGTGCGCCTCTCTTCCCAAACCACCTGGTCATGTTTCTCATTATTGTTTTACCCAAGCAATAGTGTTTCCCAAGTTTGATGATGAAACACACGTCTATGGTGCTTCCTATGTGTGAAATATTTCATGTGTTGAGAGTTCATTTTGGGTGCGGGTAGCCAAGATGCATTCTGAGGGGCCTACGACACATTGGCTACAGTCAGTCGAACGCCTCTTGGAACACTATTCCTAGGATGAATCTTCTCACCATATTCATGAGAATTTTGATTTGGATCGACACAAGATGTTGATCTACCAGTTTCACACAAAGCAAGTTACTATAGTATTTGATTATGTAGTGTGTTTCAATAAATTTGTAGATCATTCCATAGCTTATTCGTTTAGAGTTGATCTGGTCTATTTTACCACGTGTTTCATTGATAGCTTGTGTGCTAATATTAAATCAATTGTGCTTGTTCATTCACCAAAGGATATGTATAATACTTGTACTTGTGGCATTGTTGCAGCAAGAAGTGGCTACATGGTGGATCCCAAGGAGGTGTCTCGCGCTGTGTTTATACTATTGCATTCACGCACAAACCCAAGAATGCGTTGCCATAATGCCACTACATTTGTTGTTGAAGCCTTTGAAGGTCACCAGCTCCTCGATGTTTGTAAGTGCAATCAAGCCCAAAGTGGGTTTGATGTTGACCACACAATTTAAGGTCTAATGACTTTTGTAAGTGTTTGATAGTGTATCATGTATCATGGGTGCAAAGAAACAGTAAGGGCTACCCCCAACTCAAAAGGATGCCCTCGAAAGGTTCAACGAGCTAGTTACCTTTAATTTATATTTTGAAATTAAGTTTAGAACAAATTGTGCTACCAGGGGGATACTAATAGTGTGCTAGGCAGAACCAAGTGATCAAAATCCATCTACTTATCTCATACACCCTATCCATAGTGTTAGGGCTTCCTTTCATATTTTGTTCTGACGTGCGCGAATCCTCCACGCATGGAGGTGGAGTGTCCGCGTGTTATGGGTGGAGCCTCTAGCCTCCGCCCTTCGCGCCCTTTTTGTCGGCTAGCTATGACATATGAGGGGAGTATTTAAACTCTCTCTCTCCCAATGGTCATCTTCATTCACTTCCTCCAATGACCATCATCTCTCACTCTCTCATCCACTGATGTTGTCGGTGTCTAAAATAGCGGGGTCTAGACAGTCAACGAGTAAATTTCTAAGCGTGTCGGAGTTCGGATGGTTACGCTCGGAGGACACAAGATTTATACTGGTTCAGGCACGAACGCCCTGCGTCCAGTTTGCGGCGGAGTCGTGTTACCGAGCGTGGAGAGCTCGTAGATGGGAGCTACAAGCTGTGGAGAGAGGGAAGCTGGTTCCCAGGTCTCGTGCATATAGGTTCTTGGTTCTGGTGAGAGCTCGCGTGGATGCAAGCGTATGTGTGTGTGAATGAGTTGAAAGAGTTCCCAGAGTGTGAGACTGGAGGTCCATTCTCCCCCTTTATACGTAGGGAGAGATGGAGGATTACAGTAGAGAGGGAGAGAGAGAGAAACATGGGCCCGGCTTGGGCTGTAGTCTTGGGAGTGCTTCAGCTTCTGTCCGTCTTCCTTCCCAGGAAAGATTGTGTCAGTAGATATGTGTCTGGGTCCTGTTCGTCCTTGATGGGGTTGTAGCCATGCACCTTGAGATTGGGAACACTGTTGTTCCCTTACTTGGGCATGGGCGGAGGTTGGCCGCATAGGGCCAGGCACCCCCGCGTTCCGTCGTACAGGGCTGATGATGCCCTAATCCCTGTTCAAATGTCCGTCAGAGGTATGGCGCAGGTATGGTGCGCCTAAGTCGTTGATTAGGCAGCACAGGACCTTGTACCGCAGGGGGGATACAGGGGCAGGCATGGTGGCTCATGCCTTGGAGCCCCATCCCTAAGGACGAGGGGAACTATGGACCTTTTGTCTATATAGGCTAGGGCGTCTTAGGCTGCCTGTGGTGGTGAGGCCTCCGAGGGTAGGTGTAACACCTCTAGTCTTTAAGCACTTAATTAAAAATTGATCATGTCATCATATGCATTAAGCATCTTTCACTTGATTGAGAACCTTGCTATGCATTGAACTAAAATGAGTTTACTTGATTGTGTTTGATAAATTGTGTGAATGTTGATCATCTTTTCAAATTCAAACTTTCAAATTTAAATCCAAACCCTAATTCTCCGAGGGGTTAAATCAAACCCTAAACATGATTTTCAAAATCTAAAAATATTTTGCATATGGTTGTTTAAGCAAAATTGTAGAGCTCAGTTTGAAAGGCATTTGTTGTGTTATAGTTTTTCAAGTGTTATTCAAGATTTTAGAGTAATTGAAAAGGGGGTAAATCTCTTTAAAAGGATTTTCAAATTTCAAAAATGCACTTTCATTTCTAGGCCAAATTTGAAAAAGTGTGTATTGACAAAAATGTAGATCATGAAATTTTGACCAACTTTGGTATTCAAAGTTTTTCATGAAAACCCCTGGAAGTTTGAGCTTTTTGAAAAATCAGTCGCAGGGCAGTTTGGGCATTTCATCGAGTGGTTGCATGGCGACGTGGAACTCAGCGCCGACACCTGGCCGGCCAGCTGCCGAGCTTGCCGTGCGACTCCTGGCCTCAGCGCACATCCTATCGTGTGTGTGGCATCGTCGCGCACACTCTGCCCTCTTCAAAACGGGACGGTGTCCACCCCTTGCCCTCTTTCCATGCTCGTGCCATCGCTCTGTTCTGCTCCGCCAAGTGCGCCACCATCGTCGTCGAGCTCGCGCGAGCTTTACATCCACTGCCAAGCTCCCCATCCACCACAATGGCTTTCGCCTTGACCTAGTGCACCTCCCGCGCTAGTCGGTTGAAGCTACGAACGCGTGAATCGCCCGGCGCGAAGTCGTCTTCCTCGGCTCCGGCGAGAGCGCCGCCGCTCTGGTACGCTGTCGTCCCAGTTATGTGGAAGCCGCATTGATCTTTTGTCTGTTGTTTCATGTTCCTTGTTCATCGCTGATCCTCGTCGGCTCCGCCGTTTCTTCTTTGGTGAACCACAGCCTCGGGAACATCGTCGTTGCCGCTCGGCTCCAACTTCCGCCAGCACGGTCTCCGTCGCCAGCGTCTTCCTCTTCATCTCCGGCCGAGTTAGCGAGCGCCTCGCAACCAGGGTGAGCTTCTGATGCTCGTAGGGTAGATGGTTGTAGCCAATTTTGGCCGGTTCCTTGTGTTCGTTTGCTCCGACGTGTTTTGCGCCGCCGCGTCGATGCTCACCACCGTGAGAGCTCGGTGGTCGATCTTTTCTTCAATTGATTGTTGTGCTAGCTTCGCCTAGCGTTGCTTAGTCTTGTTTGGGTGTTGGTTGTTCTAGCGCATGCGTGTTTTGGCCGGCGCATGTCACGCGGACCTCCGCCGTTCGCCATGGTTGACGGCGAGGTCACTGCGGTAGATTTTAGCCTCGTTTTCATTGTGCTTCGTGTTCGCGTGGCCTTCCTAAGTTGTTTGCGATGCTTGGTTAAGTCGTTCTTGGCTTGTAATCACCGACGTGTATGCAGCCGCGCGCGGGGTGCCGCCATCGTCGCCGGCGAGGCTGTTGCGAGGGTTAGTTCTTGCCATGTTGTACCTCGTTGGGTTCGGGGTGAAGCTGAGATGTCGATGCGAGTGTTGGTTGAACGGTTTGGTCGCCGACGGTGACGCACCGCCATTTCTTTGGTCGTCGGCGCCGCCGCAGCGGTTGGGCTCAGTGCTGACAGGCCGGACCCACCTGTCGGTCTCTGTTAGCTAGGGTTTGTTAATTTCCTGTTTTGCACAATAGTAACTTTTGTTATTTTCATATGTTTATTTCTGTTCATGTTTAAATTCTGCAAAAATTTGTGAATGTTCTTTGTGATGTGTAGTATTTATGAAAAATATAACATGTCCATGTTCAATACATTTTTAATCCTGTAAAAATGCTCAAAATAATTAAGAAATGGCTTTTTCATGATTTTTCATGCTCTGTATATTGCTCCAAAAATTCTGGGAATTTTTGTGTAACCTTTATACACTGATACCTTTCTGTACAAAAAGTTTGGGAATTTTTGGATGAACTGTTATACATGGCTATTTGTATAATTAATAATAAAATGATTAGTAACCCTAATTATCTTAGGTTTTATGTGATTTTGGGTTGCTTGAGGTTAATGGTCATTTGTCTAGTGACAAACACAAGTTGGACATGCTTGATGTAATGTTGTTTGCTCAGTTCTTTTGGATGTAATTATTAACTTAGATAATCAAGTGAATTAGGGTTTAATTAAATTGCTTTATAATCTAGTTTTGCTTTCCTTCATGAAAGGAAGTTGTACTCAAGGTGTTTAATCTGTTTTATTCATCTCTTAAGTACATGTTATGTGTTGCAAAGCATCATGTCTATCATTGCAAGCGTCATCTAAGCATAGTCATATCGTGTAGATTTCTCGTTGGTTGGGTTGGATAACCACCCTGGTGAAGGGGGTTTTTCTGTTGTAGAATCTGAGCCAGAACTCATGTATCCCTCCAACCAACGCAAGCCCCGGTGCATTCAAACATTCTCTTGTATTTAAAATGATTGCTTTAAATATATTTATGGGTATATTATTGCATTATCGTACTTTATTAAAATTCATATTTGATGCATAGCCTTATCCTTGTGATAATTGTACCTTTACCTTGACACTTGTTTAAAGATGCAAAGTTTTGCTAAAATGCTTAGTATGCTTAGAGTTCTTTAGTAAGTGATTTCCGGTCACTTACGCATAGCGTATTGCTTCGGCAAATGGTCATGATCTTTTGGGAGAAAGAAATGTTGTTGGAAGTAATAATTTAGGACCGGACGGAAACGGTGTTTGGGAGCCATCAGTGGTGACTGGTGACGGGTTCTTTCCGCCTGTGTCATTAGGAACCGTCCGTTGATGCATGACTAGGGTTGTGACTTTGGAGTACTTATCATATACCTTTTGAAAAGCTGGACTCTGGCTAATCCAGGCTAAAGGACGGTTAACCCGCACTGGGAGTGGAGAGATGGCGAGGGTAGTGTGTACCCTCCAAGTTCGAGGAACTGGATGGAGGTGTACTGTGCTCTCGGGTGGCGGGCCCCGTTCTCGGATGGAGGATCCAGGGAAAAGTAGCCATATGCGTGTTTTAGTGCTATATATGTCGTGTGATAGGGAAGTCCCAGCTGGGTTTAACCGGTTCGAATCGTCGTGTTCCTCGGAAATGGAAACATAACCATGTCTTCTTCTTCGTAGTTAATGAAACTTAAAATGGATACTTGTTGGTTCCTTTCATGGATGACTTATTACCTTGTTATCGATCATACATCTAGATCAGTACTTGAGTAATCTTATGAATGAAATTAAATGAATTTAAATTCTTTTATAAAAGCTCATTTATGCCAAATACTTGATTCTTGCAAACCACACCTTGAATCCTATGTCTTGCATACTGTTTTGTCCACCAAATATTTTATTTGTCGGATAAGTCTTGTTGAGTACTCCCGTACTCAGGGTTTGTTAACCCCTGTTGCAGATGAGGGCCACAACCCAGTTTGTGTGGTTTCGTGCTGCATGACCGTGGTCACTGTGGATGAAGATGATGAATGAAAAATCTTTGCTTGACTCTTGGGCAAGAGTAATTCAGTTGTTTTGTTTATACTCCATAATCAGTTTGATGTAATAATATCGTATGACACTAAGTTATGTTTCAAAACTTATGGTTTGTAATATGACTTTAAATTTCTGCTACTTTGATGTAAATTAAATTATTGTATTACTTCTGCAATGTTTGTAATGAGGAGATCCTGTTCGGAAAGAGGTGGATGACCCACTGTAAAGTGCCGACACCTGACGGACTAATTAAGGTTTGGATCATTTGTTTGGGATTAAGTCAGATGGACTATTAATCCTTGCAAGTGGGCCTGATCTTAAGAGGTTCTGTCACAGTAGGGGGCGTCATGGATGACGTCACCCTAGCTCGGACGGGGCGGAAGAGTCTCCAAGGGCAGGCGGCGTCAAGGATGTTGTCACCCTAGCTCGGGCGAGGCGAAGGAGCCCCCGAGGGTAGATGACCTCTCGGCGACGTCACCCGAGCTCGGGCGAGGCAGAAGATCCTGCGAGGGAGGGTGCTTGTCTTGGTTGGTCGGAGGCGTGGAGCCCCCCCCCCCCCCCCCGTGGGTGGGTAATGTCACCCCCGCTCAGGCGAGGCGGAGAGCCCCTGAGGGTGATTTTGTTTTTGCGAAGTGCGGTGTACAGGGTACCCCATTCTCAGGTATCCGACAGTAGCCCCCGAGCCTGCGATGTAGTGGCGGACTACACCGGAGGCTTCCCGAGAGCGCTTATGATATTTGGCTAGGTTTTTTGGATTCCGGTGGGTGCGCGCGAGCGCACCCGCCAGGTGTAGCACCCGAGGCCTTAGGAGAACGGTTTTTCCTCCTAAGAGCTTGTATCCAGTAAACTTGAACAGTGTGTTGGCCCTTCGCTCTCCCCATGGGACAGTGGGAAGGGAAGAGGACTGCTTTGTACGCTGAGCCAGAGCTCTGCTTGCACGCCAGCCCTTCCACAGGGTTCACTATCGGACCTGGGCTGACGTGTCTTGAAATGACGACTCGGCACTGTGTTGTGCTGCCAGTTGATGGCGGAGTCAAGTGGATGGGTCGATGTCATGCGATCGCCCAAGGAATCTGACGTTGCCCCTTGTCGGTCCAATATGGGTGCGCCGTGATTTTCCGTCAGGGCACGGCACGGGGCGCCGCTCCCCGCCGGTCAAACTCCGAATGGCGAGCCCTGAACCTTGGGACTATTTGGCCATTTATGGCCCCACCACGTCCCCTCAGAAACTGGCCCTGGCGAGCAGTGCAGTTTAATTGGGGCACCCGAGTGGTGCGGCCTTTGCACACCCGGCGGCTATAAATAGGGACGACCACTTTGCGGGGTAAGACACACAATCCCGCATCATGGCGCGCCCCATCTTCTTCCCCCGAGACCTCGTTGGAGGCACCCTTGAACCGCCCTGGCGAGCAGCCTTTCTGAGAGCGCACCGAGATCAGAGGAAGTTCTGCGTTAGGGGTGCAGGTGTCCCATCTCGACTAGTGGCGGAGGTCAGAGCGAGGTGCGTAGGGCTCTCCCTTACTCTGGCCTCCGGCGACCCGGCACCACCCCCTGCATGCATCGCCCCTAAGGGCGGAAGGTGTGGAGTCCATCCGTTCGCCGGATGGATCCTGCTCTCCGCTTTTGGGGAGCGGTGGCATGCTATCCTTTCCCGGAGGGCAGCCGAGGATGTGTCCACTGGGAAAGCCATGGCAGTTTGCCTACATGGCCCCAGGTGTTGGCTCATCCTTGGCTGTTGGTTGATGGTGATGTCGCCGTCGATGAGACCGGCGAACTCGGGGCTGCCAACGCATGGCGAGCTCGGAGCAACTTGCCGGCGACGACCTTGATCATGGAGCAGCTAGGGTGACCTAGATACATAGTGACCAGCCAACTCTGGGGAAGGGCGAAACGTCATCACGGCCCAGGGGTTCCTGAAGACGAGGCGGCCGCTGTTCTCCCATAGTTGTAGTGTGTCTAGTCAGGGTGACCGGTGGGTCGTGACGCCGCCATCCGACGTGGTCCTGGTGACCAGGCAGGCACTCCTCGGGCCCCGCGGCTGGGTTGCCTGACCTAGACAATACAGGTGTCGGACGGGGGTACCCTTGTCGTGGGTGTCCGCGTTGTATTTCTAGCTTTTGGCCCTTTGGCCAGGGATTTCCCTTCAGCCCAGCTTGTAAACGTTTTCGTGTCTGATGATTGGGCTTAGCCCCCGTGGCTCTTAGAAAGCATGTAAGTGTGTAAGCCCTGCAAGGATTAGTATATATATATATATGAGAAATTGAAATGTGTTTCCTTCGTGTTTACCTGGGCGGACCTCTGACGAGTGAGGCTCGGTGCATTTCACCCCCCCCCCCGTTATCCAGTTGATTGAACCAGCGGAGGGGGTGCGGCGGCAGCCCCCGAGTCCTCACTCGATGCAAGGAATCGTCTTGGGTCTGTACTGTCTTTCTGTGTGTTCCCCGCGCATCTCTCCGCAAGAAGGGGGAATGTGAGCCGAACCATGCTATCCTCGAGGCGGACGAACCATGGGTGCTCATCGAGTTCATAATGGGCAAATCTTAGTGGGGTGTTGGTTCTTGTTCGATAGGGTTCAGGCTAGTGGCCCATGTCGTGGGTCACCCCAAATCGGTTTCATTTAGTAGCCGGGTCCGTTCGATAGGTCTCAGGTGCCTGTTGCCTTCCTTCGGAGGAATACCATGAACCAATCATTCGCTAAGACGGACTCAAATACGAAATCTGGGGATGACCTTAGCATCCGATTGCCAGGCTGATGACCGCTAGTGTGTCCATCCCCTATTCGTCCCTCGCTCTGATGTCCTAAGTTGGCCACTTCGAGCCCCGCTGGGTCGGCCTCCGTATCTCTGGACCGTAATGGGCCGTCGGGGCATCTATATCCCCTATCCCTTTAGCTTACCTGGACCCGGAGGTCGTCGCCGCTAGTTGCGCCACGTGGGCGTCCCTCCGACCTCCGCATGCGCTGGCCGGGCTCGGACGAGCCGGATATTTATCCGAGACGCGCTCGTGCTCGGGGGGTGTGCGTCTTGGATAAGGACGCGTGAGAGAAAACCTATGTGCGCGGCGTGGTGGACCCGGGATGGATCCTGCAATGATGATAGACACGGGGTGCGGGATTTGGACCGAGGAAAAAGGCGAGTGGTGTCAGTTACCAACCATCGTGCGCGCGACTCCCGATATACCCGGGGTCAGTGGAGCAGACGGAACCGAGCGGCCGCATTTAATGCGACTTGGGTCGTGGGGTTGTGCGCGTGGAGAGTCGCAGAGGTGCCGCTCCGCCTTGTAGCCCCCTATAGATATCTGCGTGTCGCGTCATCCCCCGTGAGCCTGCACTGTTTGCCTTCTTCGTCTCCTCGTTTCGCCCGTGCCAACTTCTTGGAGCCTAGGGTTTGCGCCACCGCCGCCCTGCCTTAGCCACGCTTTCCGTTGAGTTGCGAGCCACTCCTCGAGCGCATCCCCAATGGCTGGAGAACATCCGGTGAGGAGTTGGGCCCAATGCGCGCTTGAGTACGAGCGGGCACTCGAGTTGGTGGACGCGGGGCTGTTGCGCCTCGAGCTCTCCACAGATGACGACGTCTAGTGGATCGTCCCCATAGGCGCCGATGTGCTGGACCCGCCGAAGGGGTACTTGGTCTCCTTCCTTCCGTTCCATGAGCGCGGGTTCGGTACGCCGCTGTCCCGCTTCTTTTGCGACATCCTCCACCACTACGGGATTGAGCTCCATAATCTCAATCCTAACTCCGTCCTCCACCTCGCGGCCTTCCCGGCCATGTCGGAGGGGATGTTGGCGATGGAGCCGGACTTCATCTTGTGGAAGTTTTTCTTCAAGGCAACTGTGTTTCTCATCTACTCCAGCGGCACGAGATGGGTGGCGCCAAGTGGGGGATGCGCCATCAGCCTCCGCTCAGCCAATTTGCATCTCTACATGCCAGCGCGGGCGATTTCGTCGAACCAGGGGGTGGCACTCGCAGTGGTTCTACATCTGGAACCACCCTGAGGCGCCGCTCCCGGTTTACACGAGCCGGCGCTTTGCCGAGGGGATCCCCAGCTGGCGTGACGGCCCGACCCCCCAAGAGCTCGCGGGGATAGAACACTATCTCCGGAGCTTGGCACGGCTCCGGGACTGGGAGCTGAACTTCTCGGGGGTCGTCGCGCAGTTCCTGCAGCGCCGGGTGCTCCCGCTCATGGATAGGGAGCGCTGGTTGCATGAGATGGTGCCTGGGGCCTCGCGCACGTGGTCCGCCGTGGCGGAGGTGGACCTGAGCCTCGAAGAAACAATCGCTATCGCCCGGAGGCTGCTAGGAGACGCCCTGAATGAAGACGGCGTCTATCGTTGCCCGCCGATGCGCCCTAACCTAAACTTTGTCGAGCTGGTGAGTCGGTAGCTCGACGTATTGTCTTTTTCCCGTGCTTTCTTCGTTCGGTGGTACCGACTCATGCGGCCCCCGTCCTTCTTCTGCAGGGGCCCCACTCGATGGCTCACCATGTGGTCGCCCCCCTTCCCGTTCCGTCGGAGCAAGGTGCGGCGAACGTGGTCTGGGTCCTGCAGCCGCAGGCGGATGTGGATTGGGAGGGCCTTAGTGACGATGACGACGATGATGATGATGACGAGGACAGGCGTCCCCTGTCCGAGGTGGTCCCTGCGCTTCGAACGGCGGGGTCCCTGCATCGACCCGCTGGAGGTGCCACCAACGAGGACGCTCGGCGCACACCTGGCCCCTGGTGGCTCCGGGGGTGGTGTTGCCGGCGGTTCCCCAGCCACTCTTCCTCCCGCCCTGCCCCGGGAGAGCGGGGACGGTGAGCGGAGTGGCGGTTCGGGGACCGCGGGCCGCGGTGCGGTGGGGTCGACACGGAAACGCCACCGCGTCTTCTCCCCACGGTAAGCCTGCATTGCTTGATGTCTTTCTCCATTTTCTCAATGAAAAGCGATTGCTCGTGGCGTGAACGCGTGACGAACGTCGCAGGGTCACCGGGAGCTCTGTGCACGCGGGCTGGAAGAAACTGCGCCGGGGAGCACCGTTAATTGGCCCGGGGCAGGGTGCAGCATCCCTGGCTCCTGGTTCGACGGACGCCGTCGGGACCGGGGGTGACCCGAGCCCGAGCGACACCGCCGTTGCAGCGCCGCCGACCGCTGCTGACGCGGCGCTGGGGCCGTCGCACCATCCTCCCCCCGGAGGTGGTAATCGTCGACGACTCTGGGGAGGAGGGCGGCCTGGGTGGCCCCATGGCCGTGGACGCCGAGGAGGTCCAGACAGTCGCAACCCCAGAGGACGCAACGGCGGTGACCGTGGTGGGTGGTGCCGGTGAGGACGCTCCCGGCACCGTGGACGGAACTGTGGGCGTCGCAGCCGTGACGCTCGAGGCCGAGGTAGCGGCTACCGACGTGAGCAAGGAGGGCCTCCTGGGCAGCCCCCTCCTCCCAATGCACAGGCCAGGGACATGGCGGGCCCCCGGTCGTTCACCGGGGAGGAGGTGGCGGCCGCTCGGGCGTCGAAGGTCGTGCTTTCCCAGTCCAGCGCGACCTCGCCGGGTGAGGTGGCGGGCGCTGTAGGGAACGTCGCCCTGGGGCCCTGCGCCGGCTTGGCCCTGACCGCTGTACCTTTGGGGATGGCGATCCGATTGCCTGGGTCGACCGGACGAACCAGGGGGCGCCGGTGTTCGTGCTGGACGACCAGCGTGAGCTCCGGCACTGGAACCGCATGGCTGCCTCCCACCGGTAGCACGATCATCTCGTCGCGCGCGCAGTGGTGCTAATCCAGAGAGCGGTTGCGGCGCTCGGCGATGATCTCTCGGATCACGACAATGAAGAGGCAGTTTCATGTTGTTTGTTCTTTCTCGTCGACTACGTGACGTCTCCTTTCCTGTAGATCCTGATGGCTGAGCGCCGGGAAGTTCGAGTTCCTCCGTCGCGAGCTTGTTGGTGGGATCCCGGGTCGTGGACGTCTCCTAGGAGACATGGCGGAGGAGCTCGTGGCGACCCGCTGTCGCGCGGAGGAGTTGGAGGAGCAGATGAGGGCTGCGGAAGTAAGGGCGGCAGATGCCCAGGCGTCGGCACAGCGTGGCGCCGCTGACCTTGAGCGGATCGGGCGAGAGCGTAATGACGCTCGTGCCGACATCGAGGCCGTCCGGAATATGCTAACGGATGAGCGCGCGGCGCGCCTGGCTGAAGCCGACCGTCTGACGGCCGAGCGCAACACCGAGGCGGAGGCGCGATGTCGAGCCGTCTTGGCGCTAGACTCCATGGAGGAGGAGCGCAAAACCATGCGGTTCGATTGCGACAACAATCGCTGGGAGCGCAATGATGTCGTGGCCCGCTTTGAGGACCTGTCCAACAGGGCGCGCGAGCGCAGCGTCGACGCCGACCGGAGGATTCTGGAGTTCTCCACTTGGGTCGGTGAGCTGACGATGGTCACCTCGCTGCTTCGTGCGACAGTCACCGGTCTGGAGAGGGAGAATGGGGGTACGTTGCCTTTCTTCGTTCATTTGTCTTGATGCTTTTGCTTCCGAGCTCGAAGGTTGTGACTCTCCTTTCGTTGTCCCAGAGCTACGTGCTGGTGCGCAGGAGTCGCAGGCGCTGCGCGAGGCTGTGCATGGGGTGTGCGACCTATTCGGCGTGCCGGCCGCAGGGGATGGACCTGACTCGGCCCGGAACCATGTTGGCCTGCTCTGGGAGCGGGGTCAAGCTTGGATCCGGGAGGCGCTGCGGGTCGGGATCCACCACACGATGGCCATCGTCGCCTGCCTCTACGACGTCGTGACTCCCTCGCTCGTCAGCGATGGTTACCCTCAGGACGCCCCCGAAAACCTGCTCGACCAGATCGAAGCTGTCGCAGAGGAGCCGGCGGCGGTTCTGGCCGCCAAGCTTGACGACGAAGTGTTCCCGCCGCCAGAGGAGTGACCCTGCGTGGTCAGAAAACAGGGTTGAGGGCCCTTGTAAAAGACATTTAAAGTTACCTCTTGCTATGATGTGCCCCCAGGAGGGCTTTGGACAACTTTTGATTGCTCCTTAGTGAGCTCGTTTTTATGTTTTGCCTGCCTTCTGTTTTCTGCATTTCTTCTGTTTCGCTCTACTTGCTCCACCTTTTCTAGCAAGAGGTTTGATCTGCTCGGGTGGGCAGTCGGGTGGAAGTGCTTGGCTCCGAGGAGCCGGAATACCTCGCGGCCCATTGCCACGGCCCGGTGAGATTTTCTTTCTTGACTGGGAAAAGCGAAGTTTTTGTTCAGCGGGGAAAAATGCGGGTTTTTGCGCAAAAAGTTTTTCGGAGAGAAAAAACAGGGGGTTCCCCCCTTTCCAGCCCCGAGCGAGGTGTATTCTGGCACGCGCCGGGAGTGCACCTTGCTAAGCGATTGGTCCGAGAGTTCCCTTGTTTTTATTCCTTGAACTTTTTTGCTTAAGGGGGGTTACATGTGTATGTACAAATGCTAGGTACACTAAATAGAAATAGAAAAAACGGCATAGCTGTGGGTGCTCTAGGCGTCCGAGCTCTGCGTGCTCTAGGGGTCGACGTCCATCTTGTCTGCGGCCTCGATCGCCGCCACCAACTCCTCGCTGCGCACCTCGGCCATGACGTTCTCGCAGCAGTCCACCTCACACTGGTATGCCACCTTGAGATCGGAGGTGACTGTGATGATGCCGCGCGGCCCCGACATCTTGAGCTTGAGGTAAGTGTAGTTGGGGACGGCCATGAACTTCGCGTAGCACGGCCTCCCCAGCACCATGTGGTAGGTCCCGCGGTAAGCCACGACCTCGAAGGTGAGGTCCTTGGTCCGGAAGTTGTCCGGATCCCCGAACATGACAGGCAGGTCGATCTGCCCCAGGGATACCGTCTATCTTCCAAGGACGATTCCCTGGAAGGGAGCCCCCGAGGATCAAAGCTTTTCCCTACATAGGCCAAGGGCTTCGAAGGCGTTGCAGTACATGATGTTGAGGCTGCTGCCCCCGTCCATCAGCACTTTGGTGAAGCGCACGTTCCCTATGATTGGGTCCACGATGAGTGGGTAGTGACCGGGTGGGTAATGTGGCTCGGGTGATCGTCTCGCCCGAACGTGATGTCGGACCCCGACCAGTCGAGGAAGGCCGGAGTTGCCGGGGCGGCCGTGAAGACTTCGCGCCACTCCCGCTTCTGCCGGCGCTTGCAACCGTAGGCCTCCGAGCCCCCGAAGATCATGAGGCACTTGTTGACGTGGGGGTAGGAGTCTTCGCGACCCTCGTCCCCGTCCTGACCGTCCGACTGCTTCGGCTGGTCGTCTTTGTTGGGTACGGCCTTGAAGTATCTGGCCATCATCTCACACTCCTGGAGTGTGTGCTTGACCGGCCCGTTGTGGTACGGGCATGGCTTGGTGAGCATGTCATCGAACTTGCCCCCTTCTTTCCGCCCTGGGGACGGGAAGTCTTGCGATCCGCCGCCGCGACCACGTTGTCGTCGCCGCCATGCTGCGGCCTGCCCCTCTTCTTCTTCCTTTTCTGGGCGTGGTTCGAGCCGCCTTCGCCGGCGGTCTCTACTTCCTTGCCCTTCCCCTTGTCGGGGTGGAAGATTGCACCGACTACCTCTTAGCCAGACGCGTAGCTCGTGGCGATGTCGAGGAGTCATTCGGTGGTGCGGGAGTTGCTGCGACCCAACTCATGGACCAGCTGCTTGCAGGTGGTGCCTGCGAGAAACGCCCCCACCACGTCTGCGTCGGCTGCAGTCGGGAGCTTTGTGCACTGCTGGGAGAAGCGACGGATGTAATCCCGAAGGGACTCGTCCGTCTTCTGCCTGCAGTTGCGGAGGTCCCAGGGGTTGCCTGGGGGTGTAGGTGCCCTGGAAATTCCCGACGAAGGCCTGTCGCAAGGAACTCCACCCATCGATGGTGTTGGGGGGTAGGTGCTCGAGCCATGTGCGGGTCGAGCCTGAGAGGTGGAGAGGCAAGTTGCGGATGATGAATTCGTCGTCGTCCGCGCCACCGGCCTGGCAGGCGAAGCGATAGTCGTCGAGCCAGAGTCCAGGGTTCATCTCCCGGAGTACCGGATGATGTTGGCTAGCTGTCGGAAACGTTGCGGGAACGGGGCACGGCAGATGCAGCGAATATAGGCCAGTGGGCCCGGTGGCTCTGGCGAGAGGGACCGATCCTCCCCGCTGTCGTATCGACCGCCATGGCGGACGTGGTAGCCCCTGCTCGTGCTGTCCTGCTTGGCGTGCTTGCGTGCGTCGAGCGTGTCACGCACGTCCTGTTTGTCGCCCATGCGGGCGTGAACCGTCGAACGTCGACGCTCGCCCGGCGCGGGGTCCTAGTGAACTAAGCCCTCACGGTCGTTGGGCGCCGGGTCAACCTGATGGCTAGGGTTAAGCCCGCGCCTCCGCGACGCGGAGCTCTTGGCATGCTGAACCGCGGCGCGCCCCAGGAGAGACTTCAACTCTTCGTGCGTGAGCTTCCCCTCGGGCGTGTCTGGGACCGGGAGGTTGCAGAGCAGCACCGCCGTTGCCGCGATGTTCTGACTTGCCCGCGCGAACTGCGGCGGGTCGTCCTCGTCGTTGATGATGCGCTGGTGCACGGCTCGGGCCTCCCTCCGAGCGCGGGGCTCTCTGGGGGCCCTGGTAGTTTCGCGCTCGAGCTGCTCGTGCTCCAACATTACTCGTCGCTGCCTTCCGCGAGCTTCCGCTCCATGTCGCGGAGTTCTTCCAGGTAGCGCCGTTGAGCATCCGAGGATTGGGGGTCGCCCCGCGGGGCGGGAGCCGGCGATCTTGCCTTGCCGACGGGAGTGTGGACGTCGTCGCCGTCGTCGTCCCCGTCCTCAATGAGGGTGGGGTCGACAGCGGCTCCGGGTGGAGGTGTGTCGCACATGAAGCACTCGCGGCCACAGCCTGCGCTGTGGTCACTCGAGCCGGAGTCGAGCAAGTAATCGCTGGCGTGCAGAAAACCATAAAAGGCCTCCTTATCCCCAATACCTTCGAAGTCCAGGGGCTCCCAGGGGTCGACGCTGTCGCGGCTGGAGCCAGCGTAGGAGGTGGCCTCCGAACTTGTGAGGAGGTCGGAGGCGGACCGGAGATGATGGGACGCAAGCCCGATGCATGTGCCCTCCGCGGGGTTGGCACGGAAACCCGCAGACACCGCCTCTGAGTATGACGCGGCGGCATTCCACATGTCGTGCGGTAGCACCCTTGCGACGGGCGCATTGATGAGCCCAGGGGAGAGCGGTCGTCCTCCCGCGAGCTGCGCCGTCACGTTGGCGAACGCGAAGTGGAGGTTGCGTAGGGACCCCTGGGTCGGCTGGGGACCCATCAGGGTGTCGAGCTGGCGCTCGAACTCGGGGTAGTCGGCTCGTGGGATGGCTGTCCCTGGAGCGGTTCGCCCCCCGGAGGGCGGCAGGCCAAGGTGGGCCATGGATGCCGAGATGGCGTCCACGGCTACGTCGGAGGAGACCGTGGGGCGATGGAGGACCAGGTCGGCCCCTGCCCGTGGCACTGGAAGTCCAGGCTGCCAAATCGAACGATGGAGCCTGGCGAGAAATCAACGCGGCGACTAGCGATCCGAAACTCGAAAATACGGGTGACACGCAAAGTCCCCCTACTTGGCGCGCCAACTGTCACTGTCTAAAATGGTGGGGTCTAGACAGCCAACGAGTAAATTTCTAAGCGTGTTGGAGTTCGGATGGTTACGCTCGGAGGACACAAGATTTATACTGGTTCAGGCACGAACGCCCTACGTCCAGTTTGCGTTGGAGTCATGTTACCGAGCATGGAGAGCTCGTAGAGGGGAGCTACAAGCTGTGGAGAGAGGGAAGTTGGTTCCCAGGTCTCGTGCGTATAGGTTCTTGGTTCTGGTGAGAGCTCGCGTGGACGCAAGCGTATGTGTGTATGAATGAGTTGAAAGAGTTCCCAGAGTGTGAGACTGGAGGTCCATTCTCCCCCTTTATACATAGGGAGAGATGGAGGATTACAGTAGAGAGGGAGAGAGAGATACGTGGGCCCGGCTTGGGCTGTAGTCTTGGGAGTGCTTCGGCTTCTGTCCGCCTTCCTTCCCGGGAAAGATTGCGACAATAGACATGTGTCTGGGTCTTGTTCGTCCTTGATGGGGTTGTAGCCATGCACCTTGAGACTGGGAACACCGTTGTTCCCTTACTTGGGCATGGGCGGAGGTTGGCCGCACAGGGCCAAGCACCCCCGCGTTCCGTCGTACAGGGCTGATGATGCCCTAATCCCTGTTCAAGTGTCCGTCGGAGGTATGGCGCAGGTATGGTGCGCGTAAGTTGTTGATTAGGCAGCACAGGACCTTGTACCGCAGGGGGGATACAGGGGCAGGCATGGTGGCTCATGCCTTGGAGCCCCATCCCTAAGGACGAGGGGCACTGTGGACCTTTTGTCTATATAGGCTAGGGCGTCTCAGGCTGCCTGTGGTGGTGAGGCCTCCGAGGGTAGGGGGCGTCATGGATGACGTCACCCTAGCTCGGACGGGGCGGAAGAGTCTCCGAGGGCAGGCGGCGTCAAGTATGTCGTCACCCTAGCTCGGGCGAGGCGGAGGAGCCCCCGAGGGTAGATGGCGTCTCGGCGACGTCACCCGAGCTCGGCGAGGCGGAAGATCCTCCGAGGGAGCGGTGCCTGTCTTGGTTGGTCGGAGGCGTGGAGCCCCCCCCCCCCCCCCCCCCCGCCCCCGCCCCCGTGGATATGTGACGTCACCTCCGCTCGAGCGAGGCGGAGAGTCCCCGAGGGTGATTTTGTTTTTGCGAAGTGCGGTGTACATGGTACCCCATTCTCAGGTATCCGACTGATGCTCCAACAACCCTACGCAAAAATGTAAGTAATTCCATGAAAGTTTGGATAAAAGAGTGTGGAAAAGCTACAGAAGATCAAGATCCCTTATCCTTCAGCACTTGATGAAGCCCTAGTTGCCCATTGTGTTTGTTACTCTTGGAGCCTTGCTCCTATACGAATGGAGGTTGCCCGGAAGTTCCCAATTCTAGACGACTTGCTAGAGGTTGCCCAACGGTGGAGTTATCTAGCACATCCTCCGTGGTTGATTGATGTTCATGTTGCTTCTCCATTTATGATGACTCTGTCTTGGTGATCCTCACACACATCATCTAATATGCATGCTCTTCCTTGTCTTGTTCTTGCTTGGGTTCATCCACTTTAGACTCCGAGTTATACATGAGAACAAGAGCAAGAGGGGTGAGGTGTTGTATTGTCATTCGTCGAAGATGCCTGAGACCGGCTCTGTGTGCGGGAAGACAGACCGAACACCGTGTGATTATAGGCATGTGAATTTCTATGTGAATCAATGAACAAGACAATGTTTTTACAAAATGTGTATTAGTTTCGCCCTCTTTTGAAATGTGTGTCTCTATATGAATCAGTGAACAATACAATGTTTTACAATTAATTTACGTTTAAACATGCTCTCATCCATTCAGGACTCATTGGTGACAATAGTTACTCCGCGGCACTTCCAACCAAATGGCTTTCCATTTTCTAACGACTCACGGTTCATGACAGCTTTTTTTTATAGCTCACAAACCATTTTTTAAGAAGCTATAGCTCAATCTAACATGACAAGGACATTGGTACAGAACTTATCAAGCAGCGTTACCGCTTCTTTCTTATAGCCACCCAATGCACTATGGCAGGGTAGGGTGTTTTTGTAATCTCACTTCACTCACCACGTGAACCACTTTTACGATATAGACTCGGCAATGTATCCCAAGGAATTGGTCGTGATGTCTGGTTTCGATGAGCACACGGACCATGTATAAATATTTTCTTTTAAATAAACAAAATTTGCTACAGTTGTTGTTCCGTTGAGAATTGAGATCTTTACTCTCTTTCTCGGTAAAGGGAAACTGCACTTTTTTTTTATCAATACCAGTATTGGAGAAATAAGGCGTTTGTATTGTACTTATCAGAGATCTGTTCATGGTTTTCGTATCGTCGCTCATTCCCTTTCACCGGCTTGTTGCTTTACCGTTTGCTCTGGGAGCCGATCTTGGATTCCTTTTGTAACGACGTCACTAATCGCCCCACTGTACCCTGGTAGCGACGGCACAGACTGAACGACTGCATCCTGTTTCAAATCCATTTAATTCGTTGTCGATCTGAGCCAAATCATTCAACCTTGACAGAGCCTCTTTAATATCTTTGCCCCAACGTCACCCTCCCTGCTCTCCAATTATTGCTAATTGCCCATCAGCAGGCTTCGACGAACGGCGCAGTTGGGTTCAGGCTCATGTTCAGGTTCATGTTCAGGGAAAGAAATCATCCCAAAATTTGGCCGCAATTCAAACAGCTTTTTCGTCCTGCAGCGAATGCCTGCGCAATTCGACGCAAAAGATAGACAGGTGGGTGGGTCCCGGCACTCCGGCAGCGTCCCTGTCCAGCGCGGGACCCACCCGGGGCCTCCAAAAGTCTGATCACTCCTCACTCACACTCACACGGGACACGGCAGCAGACTCCCATCACGGACGGCGACTGGTATACAGTGCGCAGGTTCAATTCAAGGGCCTCTGGGCCCATCTACTGCGGGCCCCACGGGTGATGATACACACAGTAGGGCCCAAACGAACACAGCGGTGCGGGGGGAAATTATTGTGTACAGTGAACGTAGTACTGGTACTCCTCTCCACCTACTCCTGTCGCTTTCCTGCCCTCTCACCGCCACGCGGGCCCCGCCGCCCGGCCACGCCCGTGAGTTTTTGGGCACGGGTACGTAGCACGGTGATGACTCACAGGGGTCTGGACGCAAATAGTAGCCCGCAGGTGGGCCCCCGGCCATTAGTGGCGGGTGGCATGCGTCAACGTCAGAGAGGGTGGGTCCCCTGGCCTGACGTAGTGCGTCCCTGTCGTGTAGCGCGGGGCCGAGGGGCGTGCGGGCCTGCGCGTCCCGGCGAATGGCGGGCGCACACGCGGGCGACGGTCACGTGACCGGAGGGTGGACTTTCCCGGGAGGACAGGGCGCGTATCTGTTTCCGCCGAGAGGACGGAAATGCCCCTGCCTGCCACGACGAAGCGGACGGGGCTGTGTATTGGAGCGGAGGGGCACACCGGATAGGAGTAGTATGCAATGCAAAATCTGTCTACGGGTGCAATTTTTATTCTGATGGTGACGAATGACGATAGCTACGAGTGCAACTTAGGGTCTATTTGGTACATCTCTGCTTCACTAGTGAAACTGTTTTTTTAGAAAATAGTTTTATGAGCAACTCTCTAGGTGCAGTTAAGCTATTTTAGAAGAAGTGTTTGATAAAACAGTTTCACCAACAACTTTATACATGGATGTGAGAGAGAAAAGAGAGAGAGAGCTATGATAAGTTACTATTTTCAGCTTTATCTCACTTCATATTTTTGTGAGAGGGAAAGAAAAATAGCTTTATAGGTGAAGCTGTTTTAAAAAGAGGTATTTGACAAAAAAAAAATAGCTTACAACAACTTTGCGAAGCTACTATAAACTATACCAAACAGACCTATTGTTTTCGGGCAGAAAAATAGTATTATTAGAATAAAAGAGACGAGGGTCTGGTGACAGCGGAACAGGAGAATATATATTAGCATTATATTATGATCCGCTGTAGTACGTGTAGCGGAGTCCACAGATTTGATCCGTCGATTGCGAGATACAGTGGGCTGTGAGCGTCTATTCTGGGTTTTAATATGCACGAAGCGATGGACGGAGAAATACAAGGATATACTATCTCCATCTAAAAAAATATAACTATTGTATACGTGTCAATTCAAGTATGAAACTATTAAATATTATTCATATATAAAAAGTATATTACTTTTTAAACTATAATTAATTAAATTTAGTATGTCAGAATTATTGCATTGTTATGGAGGACGGAGGTCGTATATGCTACACGGCAGCTCGCTAGTGACGTAGAGATGGTCAGCAGTTCGTGGAAATAGACTGAAATTCTATGGTCTGCTTCCTTGGTCGTTTTGGTAGCTGATAAACTGACTATAGCTGTTTTTAGCTATTTTTTTGTGAGAGAAAAATACTGTTCGGTGGCTGATAAGCTAAACGAACGGGACGAGCCATTACTACGTGTACTCATTATAGTGATGTACTAGTGGTGTGCCATATTTTGACATGGAAGAAGAAGAACATGCCGAAGTCAATAACAAAAAACTTATAATAAAATCTTTCAGTTCGAAAATTCAAGAGCTAGAAAGTCAGTTCTTGAGCTAAAAGGCTTATAGAGCACTAACTTGAGTTAAATAAAAATATCTTGAGACTAAACATCAGCTCAATCAAGCTACGGTAGTCTGATATTTGCAGCTAGAACAGCACATCCATCTTTAATTTAGTGCTGCAATTGCGATCCAACGGCCGGCCCACAGGACCAGAGCGGGGCCCATACAGTGGGCGGAACGGAATCCAGGAACCGGGGAGGAGGAACATGAGGGGAGGAGGGTATTTCCGTCCGTTGCTCCCACAAAGCCGCGCCGCTCCAAAAACGCCGTCATCATCACCAGCCGGGGCCAAGGAAGGGAAAGAAGGGGACAACGGCCACACCATCACCGAGGAGGTGGGCCCTACTACTACAGTAGGTTGATGTTCCCTCATCATTTTATTTATTTAAATAAAAAATACTCCATATAATAACAACAAAAGAAAAAAAAAGAGAGGAGGGCCGGCCCTACGCGCGGGCGCAGGCGGGCCCGCCGCGCGGCAGGGTTCGGCGGTAGCAGTGGTAGTCGTACGTGGCGCGGCACGCCTTCCCAGGAGCCCCGCGTGGCCGCCTAGATCCGTGCATGCGATGCCGTGTGCGCGCACGGCCGGGGACACGAACACGAGCGCCCCCGCTCGCCTACGCGTGTCCTCGCACGCGTCCCGCAGCGCGGCCCAGGCGCCCAGCCCAGGCACAGCCACACGGGCGGCGCATGGGCATGGCAGTGGCTCCGACTTCCAGGTCCAGGTCCAGGTCCAGGCGAGGAGGCAGTGAGTGCGCGGGGCCCACCTGCCAGACACAGCCTCCCACTGGCCAACTGCCACTGTAGCGGTAGACCGTGCCGCGTCGCTCCTGTCTGTCGCTCTCTTCTCTCTCTCACACCCGGTCTAGAAGGTTCAATGGTGGTGTCAGCGACCTCTAGTATAGATTTGTATAATCGTGGGTGCGTGGGTTTAGCTTAGCTGCTCCATCAGGATTGTTTTAGTCACAAAGTAAAAGTACGTGATTGCCCAGGCTAGGTGGATGGACATCCTGAAAGGGACACGTTTATCTTGTTCCTCCAACCTCGCAGATTCTTTCCTTGCTTTGTTTACCCCGCCGCGTCTTCCTGCAGCCATTCAGCGGAGACAATGGGCAGTGCGCCTCAGTTCAGCTGATGAGTGGTTTTGGTGGAGACTGAACTGTACCTAGGATTGGTCCACCTCGTTTCATTTGCTTCCACCAATGAACTTATCAGTTTGATTTATCACTCATACTACTATATTTTTCTCACACAATAAAATAGCACCAGTAAAAAATAATAATTGGACGATTGGATGGTTGCAGTACAACGAAATTACGCCATTGTTCTGAGAAGAAAATATCCTATGCCTTGGCGCAAAAAAAAAAAAAAAACACTACCGGCCAGTATTTGGATACGGGCTCCAGGTACTGTACGTATACTAAAGTCACATCACCTCTGCCCTACTACTACCACTACTACCCGACCTGACAAACTCTCTGATTCTTTAGATGAACAGGTGACATCACGGGGACTTCAGGAGGCCGGAGAAGACAGCACGAGTAGTCTACACTCCCACGCAAACATCAGGAATTCAGGAGAACGGAAGAACTTCTCACAGAGCTTGTTTAGCAAATCCAAAGCACACGATCACGGGTAAAAGTAGTAGTAGTAGTAGTAGTAACGACGCCCGGTAATTTCAGTTTTGGATCTCACTCACCAACAGATGCGCATGCTCCAAGTCACCAAGTGGCAGGAACTGGGAGGAAAAGAGGAAAACGACACGACTTGACGTGACGCGATGTGATGTATTGGCCGTGGCAGACTCCCATGCGGCTCCACCAGCCAGCACACCATTTTTCTCTGAGTCCATGGTTTTCAGCGAACAGATCGTCCTATCCCCGTCGCCTTCCGTCCCACCCCCCACCACAGCTGGTTGCTACTCGTACCCTTGTATCCCTACGCGCTTTTCTTCTTTCCAGCCTCCTTATACAAAGTACGGACTATCTTTTTTAAACGAATTATATATATACTACATGCCCATAGTCTTGATAAAAAAGGTTCTTTTATAATAACCATGAATATGTAAAATTTGTAGTTATTATTGGTTTTTACTTCGTACATCTATTTCTTAAAAGTTACAACACATGTACTCACAACATACGCTTTCTCACCCACATAAATGAACGCATGAAAACCTTATGAACATTTTCGAAGATTGTCCGACAAATCTTTAAGATTAATGAAGTCACCACACACGCTTCGATATTGATGCGAACAAGTTATAGGTTCTAAATTATAAGATGTTTTGGTTTTTTTACTACGCTATATGCACTTAGATATACACTAATGTTAGATACAAAGAAAAAAACAATGTTCCAGAATAGTCAAAATGTGTTATAATTTGGAACGAAGAGAGTAATACTCTTGGACTCTATGCATGGTATGTTCTGAATGAGTATTTGTAGAAGGGAGTATCACAAAGACAATTAGATGTTTGCTTTCACATGAATAGGTTCTACCTTTAGAGAATTAAAAGTTACAATTGAACATGTCGGTACACTTTAATACCACAAAAGGACCGCATGATCCTATATATATCGATGACATTTTTCGTCCATGTCTCTACCAAATTTATTGAAGCCAAAGAAACCATATTCCCCTTTCATATAAAACAACCCACCTTTCAATAATACCATAGCATCCCTAGTTGCTATACTTCCATTACCAATGTTAAGTAGCAAAATGCATAGGTCAAACCTTCAAGCCATCAAACACAACTCTTCCCTGTCTTCTCACAACAAAAATCAAATCGCTATTCCTCCTAAATCACACCTAGATTAAGCTCTACCTTATCAAATTTGAGTTCCTAGATGGCTAACCTAGTTGCTCGATAGTACAATTGACATGCAAGTCACCAAATGACACTACTACTAATAACTTAATGGAGACGGGCAAAAAAGAACGATTAACCGAGGCGGCATCGCAATCGCCTCGATTCAAAGGTCATAGAAAATGGATCTTTTCTAAGTTGGTTCAATGCCCGCCTCAGTTATTGAAATAAAAACAAAAGGATAAAAGCATGCAGCCTAAACCAGGCCTAGATCTAGGCTTAGATTCATCGGAGCTCAATAGCCCCCCCAACACACGCTTGCTGGAGCCACGTTGGGCTCATGCTCATCGCATGGTGGTCGACCAACCTCTCCCTACTGGATCCGCCGCTTGAGAGTTTCTCCCCGCCGGATCCACCGCCGGTTAGCTCGTGCTCATTGGATTCGCCGACGGCGATCTCATGCCTGCCGGATGCGCCACAGGATAACTCCTCTCCGCTGGATACACCGCTGACTAGTTTCTCCTCGTCGCATCTGCCATCGCCTGGCTCCTCGCCAGATCCATGCCAGGAGAGGGAGAGGGAGGGGCACCGCCCTACTTGCCGGTTGTGGAGAGGGAGAGGCAACGCTTGACAGTGGAGAAAGGGAGCATTCCATGGGGTAGAGGGAGAGGGAGGGTCGCACAGGGAGAGACGGAGGCCCTACGCCTCACGGGAGGGGGGAAGAAGAGAGAGGGAGCAACGAGTGAAACCCTGGGTCACCAAATATATGCTCAGGGGGTGTATCAGGCTGGTTTGGGCTTTTCTCATTACTAGTGGCTCCGCCACTATTAACCGAGGCGGGAGGCTCACCTCCAAAAATGGGGGTATTTTTTGGAGGCTTGCCTTTGTCAATAGATTTCAGGAGGCGGTTATTCGTAAATCAATTTTGCGAGGCAGTTGACTGTGACTGCCTCGGTTAATCACAGGTATTAACCGAGGCGGTTTAAAAGCTGGCTCGCCTCCGAGGTTATTTTCCAAACACCTCGCAATTTTTTTAGTAATGTGAAGTTATTTTGCATCAAACCAAGGCCCTCCTAGCCCAAACCAAGGACCTGAGGTTGTTGATGGCTGATCGAGTCTCTTTTAACATAAATCGAGTTCGTTCATGCTTCGACAATAAAAAGAGAGTAGCAAACCAACATAAATCTACACCTTCTTAGGATTTTCTAGACTTGAGGATAGGATCTAGGTGGATTTTATCCTAATTTATGACTAGAAGCCATAAGACACACAACTCATGCTCTGGTTCATTGCATAACCTTCAATGTTCCAATATACGCTAGCTTGCACTAGTTCACTCTTTGCTTGCTCAATTTATTAGTTTCCTCCTTAACAACTCTGCTTCGGTATCATGTCAGGCTTGACCATCGAATAAGGAAGAATGTACGGACCAAAAATCTAACAAAAGTAGTATATATCTAAACAGATGTTTTTGTAGTCGTAATGAAGTGTACCTGTTCAGTTTGGTGGTATACATTTCAAAAATCAAGTTATTATTACATCATTCAAGTTAAAACTTAGCCTAGATACCGGCATACTTGCAACCGCTCCGTGTTCCTCTAGCCACATAGGGATGCCAACAAAACTGCCATTATTAAAAATAGAAATTAAAAATAGAAATATAGCGCACACACGCAAAAGAAAAAGAAAAAGAAAAAAGAAAACCAGGGAAAAGCACAGCCAGGCCGGAAACCGCCGTTGCAGGGGCTACAAATACAGGAAACCACTCCCCGTCTCTCCCCCCACTTCCTCCCTCTTCTTTCTGCCCCTCCTCCCAATCTCTCCTCTTCTGGTCGTCTCTGGTCTGGACAACCACCAAGCCAGCAGGGAGGAGCAGCCAGCCAGCCAAGGACACCGGAGCGCGGGCAGCGAGAACGTCCTCTCCTCTTCTTCCGCGTCCAAGCAACAGCGAGGCATGGTGGAGAAGGCGAGGACGACGATGGCGCGGAAGCTAGAGATCCCGCTGCCCCAGTGGAAGCCCGACGGCCTGCTGTCACCGACGAGCCCGCTGGACCGCGCGTCGCCCCGCGGGTGGCGCCACCGCGACGCCGTCGGAGGAGTCGGGCTCGGGATCCTCGCGGCGCTGGTGGAGGCCGAGGGGTCCGCCGCGGCGGTGCCACCGAGGGTGTCCATCCCGCGGCGGCGCTGTGCGGCGCGGCTGGAGGTGTCGGAGCTCGGGTGCAGCGGGCGCTGCGCCACCAGCCTGTGCGGCGAGGCGTTCCGCGTGGCGGAGTTTTTGTCGTGCTGCGACATGTGCCGGCGGGCGCTGGACGGGAAGGACATCTTCATGTACCGCGGCGACCGCGCCTTCTGTAGCATGGAGTGCCGGTACCACGCCATCGTCAGCGACGAGTTCCAGGAGGAGAAGGAGCGGAAGCGCCGCGCCGCCGCCGCCATGTCGGCGGCGGTCGATGTGCCTAAGAAGTCGGCCGCCGCGGAGATGGCCGGGTCCCCGTGCAGCGGCGGCGGCGGGCAGATCTTCTTCACCACCGGCATCGTCGCCGCCTGATGTGCGCGGCGCACGGACGGATCCATCATTCCATCTAGTCTAGTGATGATGAAAAAAGAGATGATCCAGCTAGAGGAACCGGCGGCCGCTGTAACATAAACATGACAAGAAAAATAAAACTACCAAAAAAAAAGAAACAAGAAGAAGATGAGAAATAAGGGTGGGTGGGTGCGTGTGTTTTGTGTAGAGAAATGGGTGGGTGGGTGGGGGAAATTTTGTTCTTCCTCTCCTCTCTTTGCTGCTAGAGGAGGCAGGCAAGGGGGGTGGTGGTTTATTTGATCTGGATCTGGATTTTTTTTTTGGGTATTATTAGTGTTTAGTAGTACTACTATCATGACGATGATGATGGGGGCGGGCATGATGAGATATTTTGTAGCAGCAGGAGGGATGGATGATGACAAGTTTTCCAAGGATTGTTGCTTCCCTTTGTTTGTGTTTCTCCACTGCTCTGCCCTGCCCTGCCAAAGGAATAACATTTTTCTGCCCTGCCTTCGTTCAATCAAACCCATTCCATTCGATGGTGTTGAGAAACCTCTTCTGTATGGATCATCTTGCGCTTTTCTTTCTTGTAAATCTTCATCAAGAGTTGTACAAAACAAAAGGTGATGAACCGTCCTCCTCGTAAATCATTAGCACCAACAGAAAGGCTTGAAGCACTCCCATCCAATTCAGCTTGAGATGAACTCTTGTGATACTAGCTGTTGAAAGAGTAAAGAAACCGATTCGGATGGCCGTTCGTTCCTGGGTTCTCTTCTCCTGGACGCCCAAACACAAAGAAACCAACGGAGAGCTGCCAGGAGCAGTGTAATGTAATGGTGCTTTACTCGGGGGCATAATGGCTGCCTGGTCCTGCCGCTGCCCGTACGTAGTACTACAGTACGTCCTAGCAAAAGCACCAAGCACAAGCACTCTGCTGCTGCTGCATCTCGTTGGAGTTGGAGTTGGATAGGAGAGTTCCAACCAACCAACAACAACAAATGGTGGATGCATCTACCATTGCCACACTCTTCATCTACCTGTGTGTGTGTGTGTGTCCTGACTCCTGATGCTACTAGTACTAATACTGACCGATGGCGTATCCATGGATCCATCGACACTTCCTACTTGTAGCTCGGCCTACCCCTGAGCTGCATCGGTTTTGTTAGAAAGGGAAACGGGAATCGGTGGAAACTGCACAAGAAAAAGGATGGAAGCAAAGCGATTGAGGCAAGCGAGCAGGATGCCATGGATCGGTGGATGTGTTCAGCTGGGCTGGGCTGGTTTCTGTTGGATGCAATGCAAACGGACAAAGGGAGATGAGGAGTCACGCTCACGCGCGCAGAATTACTAGAATCTTTCTTCTGGGCGGTTCTTCCGTTTCGTCCCGTTCCCGTGCCAGGAGGTGCCACGGTCCAAGCTGCCAAGCCGTGTGCCTGCCTGCAGATGGGTCTGTCGGCTCATCTGGTTTCAGTTTCTCAGTCTCTGAACTGAAACTGACGGAGGAGCACGTAGTAGATGTTGCACTTGCAGTGTATCTGCCGCACTGCTCCAGCTTGGCGGTTGCTGACTGACTGAATGACTGATGCCGTTTGGGCGTAAGAGTATTATTATATAAGTTTCCAATTCACGTGTACGCTTGTCCCTGAAGAAAAACTCGTTCGGCATACAGGTCCTAGGGATGCAGAGAAAAGATTGATTATGATCTGAGTCGAAACAAATGAAGAAACAGCGAAAATTTTCCCAGGATTAGTAACTGTGACAGTAAAGACAGAGCCCACGGGATGATTACCGTGATAGCCATGAAGGCCGAATGTTTAGTTGTCTCGGGGCTGATATGTCCCCCCTCTTATCTACCGTGTGGCAATAGTAGATGCACTATAGCGCGCTATAGCGCCGAAATAGCGCCGATATAGCGTCCAGAAGCAGCTATCGCAATGTTCATTAGCGCGCTATAGCGCCAAATATCGTCAAAATAACACCGAATAGCGTCAAAATAGCGTTTTTGTCAAGCTCCCACTAAATTTTATAGCCCGCGATTTTTTTCATAGGTTTCTGCTTTAAGATTCGTGTGCAACCGTGTTGAAGAAGCTTCGTCGAAGTGGGATGGCTGCGATTGAATCTTGGCCAGGAATGGACAGTGCGATTAAGGGTGGACATATCAGCCCCGAGACAACCACTTCGCGTTCAGCCATGAAGAGTGAAGAAGGCCATATATATGATCGCACAATAAGGTGTTCAGATTAAACAAGTCTGCTTTTGTGTGTGATTGCTCAACAGCACAGCAGCAACGCAATTGCACTGCTTCATTAGCATCAACTGTCTGATATATGCTCCTAGCAGGCAGCAGGCAACAGGAGGCAATGCAATTGCTCTTCATTAGCATCAACTGTCTCATATAACCTTTGTCTCTAAAAGAATACAATTCTAGAACAATGTCATAGCTTTGTATAGCATGTTTACTAACTATAGATAAAAAAAACTATAAATATTTATAATATCAAATAAACATTAGTAGATTAATTACGAAATGTATTTTCACAATAAATTAGTTTAGAATTTAAGCCATAAATATGAATACTATTTACTAAAAATCAGGTCAAATGTAAAACACTTTAAATGACATGTATACCATATTTACAATATTTTCAGAATAGAGGTAGTACTTCAACGATCTACACAGTGTCTGTTGGGATTTGGGAATGGGAGCTCATCAGCAGCTCCATGAACCATGATTCAGGGAGGCCACAGTATATGTGATGATCACTACTATCAGAGTAGCTAGCATCATGATACCTGTGGAGGAAGAAAAACAGTAGTCTTACCTTTAATGATCATGAGAGAGAAACCAGCACTCCAGTCTCCAGCAGGCTGCCTGCTGGGTTACACTCCCTCCCTACACGGCTACTACACACCATCACTAAAAGCAGAATGCTACTTGACACACCCTTAAGTTCAACCACGTCGCTTTAGGTTGTCCCGTCATTTTCATTTTTTCAATATACATTTACCCCCTTCGATAGCCACTTATATACTACATATATTTTGGTTATTTATATATCCAGGAAACCAGGACATTGAATAAGCGATTATTACTGATTAGAGGGTCAGTCAGACGAATACATCACGACGACCTAGAACATATATTATACATATACATATACTGTATAACAATGGAAGAACAATCTGTCTGTAGTGCTGGAATTGGTCAATAATCCTGTCCAGTCAAACTATATACTAATTGCCACTACTGGCGTAGAGTAATCATGAAACAGCGACGGCCTACATTGCTATCAAATGGACCTCAACTTTCTTATGCTCGTCAATGGTTATACAGCTGCATGCATGGAATTGGAAGAAGAAAAATACACTAGGTGCCATGGCCGTCACCGTGTGGATGCCATGATAGCAACCGGGGTTTATCTTATAGGAGTATTCTTGTATTGTATCGCGGTGCCCCTTGTTTTCTCGATCGTCTGAATGAGAAACACACGGCGTCGTTGAAGGTGATGCAGTGTCCCAGACGCCATGCGCTCCTGGACAGAGACGCCAGCTAAGCTAGTTTTATATGTTCATTCTATATATATATTCCCCTGCAAACCATTGTTCCAGGCTGATTTTGCTGTCAGTAATTTGGGCCTTGAGACAAGGGCACTATCACTACGAATGGGGTCAGATGATGTATAATAATTCAGTATTTATGGATGTGGGTGATGGGTGGCCGTGAAGGCGTGCAGTCTAGCAATGAAGCCGAAAGACCCCTGCTGTGCTGACGTTGTTGACGAAGCCTAAAGCACTGAATTCCATTCAACTAAACTTAGAAGGTGTCTCCCGGAACGGCCCAGTCCATTGAACATTTCAACTTAATAAAGAACTCTCAGCCCATAAGAGGAAGCAAATTGTAGGGCAGTCCAACAATACCATGGGCCTGGCAGCCCAGTTCAGGAAACAAACAACGTACGAGCTTTACTTCAAAAAAAGGATGGACTAAGCAGCCCGCGACAGAGAAACAAAGATAAAATCCAATTTATCTCCGTAAACTATCGCTGTCGTCCGACAAAACCAGTTTTTAAATCTCCTTTAAATTTAACTTTGAAAACGATTCAATTTTCTACGACCGCGCGGTTTTGATAGTGGTTTTGCTGATGCATGATCAGATGAGATAAATCGGACCACGTTAAAAGTCTAAGGGGGTAAATTGGACTAGATATTTTTAATAAAAAATATCTAAAATTTTATAAAACGTTTAAAAATATCATGACCCATTTGCTACCATCTATATTTTCATGCGACATTACGCTCCATAATGCACTGCATTAAAACTTAATTAAATCTAACAGTTTATAAAACTTAATTAAATATATTAAACAAAGGGTGCGTGCATGTGTTTGGCGGGGTGTAGAGGTGTATGCAGCCATGCAAGCTAACACAAATACTTTGAAAAGTTATTTAAGATAGAGAACCGATGCCCACTACATGATTCTTTGTCTGACAATTATGTGTAGATCAAATGATCAATTTAATATCATTGAATTATAATAGATATGAGAGTCTACTAGAAAATAAGCACCAAAATAAGTCATCAAAATCCAAGCAATTTCAACCTACGCACCATAACATAGAGCATGATTTTGGAAAAAGTTAAATTAAGGTTCATAATTTTCTAAGCTAAAGTAAATTTTCTATGATTTTTTTAGACTAAACCAGGTTTTATGATTTTTAATTACATTTTCCACAAAAACATACATTTTAATATTTTTTGTTTTTCTATTAATGCTTTGGTATTTTCATAAAAACACATTTTTAGTCCAATTTACCTTCTTGAACTTTCAACCTAGCCCGATTTACCCCTTTGATGTGGCGTCACATCAGCAAAACTACTATCAAAATCGCCATAATGCAATAGTGAACAGTGACCTAGGTCTGAATGCTAAATTGTAGATTTTTTTGACCCAAGATCTACAATTTAACAGTCAGACTCGGGGACCTTCGAATAAAGATAATTTTTTAATATAAATATTGTAGATCTCGACGATATCTAGAACTTTCTAGTTTTAAGTTTTTCTATTTGAGGTCGTTAAGATGCTTTAAAATTAATTGCATATTCAAATTTGAGAGTATTTTTCTACTTTTCACACCCGCAATTTGACACCATTAGAGACAAATTTGATAGAAGTGGCGTGGAAATCAAAAGAATTTAGAGTAGTGACAACTGTGTGAGCTCTTTTTTTTTTGATAACTTGTACGTAATTGCTAATTTTTTTTAATGACACACATGTAAAACCCTCTATAACAAATCGAATGTTAGTGATTGCAACTGTCCATACACCATGTTGCGAAAAGAACTGTCAACACTATAACAAATGAACACAAAAGCACTTACAGACGGAACCAATACCGGGCTATTTCATATAACTTCTATGCTTCACCGTAGTTTTAGGCAGCGACTGATGCAGAACGCCAGGACTTGTACACTATCTGGGTGGGAGGAGAGGACGGAGGATGAAGGGCAAAGGGATTAAATGGCGGACCCATATACTGAGGTCAGTACGAATGAGATCTTCCTTGAGCTACAGGCCAACCTAGCTAGGCAAAGTAGTTGTGAACTCGAAGCATAACGACGTAAGGTGGACGCCCAAAGTTTTGGATCTGAGCTACATTCAGAACTAGAGGAACATAAGGTGTCGGTAGCTTAAGGGTATCTGGCCATGGCGGTTTCATAAGCTGTTGCTGCTCTGTCACTTGCGCCTCATGGTGCTCCTGCTCCTCTTTCTTGCGCTTCCTGTTCCTCTTTTTACCTTCCGTTGGCTGATGCTGTGAATCCCATGTTGAGGGCGTTGAGAGATTTGCTGCCCTTTGTCCTCTTCTTTTTAGATATCACTCACCAAATATATGATTTCTGCCGATAGCACTGCGTTGCCTAGAATCAGCAAGTTTCTGCTCAGCTAGATGATGTGCCATAGTTCCTTTGGTATAGCCAAGTACTACCCATTCAAGCTAACAAATAACAAATTTGAGTACCCACCTCTTGGTGGGGTGGAGTTTTGTGAATCCACCCTGGATTGAAATCTAGACACCATATCTATGTACATATGGGTGAGTATGTTCCCCCATTTACCAGTGTTATAGTCATGTGCCATGCAACTATGCAAGTGCGCTAGTGCAGTATAGGGGT
>CM039123.1:43124236-43321642 GCA_022036555.1 Microstegium vimineum
TCTTTTTTTGACAAAAAATTCCTCTTAAAAGGCCTGGTTCATTCTATTGCTATTGTCTTTGCTTTGAAACCTCTTCTTTCGCGGCTTGGTTTTTTCTAACTTGGTGGTAAGAAATAGTAGGATCTAGAAATTAATTTCAGATAATTTAACCCTTTCACTATTTATTTTTAGAAAAAACAAAGAAAAAAACATGTGCCTAAATAACATTAGCGAAGATGAACAAGATGGTAGAATGTGTTTTTTCCCCCTATGGATACATGCTCCCATGTTATGGACCGTTAGATTCGCTCCTAGTGGTAGTATTACCTGCCACTCCAGTTCTTGCCAGAATCGACCAAGCTGGATCAACAAGAAATCGATCCTTATATTAGAGGGTTTGGTTTGATCAAGGGGAGGGGGTGCAGAAATACTAGTGTTTCTGGATCCAACTATGTGTATAATACCATCTTGGGAAAAGTTAAAATTGCCCCTAAGGGCACATGCTCTCATGGTGTGGACCAATAGATTCGCTCCGAGATTCGTACACAATAGGAGAGAGACAATAAAAAATTATCTCTCTCCTGCTGTGTACGAATCTCGGAGCGAATCTAACGGTCCATAACATGGGAGCATGTGCCCTTAGTGGAAAAAACGCGTTCATATCTCCCTTTTCTTTAGATCACGTCGACGCCCCCCGAGTCCCCATCTCGCGGTCACGGAGATCCTAGAGCGAGAGGAACCAGCCAGCCGGGTCGAACAAACAGGCAAACGAGACCGGAACGCCCATGGATATTGTACTGCTACCGGCTAGCAAAACCGAGGCAAGGCCACCTGTTCCGTGTTCCGGCCGTTTCCACTTCTGAGTTCTGACTTCTGATGACTTCTCACTGGGCTCCAGATCCAACGCTGCTCGTCTGTGCAAGCAAAACTAGCCCATGATGCCCGCCCGTGTTGCCGCGTTCGTCCCACTGTCTTGCCGATGCGGTTTGGCTTGGATGGAGCGACCTGAGCTGAGGCTGCCATGCAAAGTTGGACGCCTGGCCGCACCTGTCTGTCTCACACAGCTCATTCAAATTCAACCTGCAAGCAAACAGCAGCGCTGGGAGGGGAGCCACGCTGATGACGGCATGGTAATGGCACCAACTGATCGATCTGATGAGAGAACCCGACACAGCCGGTTGCATTTGCATCAAACTATCAAGGCCTTTAAGGTTTTAGTTTGACTGTACCACATACAGCAGCACCAACCCGTAGCACCAATCATGCCCATACATATATTTCTTGGCCTGGTATTGCTAAAAAAAAGACATGGGCCTTGTGTGGTGTTTGGTCCAAAATGTGTTCATGGGCCTGGTTCCATACAAACAATAGGGCATGAGTCCAGATACTAGTCAATCTATGCAAAGTTATGTTGGCCTGAAGAATCAAATGTGACTTTTGGATGAAAAGTGAGATCAAGGCAACGAAGGAGTTGAAATCCCTCAATGTGGTTTGGAAGTCTCCATATTTTTGTTGTTTTAGTTATTTTTTTTATAGGATTATTTTCCTGTAGCCTATATCCAACCCCCTCCGGCCACTGAATCAGTCCTTTCAAAGCAGTAACATCCAGAGGAGCAACACTTCCTTTGGGGGGGGGGGGGGGGGGGGGCTCACTATGTATAGTTTGTTGGATCTCCATCAAGAGCTGGGACAAATGAGGAAGAACAAGTATTACTACTCACTTGGAGAACAGTATTGCGATGAGTCTGACGAACTGCCTTATTTAGGAATCAGGATCAGTGTAGTTTCTATGCAAGTATTGGAGGGAACTGTACACGAAAGTCAAGAACTGGTCTGTAACTCATTTTGTGTAGGGAAGAGCTAGCTAGTCGTAGGAGAGGGAGTCTGCCTATTATTGGTCACCACGGGAGCCGGGTACGTTGGATGAAGATCAAAGTAGACAGAGATTTCGATGACTAACAACCTGTTCGTTTGGCTGGTTTTGGTGGCTGATAAGTTGGCTGATGGGTTATTGGCTGTTTTTCTGTGAGACAAAAATACTATTTCGGTGGCTGATAAGCCAAGCGAACAGGGCAGAGCTCATGGCGGTCGAGTAGAGCCCTTATCATGGGGTTGCTTATGCATGTTCGCTTGACTTATCAGTCACCGAAATAGTATTTTTGTCTCACAGAAAAACAGTAAAAAACACATCAGTTCTATATATAGCGAAGTTGCTCAAGATTGAGGAGACCATGGAAGTCAAAGATAGCTTACCATAGTGAAGTGCTATCAAGGGGGGGGGGGGGGGGGGGGGGGGGTAACAAGTGTAACTTGGCAACACACGAGTTTGCACAGCCTGTGAAGTGAACCAAACATCAATTTGCTAGTTCGCTTGGGGTAAATGGTAGGAGATACAAGCAAGGCTCCCAGATAATTTGATGTTCTAGAATTTCAATAAATATTGCAGAAAACTTAATGTTTAATTAGTTCTCGGACAAGTGTCAATATAAACTTGAGATTGCGCTATATATATACACGTATATCCATGTATTTATCTTAGGGGCCGTTTGGCATCGCTCCGTAGATCACTCACTGACATCACTGCCGGCCCATCACTGTCGGTTTTGTTTGAGCCGACAATGATGCCTCTTCACTGCCGGTTCGTGGTCGAACCGGCAGTGAAGCTCCTCATTCGTGGCTGAAAAAAATCAGTGAAACGTCTCTGCCCTTTCATTGTCGGTTCCAGCCACAAATCGACAGTGAAGCTCCTCATCACTGTCGGTTCGTGGCTGGAACACTGCGAACCGGCAGTGATGAGGAGCTTCATTGTCAGTTCGTGGCTGGAACCGTTTTTTTTTATTTTTGTAAACGATCTCGGATGGAAAAACTTTCTACATGAAAGTTGTAGATCTCGAAAAGTTATGAAACTTTATAGTTTCCAACTTTTTCATTTGAATTCGTTTAGTGGCTCAAACAATCAATTTACACTCTGTTTAGTATAGAACGAGGTGAACTAAAATCGAATCTAAACACAAGTGACTTATGAGTGTAGTGGTAGAGGAGGGTATGCGCGAGGCTAAGGTCTTGGGTTCGAATCTCTGTTGGAGCACGTTCGCGATTTTACGCGAAAAAAATGCGCGACTTGCGACGGAGACGGGCGGGCGGGTTACCAGGGGCCTCTCCCAAAATTTGAATCTTTTTTTTCTATTTTTAAAAAGCGATTTTTTCTGGAGATCCATCACTGTCGGTTCGTAACGAACCGGCAATGATGTGGATTAGCATAACCGGCAGTGATGTGATCACCTCATCACTGCCTTTTTGGTTGTGCCAGTTCAAAAACTGCCACTGATGGGGGGTTTTGAATCGGCACTGATTTGCTTTTGTGTAGTAGTGACTCTTTGGCTGCCAAGCACATTTTTTAGCGAGAAGTGATTCTCTGCTAATTCTGTGAAGTGATTCTCTGAAATAAATTAAGAGACTGAAAGCTAAAAAAACAGCTTGACTTAATTATGTAAAGCGACTCTTCACCGGTAAATTAGGAAGCACAACTAGAGAATCAGAGAGCATAGCTCTACCAAATATGTCCTCAATGAGAGATACATAAGTAATTTTTGTTGAGGTTAATCAATTGTAAAAATCTTAAAACATACTCCTTTCATCCCTAAATATATGTCATTTGCGTTTAACAAGAAACATTTTTGACTAAATATATATTAGAAAATATAAATATTTATGATATATAATTAGTATCATTGAAAATATCTTTAAATCTAGTTTTTTAATAAATTTATTTAGAGATATAAATGTTGTATATATTTTCTATAAATAAAGTTAAACTTATGATACGAACACTAATAACAACCTTTATTTAGGGATGGAGAAGCATGTAATATTTTTTTTAGAAGAGGGAGTACTCGTATCCATTTATGTGAGCTCGTTCTCTGAGTCACGAGCGGTGTCTATTCTCTCCGTACGAGCGCAGTAATGTAGTGTACCTATCAGAGCGCATTTGAGTCAGCCATGGGCCCGGCAGGCTGAACCGCTGGGCGGTTGCGACGCGCGGCAAACTCGCCAGTACGGTACAATCCACCAACGACGGAATACAGCTCTGCACATGCACGCATGGGCCAGACCATTATCTCCTGCGCATCAACCTTTATTACCTCCTGCTTTCGAATATACCGTGTTCTTCCAAGTAGCATATTCTCCAACCGTAAAAAAAAATATGAAAACTTATAGTAGTCGTTACCTGTACCTATTACTGGAGTAATTTGATGCTTCAATATTTATGCTATATCCCTCCACCTTAGAAAATTTTGTAATTCTACTTCTAAGTCTAGACAAGTGTTTGTCCAAATTCAGAGCTGAAACTGTATTTTTTAGGATGAAAGAAGTACGTGGTAATTAAGATACTCCGTACGTACATTTTCAGGAAAATCGTTTTCCTTGTTTAGCACCAATGTTGAACGTATTTCATAACGACTACAAATATTTGGGTCTCGAGTGACACACTCAAGAAGTTTGGACACATGCATTTTAAGAGTTTAACAGTATGTTTGGTCTAGGGATCGAACTCATCAGAAATAGACTATGGTGCAGCGTAGAAATGAATCAGATTGTCTTTCGGTGCTTTATTTTTTTGCACTCCATCCCGAGATGCAAACCAAAAGGTCTCCCATTAATTAGCGTCTTTTGTTGATCGGATGATTCCGGATACAACACATAACAGACAATGCAAGTTTATGGATAATTTCCGTATTTGTTTCATACTTATAATCGAGTCATAATCTAGAAACCATTAGCTAGTGAAGAATATGTTATATGAAACTAAACAGGAAACAATGCCCTTATGTACACTTCTTCGATATTTCAAGTGCCTTAATTTTAACATACTTTTTTATAATACTCTTGAGACAACCAGCTAGTACAAGTAAAGTGTTACTTTTAATTTGTTATTTGTCTTTATATCATAACATATCAAATATTTATCCTTGCCTAACTATAGGAACAAGAATAGTTAATTGTTTTTGTGCCAACATATGTCAGATTTTATTAGTTTTGTAATTCTTTCTAACGGATTTTTTTAATTCTTAGAACAAAAAATTACAGATTATGGCTATATAAATTGCAACTAACGAAAGCTACAACTTAACTGTAAAATAGATGCAATAAACTTAGCCTGAAATGAAACCTGAATTTTAGCAAGTCCCATATATATGTAGCCTAAACATGTAGCTACAGTTTGTTTAGCTGGTGATGGAGCAAACATGAACGCAATATTGACAACTGTATAAGTTATTGTCTTGGTGATCGTAATGGATGGGAATTGTCGCTAAAAATGTAGGCATCTACATGTCCAAGATGTTCTTCCACCTATTGATTGAGACTTGAGAGCTTCAAATAGGGTCTATTGTTGCCCTGGAACTAGCAAGGTGACATGAGAGATGATAAAACTAATATACTATTGCATTCCGATAGACATTTTTTCTATCAACTTGTGATGCATGGTGGTTTTAGTCTTTATTTTTCTATCAACTTAGCTCCTAACTCGTTCTACTTCAAAAATCAATTAGCTTGAAACACAATTATACTTGTAGACATATTTGGTTTACCCTCGATCAACTTAGGGGCGGATATCCTCCTAGGGACGGTAGGAGGACTGTAGCCTCGGTCCAGTCCAAAATAAAGCCGCTACTCTTATGTTTTCTATTCGCAACCCGGGAAAACTCTAGCCTAGAATCCCATGAATTGATGTCGTTACTTGTGTTCTTGGTTACTTCTATTATAGCATATCTCATTAGTTTACCGCTAGTTTAACTTTGGTGCCCTCAATTATTTGGCCCCCTCTCGACTCGTTACTGGTCTAAGCCTTAGCCCTACGAATTCCTGGACCCAGGGATATCCAATTCTAAGAAGAACCTCTACTAAACAATCTGACAAGTCTCTTCGATGCTACGAGGACGAGAAAGCTTTGATATATAATTTGGCAACAGATTTGAAGCAAAGAAGGCTCAAAAGATGACCTTCGAAATGGATAGCTGTTGACAACTGCTCCTCACACATCTTGTGTTGTTGTTTGAATTGAGGTTTACCGTAGCTCCTCACGGAAAACACCCAATACCCAAACCACCTTCAGGGAGACATATACAGAGTGGCAATGAGCCGTCTCGCTCACCAACCGGCGTTTCTTTTCCCTTGCGGATCCAGGAGTTTGTGCATCTGATCCTCCCTATCCATTCTGTACCAACCTAACTATAGCTCGATGCGATCCTAGCCTGCAGCAGGCCTGGTCGTTAGCCTGCTGCCAGTTTGGCAGGCTGCTGGGGCGTGGCAGTCACTCACTCACTCACACACACTGCACCTCACTCAACTCAATCACTCACCGTGCTCTGCTGTCCTTTCCAGCCCTTCACTTGATCGTGAAATCCTAGCGGCGAATGCCAGCCGCTCTATCCTCCCCCGGGCCCCGACCAGCCGGCCGGCCCCGGCCCTGATATTTTCGCTTGTCCTGTTAACAAGCGTCGGTGCCCGCTCCATCTTCAACTCCCAGGTGCTAAATGGATGGCGCAAGCTGCTCAAGAAATTCTCTCAACCGCTGCACTCACCTTGCGTTGCGTTGCGTTGGGGTAACAGTAGTAGGTCACAATTCATCACAGCATCAGACCAAGACCATTTTTTCTCTTGCTTTTTTTTTGTTTGGATATGCAGATCGAAATGAATGACATAAACTAACTCTCATCTCCAGTCAAGTGTGTGCGTGCTTTACAGATGCTACAAGGGTTTGCCGACGTCGTAGGCGATGATGAGATGCAACTTTAATTTTGTCGACAGTGATAAGTGGATGGCATCATCATTATATATATAAAACACCTCTACTAGGTTTGGTAATTTGGCGCCGCCCTGGCCTTGGTGAACGAAGCCAGATGTCACGCGAATATGCCCCTCCGACTCCGATCCGATCCGATCCACAATATCCATGGCACCATGGCCTGCATGCGTAACTTCAGATGGCGCCAGACGGTTAAGACAATTCACCACTTCACCAGGATATGTATGTATGTTGTCATGCATTCATGTCCCACGCCATGCATATAGTAGCTACTAGTGCCATGATATCATCAAACATTACGATATCATCTATCCATATAATGTCTTGTGTATATATGAATGATGTAATGTAAAGCTCAGTCTGTAATCAATATTACATTACATGCAGAGTTTACCCAACTTGTTCATTTCAATTCGGCCGTGCAAGGAATTAAAAGGTAGATTAACATGCTTGATGACTGTGCCTAATATGGCCAAACAAGTCCTGAGTTTTTCCCTCATCTTGACTCTTGATTTCAAAGGCCAGGCCAGCAGGGAAAAGCCTAGGCCTAGCTAGCTAGTGGATAAGGATGGGCAGTCAGCATGCAAAAAAACATTCACAGTAAACAAAAAAACTGCTAATGTCGTCAGATCTGTTGGGTCTGTTTTTTTTTCCAAAGGGAAGGTAGAAAAAAAGGACCGATGCTTTGGTGAAGGGGACCAATCCGTCTGGTTGTTGTGCACTAGCTAGGCACTCGATGAAGTATATGTTGTCTTAACCACTCAAACAAAAACCATTTATTGCGTTGCGTTGCATAAACTAGTACTATACTACACTGTTAGCTAGCTAGCTAAGATGAGAGTACAACATTACACTTCCTTTCCTTTGGTGGTGGTTCAGATCTACCATCTGCTCACCAACAGAAAGAGATGTACCATCTAGCTAGCTTTCACCAATTATTAATTAACACTTCTAAACCTAACAAGGACGGTGTTTGTATATCATGCATGCATGGCCCGATAATTAGCAGAAATTGAGCTCTCAGTTAACTGGTCCTTTGCCTTTAATTTGGGACGATGTGTGTGAAGCTAACCCTTCATTCAGTTGCGCTGCATTGGGGCATCCAGGAACTACACACTTTAGGAAGCAAGATAACTCCATGGGGTACGTCCTAAATGGACCACTAGCTCATCTTGCTTGCGCTCTGCTCCCTCCTTTTTAGATCTAGATGTCAATTATTAGTTGGTGGTTTAGGAGCAATACAATGGGGGTTTCTGTTAGATGCAAGTCAGCTATAATTCAACCATGAATTAATGGTGCTTCCCCAGCTTTATGGCACAAGATATCAATCGGTTCCTTGAAATTAAAGTTATTATATTGGTCTTGTTCGCTTCAACTTATCAGCCATGGTATAATATTTTTCTCTCGTAACAAAACAACATCAGCTAACTTATTAGCCGCAGAAATCCATTAGCCGAACAACACGGTCCTTTTGAATCATTTAATTAGAAAAGGAAATATGCAACATATTTGCACTGTGATCTCTTATTACACCAGGTCCGTTGACCATAAGACAAAACTTGTACTACCACCATTCGTTAAGTTTAAACACATCCAATGAAGCTGGAATGAATGTTTTGATGATGTTGAAGAAATGACAATATAGTGTGAGTTGTTATCATCTGATTTGTTACTGATGTTCATATTTTAGTTAACAAAAAGCAAATAATGGATGCTTTTATAGCAAAGACTCATTCGCTCCTGCAATCCGAGCAGATCAAATGTTGGAACAACTTTTACTAGTAGAAAAATGCTCTTTTGTCTCGGTTGGGAATAGGCTTTAGTTCCGGTTTCCCAACCGGGGACTAAGAACCCGAGACTAAAAACCGGGACTAAAGGTCCTCCTAACTTCAAAAAAAAAAATCCTCCCACTATTGCGCCTCGTGAGAATCGGACCCAAGACCTTAAGTACAGCCTCGCATGTTCCTTACCACTCCACCTACACAGCACATCTAACAATGAATGAGACGTTTTCCTTTTGAACCAACTCAGCAAGAGACCTTTAGTCCCGGTTCGTAACACCAACCGGGACTAAAGGTTTTGGTACCACCTTTAGTCCCAGTTTTTAACACCAACCGGGACTAAAGGAGACCCTTTAGTCTCGGCTGGTGTTACCAACCAGGACTAAAGAGCCTCACCTGCAAAATGCTGCTGCACTAGCCATTGAGCAAGGGACTTTAGTCCTAGTTGGAAGGTCTCTTTAGTCCCGGACGTAAAAAATATCGAGACTAAAGTCAAATTTGTATTCGGTTCAAAGATCTGTTCTCTACTAGTGTGTTTGCTGCCAAACACTATTTACATCAGCTGAATCCTAATAAGAAAAAATATCTAAGTAGCACCTTCCACTAAAAGGATATATAATTGATGTTATTTATATATGGGAGGCAAGCCAAATATGCATCATTGAGCCTGTTTGTGGTTTGCAGAGGTGAACATTGTACACGGGATCCCAAAGAGTCTGAAGAGGATGCGGTGGGGGGGGGGGGGGGGGGGGTCCATGAGAAGCAGTAATAAAGCAGTGATAATTAGCTGAAAGAAACAAAAAACTTTCAAGCGACAAACATGACGACTTCAGCATGGATAGGGATGTGCCCATTTATGTGTGTTGTGAAAATATACACGGTAATTAACATATTGTTCCATCCTTTTCACAAAGACGGTACGTAATGATGCATCACAAAGTAAAAATATACTATTGGTAGTAGATTTATATAGCATGGTTGGAGCAGTTGTTTGCAACACATGACATTTCACTACCGAACATTAGTTAGCTATAAGAAAAAGTTTATGGCACATAGATGAACTTGGTTTGTTAGATTCAGAATTATTGAATTATGTATCAGCAAAAAATATGTGATTTTCCTAACACATTTACCAATGCAGACGATTAGTAATAATTACCTTCTTTTGGTAATAACGTGACAACTCACACTCTCACAGTTGGTGCTACATCAACATCAAGGATTTCAACTATCATCTAAAAAACAACCATATAGAACCAATGTGCACTGATTTGTAAATAAATTTCTTACAAAAGAAAGAAAGTAATATATACGACGGGGACAACACGACATATATATAACCTAGTTATATGCTATGTGTGTGCATTCTGACCCTCAAGCAAACAACTACATTCTGATCTTTTGTTTGGAAGTACTACTACGAGTACAACCCTGCAAGTTAAAAGAAAATATAAGAACCAACAGGCAAACGTATTATTCAGCTACCAAAATATCTAAATGAGCATGCAGCTGCATTTCACATAGCAACAAACGCTTTGGCATAATATTTTTATAAAGAATAGAATCCCAAAAAATGCAATGAAATTGACATGGTCCAGATATTTATGGACATAAGGGTCTTTTTTTTTGTATATCGTGAGTTTGACTAACCTGCGATAGTGATTATGCTTGTTGATACTTGTTGATCTAGTGGCCTATTTGGTTCTCTGGCCAAGACCAAAAGTTTTATAATAGCCAAAAAATGTTGTTTTGACCGAATCTTTTTGCTATATATTTGTTTCCATCGAAAATGTGCATGGTAAGCCAAAAATCAATGGGCCAAATTAGTGTGATGTGCTAAAAGTTGGACATCACCTCCAAGCGATCAAGTGGCGGCGGCCCTGTTCATCAACACTACTTCAGCACAACTTTGTAACAAACCAACAATGTTTTTCTCTCACAACAAATCAGCATACACATTCAACATTAGCGAAATTACAACGAAGCAAAATGAACAGGGCCGTATATCTTGGACAAACTTCACATGACAAAGTGAACTTGGACCTTTGCGGCCACAGTGGTAAAAAAACAATTCTACTTCCAATTTTTTTTTATAAGAGAAGAAATTTGCATCAAGATGATTTTAAACTTCTACCTCCATATTTTTTTTGATATGGGAACAAATTTGTATTAAGATGGTATTATAGTCATACTAAGACTATCTTTACATAACTAGGATAGTCACAGCTTATGAAATAACTAATAAAGATGAAAAATAGCTTGATACTGGATATCATATCTAGCGAGCAAAAGCACACATAATGTCTTCAACTTCATTGACCAATGACAAACACTTGAACCACGAAACTATACTGATACAAACTTCCATATATCTTTCTGATAGTTCGGAAAAATATGTTAATTACATCTATAAATGTTGATAATGTAGTACTTATTCCTAAACCTCCCACTAAAAGGATGTGAACAGTTTGTTTATTTTGTCATTGACATGCAAAAGTTTTAGCCATGTTTTTATGTTAGTGTGTGTATTGTACATAATAATACATGCTTCTACCTCACAATTTTTTTGTTATAAATTTTCTTTATATTTAAATTTTAAACAAGCTAGAGACAAAGCAGAAAAAATAGCTAGTACCTAAGGTAGAAAAACTAACCAATCTTGTTTCAAAGATGTACTCTTTCGCAATGTGCTCTAGAATTGTTATTACTCTTGCCGACACTAACTAGATGCCAACATGGATGCATCTAAGTACATTCACACTCATGTCCCCGTGCACTAATGTAACTTTTCTTGCCATGCCCACCCTTTCCCAATTTCTGTTGCACCCCTACCACCGCCACACTCTCCTTGTCATCCTTGTCACTTTGTAGATCTTCTGCCCTTGTCCCTTACAAGGTGTTTATCCTAATATCTATAAGGATTACTTGGTGTGAAGAGTTAACTAGAAAGCCCTAAAGGCGGTGTTAGATGGCATGTGGAACATGTGGTTTGATGTTGGGCTCTCCTATTGGCCCACTAGGCTTGGCTTGGGCTTGTGGCACCCCAATCTAGATTGATCTTATAGAGCTAGCTTTAGCATAGTTTATCTTTAACCATATTTAATCTAGTTTCGCAATTTGGATAGAAAATAGAAGGAGCCTAAATCATTAGTCTTCAATGGTTAGATAGTGGTATATCATATGAATTAAGCATAAATATCAGATAAATGGTTGCAAAAATGTAATTGTAATTGTCAATAGTACCTCACTAACCTAGGTTGTGGGATGGGGTGGTCGGTGATGGTGCTCCTCTTTAGTGGTGAAGTTGGGGCCATGAAGGCGTTGATGTGATTAGCTTCGAGACGAAAGGGGCGGTTGTGAGGGCCATCCTACGCCAGAGAACCCAAGAGCCATGGGGGCGGCGTCACTAGGTGGCTTTGCTTCGATCACTATGAGAGATAACACAAAAAGAGAGAGACAACCAACTGCGACATATGAAAGGATAAAGATCCACATGTGTTTGAGTCAAGGACAAAACCCAAAGTTCAAGTGGGTTAATTTGGAAAAATGATTAATTTGGAGAGGAAAAGTAGAAAAAAAAGCATTATAGGGTGACTCCAGTTTGAGAATGGTATTGCGATGGATTCCAACTATAGGATGGCAATTGGATGAAGCCCATGCTTTATAATGGTAATTTCCAATTTTCTCCATCACATATTGTGGAGGCAATGCATGGCTGCTATATGGAGGAGGAAGCTAGATGAGAGCTTGATATGTAGCCGCAAGGGCAGCCATGGGCGCTCAGCTAAACAAGATAGACACAAAGCAGCCAAGGAGGAGGAGAAAGAGAAGTTGATTGGTTGGTTTTGGGCCATTGAATAGTGTCCAGGGTGGGCTAAGGCAAATTTTGCTGACGGACATCGGTTCTTTGATTGAATTGGCTATTTAGCACTGCTATTTCTTATGTTTTGTCGAATACCATTAAAAAATCTGGTGATTCCATACGCATTTCGATATGATTTCTAGTTGTTTTGTGAGAGAGATGCCCTTTTTTGCCCCTGCCTTAGCCAAGGCAAAGATGGTTGCAGGTCGCACCTACTAGCTACAATGCCAGGACAGCATATATATATAAATATAAATATTGGCTTCTTCTTCCTCGTTAGTTTCTTCCCAGTCTTCTCTATTTCTATCAATAATAAGAAAGTATATAGAGAGGTTCTGAAAATTTCTCTTAGAACCTATTTAAAACCGCTCATCTAAAGTTAGATGGTTACAACTAAAGTCTCCAAATAGATGGTCGAAAGTTAATATAAACTTTAAACTAACCTAAAAAGATAGTTTGGATCATTAAACCATATAAAATTGAGTTAAAATAATCCAAAGTCTGACGCAGTACTCCCACTGAAGTGCCAACTAAATCTCAGCCCCTCACTACCCCAGAAAATTTTTTTCTGTGACGGCCAAACCGACACGGAAAGGTCCAAAAACCGTCAGGAAAGGTCATCCCTGACGGCCGTCAGGGATCCGACGTCAGGAAACAAACGTCACGGAAAGTCAGTCTTCCCTGACGGAAAACCGTCACGGATTATTTCCTGACGGTTTCTACCGTCAAGGAAGGTGGTCCCTGTCAGTTTTGCCTTCCACGTCTGGGAAAGTGTTCCTGTCGGCTGCCGTACCGTCACAGGAACTTTAAACTTACCCTGTCAGTTCTCTTCCGTCAGGATAAGGGCAAATCTTTGCTGCCAGCCATGAACCGTCAGGGAAACCTCAGCATGCATATCCAGAAATGTTCAATAACCATTGGATCTGTATTTGCAGCTCATTTAATATTAATAACTAGGAATCCACAAGCAATAGCTTACGCACTTACACTCAATAGTATTATAAATAAAATAATATTATTCAATACATCAAATATTTCAATTGTCAACAAAAGAATCTTATGTTACAGTTCTACAGCCTTGGTTTCTTTGCAAAATCGGGTCAGCACAATCTAGTTTCAATGCTAATTCATACAACTAATTGGAAAATGGAAGTTTAGTCAGAGGCTCTATACATTTTCACCAATTCGTTTGTAGTAGGATCAAGATGGCCATCCAGACTTCCAGTACAACTATCAAATTTGGTCGATGACCTGAAACAACATGAAGGCAGCCTAATATTAACAAACAAGAATTACAGCAACTATAGAAAATCTAATCATTTACTTTCGTGCAAGAATAAACCACCAACTAAAAGTTAGCAAAGCAAGATTTATGAGATAAAAACATCAGTCATGCAAAATAAATCTTGGACTTTTAGACAATGTCTCTTATATGATTCATATTACGGCACAAGGGAAGATAAATTTCTGAAAAACATGCAGAACATATTCTTTTTCTCCATAAACCTAACATGCAGAACATATATCTTTCATAAACCTAACATGCAGAACGACTGGAAGAACCAACAGCAATGCTAAAGAATCCAACTAGACGTATTCCTGAAGACATGTACCATCGGTGCAGGGCATGAAAAAGGATTGGCATATCAAATTTGATCTTGACATTTCACCAATTGGTGTATAGTAGGATGGTCATCCAATACCAGTATCACATTTGTTTGATGGTCTGAAACACAAAGTAGCATGCAATTAATAGTTAAAAAACATGCTAGCCTCCTAAATCTTATGTAACTAAATAATTTTCAATGTTGTCTTTAGCTACCACTATCATTCCTGTGGGGCTATAAGTTCAGTAACAAGCAAATCACATATATGAGTTGTCATTTTACAGAAACAAGCAAAAATATATTGTCATCAGCTACATAGTTTAGCTGAAAGCAGGGAAAAAAACATTTCACAGCAGGGCAATAATTTCATAACTGAAATAACACCATTGAAGAATACAAGACTGCTCTACTGAATCATTAGTAAGCTCATTTCACTGCTAATTGTAGTTTAGAAAACTTCAACAATATAGTACACTAGAACCTATCTTAAGAACCAAAATATTCAGATTTAAAATATTGTCTGGATAGGAAAAGAATAAGAATATGCAGTCTAAGCTGCTGCTAATTCATGCAGCTAATTGCTAATGTAGTGGTTGCAGTTCAATAATTACAGCTTCCTAATAGGCCATGTGAACATATTACAAGAACTAACTTCCTTGTTCCACGGGTTTATATATTATTGTACCATACTGTAAAAGTTACATGTGTTACAGTATTCACATCCCAATTCCATTCACTGAAGAGTAAGTAAATCACCTAAAAATGATCTAAATCTAGACAAGCAAATTTAACCAATGTCTATATATAGTGTAGCTGAATAAATTATACAAATAGAGAGAGGGTAGCTGAATACATAATAAAAGGGGAAAACCAATAGACATACCTAGTGTCTTACTGGCTTTCACTTGAGTTCTTCCTTGTCCTAGTTGCTAAAGCAAATATTTAGAGCTTATAAGTACTCAATAGACAGCACAGTTCATAAAAAAATAGAAATAGCAAGTTCAAACTTATTTGAATGGTTTCAGCCAATTCCCATCCATCAGACCACATCACGCAATGAGCATATGAGCTAAAAAAAATCTAAACAACACTACCATTGTAATTTTGTAACTCAGATAGATTCAGGCATGCAATGACCTATACAATATAGGTAGATGCAGTTCAGCTAATTACAAACAGTTCAGTAGCTAGTCTCTTATTAATACATGGGAATTCCAGCAATCAGGTAATACATGGGATTCATGTATTCAGCCAATCAGACATTCAGGCAATACTAGCATTTAGCGGTACACCAAATAGCAGGCATTCAGGCAAGAGGCAACATTAGTAGACTAGCAATACAGTAGTACATAGGAGGCAAGCAATACAACAGCTGAGCAGAGGAGGGTACGTAGATCCAATCGTCCAAGTCCTTACTTGCATGAGCACTGTTCGGACGGAGGGAGTGGGTGGTGGGAGCAGGCGTCAGCCACCCAGCGGAGAGGGGAGCGACCGGCAGGAGCAACTGCCTAGATGCCCAATGCGGGGAGGGGAGCAGAGCAGACGAGCGGATGCCCGTCGGGAGGCGACTGGCTGGCGGAAGGAGGAAGACCGGCGACCAGCGGGAGCACGCTCGCTGTCGTCCTTTGGCGCCGCGCGCACTCGTCCGCGTCCGCGCCGCCGAATCATCGCGGAAGCGCTGAACCAGAGGAGGAATAAGAGTGAGAAGTCGTGAGAAGAGAGAGGGACATCCATATCCGTGGACGCGTCATAGCGGCGTCCTAGCCCACGCTTGGCCGTGCTCCGCCGCCAGCACCGAGAGGAGAGAGAGGAAGAAAGGGGAATGGGAGAAGAGTCCGGGAGGTGGGAAGGTGAAAGGATAAGGATTGGGACTGTGCGGAGATTTTTTCTTCTGCTCTCTCTCTCTCTACATGTGGACCATATCTAGGATTGCAGGGCGTTGAGTTTTGCTCTTCATGGTTTTCGGGATTCAGGAAGCGTCCCTGACGGTACTGACATCCATTCGTCTCGGTTAGGAAAGAAATAGCACCCGTGACGGGAGCCCGCAGCCGAGGGGAGTGCTTCACACCGTGAGGGAAAAAATGATCTGGGGTTAGTGCCTTTGCCTGTTCACCTCGCGGTCTTGAGAGAGGTTCGATCGGTGTGTCTTTGCTTCGCTCCATGGAAAAGTCGCAGTTCTTTTTGCATAAAAAAAAACGCAGTTCTTTTCTGCACCACTACTCGCCGGCCAAAAGTCGTTGGGCGACAGTTTCGTTTTGCCGCACTCACGGCGCGGCGCGGGGCCAGATGATATGAATGTGAAACGTGGCTCCTACCACCAGTCTGTTCGCTTGGCTTTTCAGCCGGCTTAAATCCAGCCAATATTTTTCTCTCATAAAAAATTAGCCAGATAGTGAATAATCCTACCGAAACAATGTATAATCCTGTCAAACGAACCCACCATGTGTTCCCAAACAGGCTCCCGGATCTCACAAGAGTGTCACTTTCTTTTCATCCGTTCGTCCATTCCATATTTATCATTTCTTAATTCTTATTACTGTTTCGCGTGCTCGAGCATAGAGTTATTTTTATCTCAACAAATATTTATACAGGTTTATTTAGCATTCAAATTTCTTCGCTAATATATGAACGTACGGTTCAGGCATGTTTCTTGCTTATTATTTGGAAAAATAGCAATGTACGTACACTGGTTTTAATTAATAATAATATAGAAAACAGGGAGTTATGTTAACATTTTGAATACCGCAAGCATCAAATGTAAATGAAGTGGATAAGTTCCCTTAAGATGCTGGATTTGGTTTCTAAATTAAACCATGTGTTTTTAAATTCAACTGATTCATTTTTTTATTCAATTCTCATTGTGAACTTTTGTAATGGACTCTTTTTGGTACCTAGTGTGTACTAGTGTAAAACTATTTTTTTGTCAAAAAAAAATCCTTGTATGTCATTTTAAGCATCAGACAGTGGGAGGAAGGTTTTCAGTCAGACTTAAAAAAAAATCCCCTTACTAGCGCCCGGAAGTCCGATCTGACGCTAGCCCTACCCGCACTAGGAGGAAGGGAGAGCCTAGCACGTCGGGCTCGCAAGTGAGCGCACCAGCAGTGGGCCTGCGCCACCCTGAACATCGCCCACGCCACCTCGACCATCACCTGAGACGCTAGCCACTTCCAACATAGATCCTATGTGCAACACCCGTATCTACTTTGAAACATTCAGATATAATAGTTGCAACATAAAAAAACCAGAAAAAAACACTTGAAATAAGTGTCTAAAATACTTGCAAAAATGATTAAAAACATTTGAAAACCATTGCCTACATATATAACATCAAGGTGAAATACTTGCTAACATACGTCTGGAACAGATCAAATGGCATTTAGAACATACACTTAAAACATACATGTATAATCATTAAAGCATGTGCACTATTTCAATCATTTTACAACATCAATACACAACACTTGCAACGTACCTTTTAACATATAAAATATTTGAAACATAGTCTTTTGAAACATACTCTTTCAACGTGCGCTAGAAGGGAACGTCAACGGCCAGCGTACATCTAGGCGCAAGCCTCCCCTTCTTTGCTAACATGCGAGGTTGATGGAGGCGCGAGTGCAGGCCTCCCTACTTGCACGCGTATGCCTCCCCATGCCTCCTCTTCCACGATGGGCGAGGATGGAGGCGTTTGCACGGGACGGTGGCGCGGACCGCGAAGTGGCAAGGGATGGGGCACACAAGCAGCCACGGACACGGCCGCCGGGCGGGTGTGCTGCCTACGGCGAGTAGCCCTGCTAGCTTCACTGACGAGCGATTTTTTCTTTAGCACGGAGGCGGACTACGAGCACGCTTTAAAGCTGTGAACGGATTGTAGGTGCGGGGCGCCAGAGGTATGACGCCCGCATCACCCTTTAATTATGTCCTTTTTTTTTCGAGATCAGGGCATATAGCTGTGTTTTATTAAGTAAAAAGAGAGTGATCAATAAATCTACACATAGTTGAAAGTCAATGAGAAATATTATGAGAAATATAGAGAATATTATTTGAATACTAATTTATTTAATTATGAAGAAATTTTTATCTTTTTTTTTAGATAAAGAGATTTTTATCTCTGAGTTTGTCTTTCCCTTCTTCCAAATTAGCCCTTAAGCATCAACGACTTAAACACTTGAATGCTAGCTCGGGCAACATAATCATCAATACAGTAACACCTTTGCTCGAACCGTTTCCAGCATCTTGCTCCTCAAGCAACCGCTCGAGTTCTCCATCATAACCATAATCCAACCCCAATTTTTTTTTTAAAAAATAAAAGCACACTTTCCCTCTGGACGCTCACTTTGACACATTTTACATCTTCCCCAAGAAACAATAATATCCTAATTCCTAGCTGCTAGTCCGTTTCTCGGATGAGCATGCATGCCACACGCCACGCCGATTGATACAGTGATGCTTCCATGTGATTGTCCGCCCATGCATCGCGGGCCGGCGACAAGACGAACAAGATACTATTCTACACTGCCTATATTTTTATATGAACTGCGAAACACGTACAGCCATGCATGCGGCCGTGTGCATGGAGTGCCATGCATGGAAGAAGCAACACCAACACGAAGAGCGAGTACTATTCTATATATATAAAAGGAGTACGTAGTAGTATTTGTTTAGTCACAAAACAGGTGGCAGTTCCATGGATTGCCAACAAATCCGTGTGTGCTCCAGGTTTCGGATCGGAGATGAAAATTCGACGCCGTTCGCGAATCCGGTCTGCCGGCAAAACCGTGGATTAGATTCCTGCCCGGAACTCACTGTACACGGAGATCGAGGCAGTATTGCAGCCGCCGTACGTGGCACTGTGGCAGAAGATCCAAGCCGGAACATACAAATCAATAAACATATGGCGAGGAAAAGGCAGGCTGCCTACAGCCGACTCCATGTGGAATTCAGTGGGGATCCCGATCTTCTGCGGCTAGCTGCTCTGGTTTTACAGTACAATGTTCCCATTCTATAGACGAGGTTGTATCAAGCTTCAAATATCACTCTCCTAGTACACCCTCAATCTCAAATTACAAGTCACCACATCAATGTTGAGAATCAAAGTATCTCAAATTAACTGTTTGACCAAACTTATATTAATAATATAATAACATTTATGATGTTAAATAAGTATTATTAGATTCGTTATTAATTTATATTTTTATAATATGTTTATTTGATGTCATAAATCTTTATATTTTTTCTATAATTATTGGTCAAATTTGAGATGTTTTGTCTCTCTAAGATTCTTAGAATGCCTTATAACTTGGGATGAAATAAGTACGTATGTTGCAATTGCAATGACAACACAACACAATATCAAACAGTAGGTGCTTTCCCTGGCCCCTTAATTATACTAGTATATTTACATGTGCTAACGCTACGGATTATATGAGTCATTATTAGAGATAGAGGAGAATCATCATTTACTCATTTACAATACTAGCAAATGTGCCTGTGCGTTGCAACGGGAGAAATTTTTTTTACCGAACAGAGGCGATGGATGAGGATGAACTCTTTTTTAACTTTTGGGATGCTTTAATTTGTTGGACGGTTAGGTGTTGGAAGATAGGACATAGAAAAAACTATAGTTTAAAAGAAATAAACAAGATCGGCGTATAAAAGAAAAAAATAAATTTAATAGGGAAACGATCCTTGGAGCCTTAGTTTCCAAAACAAACATAAATACTTTTCAAACCAAACATAAACATGTTGTATTTGAATTAGGATAGGATTCCTAGTTATAATAACGCCACGCGTGAGAGAATTTCATATTTATGGAAGTTTGTTTGCATGACAAAAATGAATGGGAATAGATTAGAAATTGATCTATGCTTCGTACCTCTAATGCCGCTTATTATTTCGACGGATGCGTGGCCACTCATCTCGTCGGGGAGAGAGGAGACATGCATCTGACGCGGGCAAGAAGCAAGCTACCAGACTGCAACCAAACAACAGGGATCGACGGTATCCGGTGGAAGGTTAAGGTTGTTTTTATAATATTTTTTATTTAAATTAGGACGAGGATTCTATTCTATTCAGGTTACTTAGAATCTAGAGATCTTACGTATATGACCCAATTCGTTTGGAATCGGACGGGACTCTTGGGTTCTTAATTTTGGTAAGTTCAAGTTGCAACTCGTATTAGAGTAGAACACAATCCATATAAAAATAGACATAGACAAACATTCATGGAGTTATTTAGAGAAAGACGGACCAAAAATACGGCTGAAATTTTGCTCTTTATTAATAGGTATAGATTAGAGATAGAGGGGATGTATGAAATCATCATTTACTCATTTACATGAGAGTCTGCTACATAAACTTGTAATCTAGCTCGCCTAATAAATGATGAGAAAACGGTCGTTCACTCATTCACCCCCTGTGACCTCATCATGTTGTATTTTAAAGCTTTCAACTCTGTCCTAGTTTCTTTCTTTTGTTGGACTTGGTTTAAATGCAAGCCCTCCATTGTCCTAGCATTTATAGATTGATTACTTTTTGATTGTATGTAATGTGATAGCTTGAAATGATGTTAAAAGAGTAACCTGTTAACATCCTAGATTTTTTTAAAAAAATATTATGAATAAGAATGAATTTTTCATATGATTGTCATGGCCTTAGCAAATCAACGGTAAACATAGTGGCAGTAGCCTGTTGAAAGATTGGCTATTTCTTGAGCAGCAGTAACAATAATATAAGACAATTTGTTCTCTACTTGATATGATTCAAACTATTGAGAAATAAATGATTACATAATTACATGATTAAATAATTTATTTTGGCCCCAATATTACATGATTACTTAATTTGGAATGCCACATAAGGCCTCTTCAGAAGCTTCATGCTGGATGAGATTGTAGAAAATGGCTCTTATCTATCACGCAAATTGTCTTCTGGATGAAAAACTCCTTGAAAGGATACTGGATAAGTATTAATTTAAAATAACATCTCGTAGGAACCCTTCCCCTATTCTTCAACCAATGCAAAAACACACACACACAAGAGAAACTAAGGATCAATTCCACAAGTGAATGCACTCTCTAAATACCCCTTAGCTGCCCTCTGTTAGCATACAAATTATGTACTAACTTCACCGCATAAGTGCACATATTAATTGTTAATTAAACAGCCTTTATGCATCAATGAGCTGCTCTGAACCCCTGAGATCCAGTGAAGTCGGGCAGGCACAACTTGATATTCAACCATGAAATTACAGGTTCTTATTTTTAAATTGGCTAAATCATTTCAGTATGGGAGCAGAAACAATGCACCTTAGCTAGATGTTTTATGAAACTACGTGTCGGTGTCTAAAATGACGGGGTCCGAAAGGATCAAGATGCCCAAGAGGGGGGGTGAATTGGGCTCTTTTAATTTCTAAACAAGAATTAAACCTATAAAGAGCCAATTAACCCCCTAGTGGCCTACCGCTTGTGTGTCCTAGCTAGAAAGCGGTAGCAAGGCAATGGAAAGCGAAAACTTCCTACACAATTCTAGTATGAATTGAAAGACAATTGCGGAAAGTAATGCGGTAATAAAGAGCTAGGAAAGAGATGCTTGACACGGCGATATTTTGCCGAGGTATCGAGGATCGACACTCCCCCCTATCCTCGTTGGAGCACCTCGCAAGGTATAGCTCCCCCTCAATCCCGCGCAAGGGATGAGTGCTCTCTACGGGCTCATTCTTCGCCACTCCGGCTCGGTGAATCGCCCACAACCGATCACACGTCGATGGAGAAGGGCCGCCGACAATCTTCCGGCGATCACCTTCCTCCGAGCACCACCGGACCGTCTAGGTGATGTCGATCACCAAGAGTAACAAGCCTCGATCTTCGCTTGACTCACTCAAGCTTCACAACTAGAGGATGCACACTTGAACTCTTGGATGAACTAGAGAGAGGATGGATGGATTCGCGAATCACTCTCTCTCTAGGGCTCTTGCTCTCTTCCCAACCTTCTCAACAAACTCAGCAACTCAAATGAGCAAAAGGCAAGGTGGGAGAGAAGTGGGAGGGGCTAAAATTAGACCCTCTGAAAACTGCCTCGGGCTGGCAATTTAAGTTGGCGACGGACGCTCCGTCGACTAGGCGACGGACGCTCCGGCGCCTAGGCGACGGACGGTCTGACGCCTCTGTCTAACGGCTAGTTTTCTGACACACTGTTCCCAGCGACGGACGCTACGTCACTGGGCGAACGGACGCTCAGCCACAGCGTCCGACGCTGAGTTCTGGCTAGGGTTGAAAAACACCCTCTCTGGAAGGTCGACGGACGCTCTTCCCAGCGTCCGACGCCTGGCCGACGGACAGCGTCCGACGGACCCTGAAAAACTTAGCCAGAAAACAACCCTTCTGGAAGGCCGACGAACGCTGTGGACTCAATCACCCAGCGTACGGCGCCTTTTGTCCGACGCGACGGACAGCGTCCGGCGCCCTTGCCAGAGCGTCCGACGCCCAGAAAACGATTTTTGACAACTCCGTTTTTCGTCGCGATGAATATGGAAGTTGTTCTAGGCTATCTTACGGTCACCATAGGCTTGCTTAGAGCTAAGGAAGTCAAGTGTGCACCACACCTAAACATGAAGCTTTCCTAAGTCAAGCTACTAGTCTCAACCCCTCTTAATAGTACGATCAAAGGTAAAAAGAGAAGCCCTATCTAATTCTAAGTGCCCTTCATCTCCTTATGGCACTTAGCCTATCATTTAGGGTCTTCATCATGTCTCTCAAAAACCGAAACGATATCCATCTTGGGGGCTAAGTGATGACCATTAGACCCATTTCTCCTTGATCACTATGGCTAAGCTACGCATAGCCTCTGCAAAACACACGTTAGCCATAATAAATTTCTAATTGTCGTTAATCACCGAAACCAACTAGGGCCATGATTCTTCAATCTCCCCCTTTTTGGTGATTGACGACAATAGAACCTTGAGTATGATAAGAGTTTTGGTTAAGATTCAAAGGTGACTTGGAATGGTTGAGCAAGGGTTAGTTAAGTTGTAATGAAGCATACTTGCTCATCCAAATCAAATCACAAAACATGGTACTTATGAATATGAAAGAAAAAGCAGTACTCATGATATTCTCAAGGGATGTTTCGGAGTAAAGCGCGGAAGCTCAAATAACGTTAAGCAAAGAGATATATCATGAACCATGAGACAACTCACAAGATAGATATATTAGAGATAATCAAGAGTTTGTCACATGCAACCATATAAACATCAACCATCATCACATCACACATATTGACAAATGCATAAAAGTAGACATGATGAAAGAGTACGGGGAAATAAAGCATACAAAGATCCAAAACCCTCCCCCTATCTCTATACTCGACCCTCCTCCCCCTTTGGCGTCTAGCACCAAAAACTAAGAGTCTGGGGCTGGAGAAGAAGGCGAAGAAGCTGCAGCTCTGCGATCCAGCATGATGAAGTCCTGAAGGTCTGACTCGTCTGACTCATCATCTGCCACGGTCTCTGCCGGTGTAGGTGCAACTGGGTGGTCTCTGAAGCTGTCACTGGCACCTCTAGAGCTGCGGTCTCACCTGACTCCCGCTGAGGCTCTGCTGGTGCCTCTGACGGTCCTGCCTTCAGTGGTAGCGGGCCTGGGGGCCCGACGAGTGAAAACTTGAGGCGAGGGGGACGGTGTCACTGCAAGTGCCACTAGGGACACTGCTGCTGCAACCTCTACAGGCTGAGTCTGACCGGGAGAGGACACTGCCACTGTAACTTCATCTGCTAAGGATATGGCATCCGTCTGAACGGCAGCTGGAGTTGGTGACTGTCTGTGCCGACTACTCAGGTGCGATCTCCGACGATGCAACTGAGGACTGGTGAGTGCCTATCGCCGGAAGATCCACTGCAGTCTCTGGAGCTGGTGTGACCTGCTGAGGTGCTCCTGGGGAGTCTTCTCCCGTGATCTCCAGATAGGAAGCGGACAGATCTCTCGAGGCCTCTGCTAAGGTAGTTCCCCGGGTAGGAGTGAATCCAGTCTGGAACTCTCCGGGTGAAGCTATCCAAGAGGACACCTAGGTCCTCGGAGTCTGATACTCAGGAGAGGCTGCTGGCTGGAAGGGAGGAGTAGCTGGTGCCTGACTCTGCTGTCCTCTGGACGGTAACGCTGGAGTTGCACCACAACAACTGGAGGCTGCTGCGGAGGGGAGGTGAACTGCTGCTGAGATACGGTGGGCAACTAGAACTGTGGCGTGGAGGTCTGCCCGGAGCTAGAGGCCAGAAGACGCTCAAGTAGAAGTGTCTGAGTCTTCTGAATCTCTGCCTGCTGCAGCTGATAGGCTAGGAACTGGCGCTGGAACTCATCCTGCCTAGCCTGTGTCTGTGCCTGAGCTGCCAGCTGCTGCTCAGTGAGTCTCCGTAGGTCTGCAGCCTATCGTCTCTGCTCCTTTGCCTGGCGAGACTGCTCCTCCTGCATCCTCAATAGTATAGTGAGCAAGGTAGCCTCTGAGGAACTGGAGCCTGGAGCTGGAGCTGCTGCAGCTGTGCCTGACCCTCCTGCCTCGTGATCATGGGTCATCGGTGTATACTCATGCACGGGCTGGTAGTCCTCGTCAGAGCTGTCGGAGTCGAGATCCTCTCTAAAGACTGTCTCAGCAGCTGTATCGATCTCGGCATCCAAGTCTGCTAGCTCTGCCTGAGCAATCTGCTCAACTGTCGCATCTGTGACCTCGGCGACTGTGGTGGCACTCCGGCCTACCTAGTGCCTGGTCTATAGCTCTGCTGGGGTGAGGCAACTGCCCATGGGCCACAAGCTGGCTCATCGAGTAGACTGGGAACTCTATAGCTGACCTCATAAGGGTGACTCTCATAACACCTGACCCATCTTGGCAACTATCAAATATGAGATCCAATGGGCGAACTATAGCTGCCAATGACCTCTGAACCCAGCAGCTATAATATCCTCGAGCTCGCTCACTATCAAATCCCAGAGGTCGAACTGCTCTTTCCGAACAATGTGAGCTAGGAGCCAAAGCTGAAGACGAGTGATAGTATCCCTAGCTCCAATCCGGGGTAGAATAGTACGTCTGAGAACCTCGTGGAGGATCCGAGCCAAAGGAGTGAGGTCTCGGCGTACGGCTCGAACCCTCAGTGAACGGCTGCTGAAAGCACGGACTGTGTATCCTGGTAGGTGAAGACCCGAGGTGAAAGAGCTCTCTGAACCTGGCAGCTGTAACCCTGAAGTCACGTCCCTGATATGTGAAGTGGAGGAACTCGTGATCAGGTGAGATCCACAGGGAGGCGTAAAACTGGTAAACCCACCCTTCTGATATGCCCCTGAGCGTCCCATCAGATCATTCAGACCCTGGATGTACTGGAGGTGCTGCAGGATCTCTGGACCACTGACCCCCTCAATCTGAGTAGATGGGCACACCCTGTGGGCCCTGAGAGGAGCATCAGTGTCAACATATGCTCTATAGAAGTCCTCGGCACTGTAGTATAGAACTCACGTCTGGCACGAGGGTCTCTCTGCGGTGGAAACCAGGTCTGGAAGTCAACGAATCGAAGCAGCTGGACTTGCTTCGCTGTAAGTGCTCTGACCTGGTGCCTCACTGGGTCTGGGAGCCGGGGTCCTGGAGGGCTAGGTGGTGCACCTGAGCCTCGGGAACGGGTAACACGGCGGCTCATCAGCTCTCCAATAGTAGAGTGGCCCGCGGCCTCTGTCGGCTCAGACGCTGGGACTGGCTCTATCGCTGGTGCCTCTGAAGCCTCGACGGGCTCTGACTCTGGAGGTGGAGGGGACTCACGACCGCTCCACAGCGAGGCGAGAGCCTCAAGCCGGCGCGACGTCCTCCTCGCTCAGCTATCTCGGTGGCCTCTGCCACTGCTAGAGCGGCTACCGAGTCTGGATCCATCGCCGCCTCTTACGCTTCCGAGAGATAATCTTCTGCTTTCCCTTTCCCCGGTCAGTGGGTGGACGCGGTGGAGGTGGAGGGTCACCACCACTACCGGGAACGGGACCCTGCGTTCTTTGTCCTTGCCATACCTCAAACTCTGCAAACAAACCACTGACAGGAGTCCTCAACAATCAAACCACAAGAGCACTGTCCCAACTGTCACTGAAACCACTGACAATCCTCAGAACCAAACAGCTGAAAGAGTGGCACGCCGGCCCTGGACTGTCCTCGTGAGGCTTTGCCTCGATCCGTACTCGCGGGCTTTGCCCCGAGTTCACTGTCACTGCCTGCTGACTCTCTAATTCTCTGACAACTGACCAAACAGACCCTGCTCGTGAGATAGATAGGGATATTACCATAAGCATATAACTAGAGATGAGGGTCTATAGAAGCATGAAATAAGGTAAGGATAGAATCGTGATATCCACTGTCATACCTCGAGCCTCTGACCAAAATGGGAGAAGAGAAGAGATTCCCCGATCGATCAACCGCAACTCGCAACTTCAATCCACACTCTAATCAAGATAGAGAGGTGATGGATTAGGGTTGGTAGAGTTTAGGGTGGAGAAAGGAAATGACAAGGTGATTTGAAAAATAGAGTGAGAGACACAGGGGTTGTAAAAGAATTTCACCTTAGCACCCAAATGTGATCGATCGACCAACAGAGCCTTGGAAGGAAGCTTCCGCGGCGAACAGAGTCCTCCACTGTTTTGAATCAAACAGAGGAGCAGCGGTGCTTGGGGAAAGACCCTGGCGCGGCGGCTTGATCAGCTAGAAAGGGTGCCGCGGCAGGCAGAGGGCTGGCGGCGGTGCAGTGGAGAAATGGCGGCGCTGCAGGGAGTAGCGGCGCAGGGCAGCGCAGGAGGTGTGGCGGCGCAGGAGCAGAGGTGGCCCGGCGGCACTGGCAAGGGCCACGGCGGCGCAGGAGGACGGCGGTGTAGGAAGAGCGCGGCGGTTAGGGTTTGAATCGCGGCGCGGCGGCGGACTGATCAGATCGGGTGAGACAGAGAAGAGATCGGGGGTTTTCTAAAAAATTTCGCCGTTTAGTTCGCGACGGACGCTCCGTCGGTATGCGACGGACGCTCAGGGAGCGTTCGACGGCATCGTCTGTCGGGCTTCCCGAGCCGATTTGAAACGCCCAATCGCATTGACCGCGACGGACGCTCCGCGACGGACGCTCCGCGACGGACGCTTGGGAGAGCGTCCGTCGCCCTTTTTGCGGGCAACTTTAATCTCCGGACGATCGCGACGGACGCTGAGGCAATTGACACCGAGCGTCCGTCGGCAGCGTCCGACGCCTTAAAAATAGAATTTTTCAAATTTTCTTTTGCGTCTTTCTCCCAACCAAGTTCCAATCCCAATAAGATCCAAATAACACTTGATTGGACTTGATATGAGAACCATCTCTCAAACACTCATTTTCAAATAGTTTGCCGTAGGCTTAAATTTAGTTTTTAGGTCAAAATATTCGAATGGAAGCGCCAAGGAGACATCATATGGCCACAAGAGGGGTAATGAAGAGACTTGAGCTTGGAATGCTCCCCCTAAGTGGATTATCATAGAGGATGCTCAAGAAACTTAACCAAAGAGAAAGGGCAAACAACACCCATGCATATGCTTGTGCAATACGAAATGTGAATCTAGGTTGCTTGCAAGTTTAAACCGCGGTTAAGCTTGGTCACACGCTTTGAGGGCGGTTATCTTAACCGCGTTAGCCAAGCCTATGTGCATTACCATATTTAAACATGTTATATTACATAAGAATGCATGGTTCACACAAGCTCATCTTTTAGTGAAATTAGAGTGATCAAGCACATTTAACTCGCTTCTCAACCTACAAAAGGTTGTTTTCATCGAGTGGTTTAGTGAAGATATCCGCCAATTGCTCTTCGCTCTTAACTCCAACTAGTGTTATGTCTTTCCTAGCCACATGATCTCTAAGAAAGTGATGGCGAATATCTATGTGCTTGGTGCGAGAGTGTTGAACCGGGTTGTTTGCAAGTTTTACGGCACTTTTATTATCACACAAAAGTGGAACTTCTTTTAAAAACACGCCGTAATCAAAGAGTGTTTGGGTCATATATAAGATTTGTGCACAACTTGCTCCCATGGCAATGTATTCCGCCTCGGCGGTTGACAAAGCCACACTATTTTGCTTCTTTGAGGACCAAGAAACAAGTGATCTTCCTAGCATGTGGCACCCACCGGAGGTACTCTTCCTATCAACCTTACACCTGGCGTAATCCGAATCGGAATAGCCAACTAGTTGGAAGGGAGCTCCTTTGGGATACCAAAGACCCATGCTAGGGGTGTGCCTTAAGTACCTAAGGATTCTTTTAACCGCACAAAGATGCGACTCCTTAGGGTTTGCTTGAAACCTAGCACACATACACACACTAAACATGATATCCGGCCTAGAAGCGGTGAGGTAAAGTAAACTACCGATCATAGAACGATAAAGAGTTTGGTCGATCGGTTTACCTCCCTCATCGAGATCGAGATGCCCATTAGTAGGCATTGGGGTCTTGATTGGCTTTCAATCCTCCATCTTGAATTTCTTGAGCACATCATAAGTGTACTTCTCTTGAGATATGAAAGTGCCCTCCCTCAATTGCTTCACTTGGAAGCCTAGAAGAAGGTTAGCTCGCCAATCATCGACATCTCGAACTCCTTGGACATCAATGCACCAAATTCCTTGCTATGACCTTGGTTTGTTGACCCAAATATAATGTCATCGACATATACTTGGCAAACAAAGATCTCTCCATCTAGCACCTTAGTGAAGAGTGTGGTATCCACTTTCCCGATCTTGAAGCCCTTCTTGAGTAGGAAGTCCCTTAGCCTCTCATACCAAGCTCTTGGAGCTTGCTTCAATCCATAGAGTGCCTTGGACAACCTATACACATGATTAGGACAATTTGGGTCTTCAAACCCGGGAGGTTGTGAGACAAACACAAGTTCATTAATGAAACCATTAAGAAAGGCACTCTTCACATCCATTTGAAAAAGTTTCATTTTATGGTGTGAAGCATATGCCAAAAGGATACGAATGGCTTCTAGTCTTGCAACCGGTGCAAAGGTCTCCCCAAAATCCAAGCCTTCAACTTGGGAGAACCCCTTTGCCACCAATCTTGCCTTGTTTCTCACAACCACGCCTTGATCATCTTGCTTGTTCCTAAACACCCACTTGGTGCCAATGATTCTTGCTCCTTTGGGCTTTTCTACTAGTGTCCACACTTCGTTCCGGGTGAAGTTGTTCAACTCTTCGTGCATGGCGTTCACCCAATCCGGATCCGCAAGTGCATCCTCCACACTAGAAGGCTCAATAAAGGAAACAAAGGAGTGATGTTCAACATAAGAAGCAAGTTTAGATCGAGTTGTTACCCCCCTTGATGGACTCCCTATGATGAGGTCTTGAGGATGTGCTTGAAGCATAGGTGTAGATCTTCTATTGATCACTTGGGGAGGAGATTGCGGTGCTTCAACATTGCTTGCTTCGGCCTCGGCTTGATCTTGAGGGATGTGAGTGTCTTCTTGAGCTTCCCTCACTTGATCTCCTTCATCAACTTGAGGCGTGTGCGGTGGAGACGGATCTTGATTTGCTTCATCTTCAACTTCTTCCACCTCTTGTGGGTTGATAGCACCAATTGGCATGTTCTTAATTGCCTCCCTCAAGGGTTCATCACCTACATCATCAAGATTTTCATGCTCTTTTTGAGAGCCATTAGTTTCATCAAACTCCAAGTCATACGTTTCTTCAACTAAGCCGGTGGCTTTGTTAAATACACGGTATGCCTTGGATTTAAGTGAATACCCAACTAAGAAACCAATGTCACATCTTCTTTGGAACTTGCCCAAGTGTTGGCGCTTCTTGTAAATGTACACTTTGCAACCAAACACTCGGAAAAAGGATATATCCGGTTTCTTTCCATTCACAAGCTCATAGGGGGTCTTCTTGAGAAGCCTTTGGACAAATAGCCGGTTGGCCGCATAGCATGCGGTGTTGATTGCTTCGGCCCAAAACTTCTCGGGGTGTTGTATTCATCAAGCATTGATCTTGCAAGAGTGATAAGTGTCCGGTTCTTCCTTTCTACTACACCATTTTGTTGAGGAGTATAGGTGGCGGATACTTCATGCTTGATCCCAACTTCATCACAATAGTCTTCAATCTTGGTGTTCACAAACTCGGTCCCATTGTCACTTCTTATCTTCTTGATCTTCACATCAAACTCATTTTGGGCTCTAGTTGCAAACTTCTTGAATATTGATTGAGTTTCTCCCTTGTCTTGAAGAAAGAATACCCAAGTGTATCTAGAGTAGTCATCAACTACCACCAAACAAAAGAGATTGCCGCCAAGGCTAGCATAGGTGGTAGGTCCAAAAAGATCCATGTGGAGTAGCTCTAGAACTCTTGAGGTTGACATGAAAGCTTTGGTTGGATGAGTGTTTGCTACTTGCTTGCCGGCTTGACATGCACTACAAAGTTTGTCTTTCTCAAACACCACATCCTTCACACCTCTAACCAATTCCTTCTTGACAAGATTCTTCAAAGTTGACATTCCCACATGTGCTAATCTTCTATGCCATAGCCAACCCAAAGAACTCTTGGAGAAAAGACATGTTTGCAAACTAGCTTCATTTGAGGTGAAGTCCACTAGGTAGAGATTGTTGTGCCAAAACCCTTTGAATATCAATGATGAATCTTCAATCTTGGATACAACTACCTCATTTGGAGTGAAGAGACATTGGAAACCAAGATCACATAGTTGTCCCACCGATAGCAAGTTGAAGCTCAATGATTGTACTAGCAAGACATTTGATATTGATTGATCATTTGAGATTGCCACTTTGCCTAGACCTTGCACTTTGCCTTTTGAATTGTCCCCAAAGGTAATCTTGTCTTGCCCTTCACAATCTTCCTCAAGTGTGGTGAACATCCGGGAGTCACCGGTCATATGTTGAGTGCATCCACTATCAATCACCCAATGACTTCCACCGGTCTTTTAGTTCACCTACACACAAGCAACTTAGAGTTAAGCTTGTTGTTTGGGAACCCACACTTGGCGAGGTCCCATAGCCTTGTCCACCAATTCCTTAGCAACCCATAGCACTTTGGGCTTGTTCTTCATCTTTGGACCGAGAAATACAACTTGAGGTCTACCCTTGGAGTCCTTGTTGATGATGAAGTGTGCATCATGAGCGAAAGGCCTTATGTGCTTGGGCAAGGTCTTGGGAGGTGGAGTCTTGCATTGGGATTGAAGGTGACCCTCTTGACCACATCCAAAGCACTTCTTGGGCTTGAGTTTTGGTGTGTCATAGTTGCTTCTCATAGCCTTGTTCTTGTAATAGTTCTTGGCTTCTATCTTGACCTTGGCCTTCATGATTTGGTTCTCCTTGAACCCAATGCCGGTCTTGTCGGTTTTCATGATAGTGTTCATCAAGAGCTCACTTTGAAGGTTGTGGCCCTTGGTGAACTTATCCAATCCACTTATAAGCTTGATCTTCTCAACCTTGAGCTTTGCATTTTCCTCTTTGAGAAAATTGATCAAGGTCATTGCATCTTTGTCATCTTGTTTGGCCGACTTGATAGTGAGTGGCTTGTTTGCCTTGAGATTGATTAGCTCTTCCTTGAGCTTGAAGTTTTCTTGCCTCATCTTCACATAGTCATCATGCTTGTCGGCCTCAACTACCTTCTTGCCCTTGCACTTAGCATTTTGCTCACTAGCAACTTCATCAAGCAAGTCCTCACAAGAAGTAGCTATATCACACTTAACAACTGGGTTAATAGCAACATGTGTAGTAAGATCATTTGAAGGCAATTCATTAGCTATCACAAGTGTGCCATGTTCATTTTTAACTTGGTTGTAGTCATCTTTTAGCAAGTTGTATCTTGATTGGAGCTCTTGTGTTGACCTCTCAAGCTTATCATGTTTCTCATTTGCTTGCTTGAGTGAGGCTTTGAGCTCCCTAGTGCTAGATGAGAGAGATTTGTTCTCAAGATTCAATTCATCATTAGCACTAGTCAAGTCATCAAGCTTAGCATGCAAGTTACTATTGGCTTTCTCTAGTGATTCACTTTTGCCTTTATACTTCCTAATGAGCTTAGTATATTTATTGCAAATTTCAATTAGCTCATCGTAGGAAGGTGCCTCAAACTCATCATCACTATCCTCTTTTTGTACCTTTTTGTCACCTTTAGCCATGAGGCATAGGTGTGTAGAGGATGAGCCCGGAGATGATGGAGGGGGTGGCGGTGGAATAGATGAACCAATCACCAAGGCGGCCACCTTCTCTTCTTCACTTTCATCTCCGGATGAGTCACTTGAGTCTTCAATGTCGGTGAGCCAATCACCAACAATGTAGGCTTTGCCATTCTTCTTCTTGTGGAAGTTGAAGTTCGATGTTTTAACATGTAGAGAATTTCATTACGAACCTAACGCAACTCGAATCGTCCAAATCGGAGTTAAAATGAAGACTTTATAAACAATTTATTGCAGTGGCAAAATTGTAAATACCAGATTTCCATTTTTGGAATAACCCGAGAAAGAATACGTGTCTTGACTGGGAAAGCGTATTCTCGGAAATGCGCGAACGCTGCGACGCAGGGTCAACTGACCTGCCACGCGGCGGCTCGGGATAGGGCGGTCCACGGCACAGTGCGTGCACCCGAGCATGTGCTGCGGTCCACCGGTCCACCGTGGACCGGGGTTCATACCCCTTCGGGGTTCTAATCCTGACCGCACAGACCCGATCCAACGGCGCAGAACAGATCCAAGGGAGAGAGGGGGGGAAAACGGCGGCCGGAGCAGAGACGGCGCGGCGGCGCCATGACTACCGAACGCCGAGCTCGCCGGAGTTCACACGGAAAGGCTCGTCCGGCGTCCATTTCGATCACTGACTGCCTGGGAAGAAAGAGGGGGACGAGGCGAAGTCCGTGGTGCACTCGGTTGAACACGGGGAAGCAGACAGCGACGACGCCATGGTTCCCGGCGGCTCTGGCTCGCCGGCGAACGCGGGGAGGACCCTTCCGAGTGCCGCAAGTTCAACCAATAGCACAGAAACAAACTACATGCTCGTGCGAGTGTAACAGAGAGCCCAAAAGGAGCGGAGCTACGCCGGAACAGAGAGGTCCGCGGCGGCGCCATGACCGAACGCGATCTGTGCGTGCGGGCAGGTCGAAACAGTGCCGTAGAGATCCAATTGGAGGCCTAGGAACGTGCAGTGTGTTAGTGCGGTGCTAGTGGGGTGCTCGGACACGACTGAACGCCACCGGAGTCGGCTGACCACGGCGGCGCCAGTGTCGCCGACCTCGGCATGTGGCGGGCGGCGCATACAGGGTCTAATTGACCAAATTAAGCGGACGGGGAGGTAGAGGGGGCGATGGCGAAGCTCACCGAGGTGGTTTGGAGGATGGAGTTGGCTCGGTGCGGCGTGTCGACGTGGAACGGCTGTCGGCGTCGCGGCGGCGTCCGAGAGCTCGGCGTTCGCGGCGTCGGCGTTCTGTGTCCACCGGAGCGACGACAGAGAGAGAAATTAGACTCAGGAGATTCACGGGGAGTTCGCGGTTACACAACAGAGCTCACCGAGACGGATTGCGGCTCCGGCGCAGTTTCCTTGCGACCACAACGGCGACGGCGGCTCGGGGAGTTCAGATGGGAAAGGGGAACAACAGGGGTGCGGCACTCGACTTTATAGCGCAGAGCAGAGGCGCGGGACGCGCGGTGCCGTTGCGGCATCGTGGCCGAATTGCGGGGAGCGGGAGCGGGGCACGCGCGGACGGTTGTCGGACCCGTCGTGCTCATCCACGCGCACGCGGCCGAACTGAGCGGGGGAGGTTGGGGAAGATGGCGCTGACGCGTGGGGTCGGTCGGTCAGCGGAAGAGAGAGGGTGCGGGTGTTGGCGGTTTGCGCCGACAGTCGGGACCCACTGGTCAGAGAGAGAGAGAAGGAGAACAGAGAGAAGAACTCGGCGCCGACATGTGGTCCCCACGGTGTCAGTGATAGGAGGAGAGAGGGAAGGGAGGAGTGGCCGGTTGGGCCGGCCTCTGCTGGGCCGCGTAGAAGAAAAGGGAGAGGGAGTGAGGTGGGCTGGGTTGGTGGCTGAAACAGAAAGGGAGAGAGAGATCAAGCCCATTTCCTTTTCTTTTTATTTCCTTTTTCTTTCTCTTTTCCAAAATCATTTCAAAAACAATTTGAAACCATATGCAAAAAAATGAGTTTTGTAAATTCCAACAATCAAAGAAAATGTGCAACTGCATGAATGCATCAACATGTTTCTAAACTAGAATAAGTTTTATTTGCAAGAATTTTATTATTCCACTAAATGAAATGCTCACATGAATTCATAATTAAATCATTTTCTATTATTTGAAATTCAAACCAAATTTTGGGTGTTACATTCTTCTTCTTGAATGGCTTGTCATCCTTCTTCTCCTCATCACTTGACTCAACCTTGTTGCCCTTGTTGTACTTGAACTTGTTGTTAGCTTTCTTGTTCTTGTACTTGTCTTTCTTTTCTTTGGGGCAAGCATGAGCCAAGTGTCCAAGTTTACCACAATTGTAGCAATCCATCTTGGAGAGGGGCTTTCTTGAAGAGCTTGTGAAGAATTTCTTCTTCTTTGAGTCAAACTTGACTCCATTCTTGTTTAGCTTCTTCAACATCTTGGTTGTTTTCTTCACCATGAGAGCGAGATCATCATCATCATCATCATCATCGCTTGTGCTCTCATACATGACTTGCATCTTGTGCTTCTCCGAGGAGGATGCCTTGAGAGCCAAGTCCTTCTTTTCCTCCTTCTCTTTTTCTTTCTTCTTGGAGGAGGAAGATGAGCCACCATCACCAATCTTCATGTACATCTCATGGGCATTGATCTTGCCCAAAATTTGTGTTGGTGTAGCGGCGGAGAGATCTCCTTGGTGAAGCACCGTGACGATGTGGCCATACTTCTCAATGGGCAAGACACAAAGAATCTTGTGTACCACATCGGCCGGTTCCATTTGGTTGAGACCGAGCCCATTCAATTCCTCTACAATAATGTTGAGTCGTGAGTACATTTCATTTGCATTTTCATTTGCATGCATAGAGAAAGAATTGAGCTTAGCCATAACCAAGTGATAACGTTCTTCACGCTCACTCTTTGTGCCTTCGTGAAGTGCACAAATAGTGGTCCACAACTCAAATGCGTCTTTGGCATTACGCACTCGGTTGAAAACATCCTTGCTAATGCCACGAAAGAGTATGTTCTTCGCCTTGGCATTGTGCTTATCAAAGTTGAGGTCCTCCGCGAAGAGAGTGCCTCCCTTTGTGGCGGCTTTGAGCACGCCCACGTCAACGGCCTCTAAATAGGCCTCCATACGAACTTTCCAATAAGGAAAGTCGTCTCCATCGAACATGGGAGGTGGTCCATCCCCATGGGACATCTTGCTCTAGGCGGTGAAGCCTAATTTAGAGCAACCTCGCTCTGATACCAATTGAAAGGATCAAGATGCCCAAGAGGGGGGTGAATTGGGCTCTTTTTAATTTCTAAACAAGAATTAAACCTATAAAGAGCCAATTAACCCCCTAGTGCCTACCGCTTGTGTGTCCTAGCTAGAAAGCGGTAGCAAGGCAATGGAAAGCGAAAACTTCCTACACAATTCTAGTATGAATTGAAAGACAATTGCGGAAAGTAATGCGGTAATAAAGAGCTAGGGAAAGAGATGCTTGACACGGCGATGTTTTGCCGAGGTATCGAGGAGTCGACACTCCCCCCTAGTCCTCGTTGGAGCACCTCGCAAGGTATAGCTCCCCCTCAATCCCGCGCAAGGGATGAGTGCTCTCTACGGGCTGATTCTTCGCCACTCCGGCTCGGTGAATCGCCCACAACCGATCACAACGTCGATGGAGAAGGGCCGCCGACAATCTTCCGGCGATCACCTTCCTCCGAGCACCACCGGACCGTCTAGGTGATGTCGATCACCAAGAGTAACAAGCCTCGATCTTCGCTTGACTCACTCAAGCTTCACAACTAGAGGATGCACACTTGAACTCTTGGATGAACTAGAGAGAGGATGGATGGATTCGCGAATCACTCTCTCTCTAGGGCTCTTGCTCTCTTCCCAACCTTCTCAACAAACTCAGCAACTCAAATGAGAAAAAGGCAAGGTGGGAGAGAAGTGGGAGGGGCTATAAATAGACCCTCTGAAAACTTCCTCGGGCTGGCAATTTAAGTTGGCGACAGACGCTCCGTCGACTAGGCGACGGACGGTCCGTCGCATGCCCAACGGCTAGTTTCTGTTCATAGTTGAGGCAACGGACGCTCCGGCGCCTAGGCGACGGACGGTGTGACGCCTCTGTCTAACGGCTAGTTCTGACACACTGTTCCCAGCGACGGACGCTACGTCACTGGGCGACGGACGCTCAGCCACAGCGTCCGACGCTGAGTTCTGGCTAGGGTTGAAAAACACCCTCTCTGGAAGGTCGACGGACGCTCTTCCCAGCGTCCGACGCCTGGCCGACGGACAGCGTCCGACGGACCCTGAAAAACTTAGCCAGAAAACAACCCTTCTGGAAGGCCGACGGACGCTGTGGACTCAATCACCCAGCGTACGGCGCCTTTGTCCGACGCGACGGATAGCGTCCGGCGCCCCTGCCAGGAGCGTCCGACGCCCAGAAAACGATTTTGACAACTCCGTTTTTCGTCGCGATGAATATGGAAGTTGTTCTAGGCTATCTTACGGTCACCATAGGCTTGCTTAGAGCTAAGGAAGTCAAGTGTGCACCACACCTAAACATGAAGCTTTCCTAAGTCAAGCTACTAGTCTCAACCCCTCTTAATAGTACGATCAAAGGTAAAAAGAGAAGCCCTATCTAATTCTAAGTGCCCTTCATCTCCTTATGGCACTTAGCCTATCATTCTAGGGTCTTCATCATGTCTCCTCAAAAACCGAAACGATATCCATCTTGGGGGCTAAGTGATGACCATTAGAGCCCATTCTCCTTGATCACTATGGCTAAGCTACGCATAGCCTCTGCAAAACACATGTTAGCCATAATAATTTCTAATTGTCGTTAATCACCGAAACCAACTAGGGCCATGTTTCTTCAGGGTCTAGACAGCCAACGAGTAAATTTCTAAGCGTGTCGGAGTTCGGATGGTTACGCTCGGAGAACACACGGTTTATACTGGTTCAGGCACGAACGCCCTACGTCCAGTTTGCGGCGGAGTCGTGTTACCAAGCGTGGAGAGCTCATAAGGGGAGCTACAAGCTGTGGAGAGAGGGAAGCTGGTTCCCAGGTCTCGTGCGTATAGGTTCTTGGTTCTGGTGAGAGCTCGCGTGAGTGCGAGTATGCGTGTGAATGAGTTGAAAGAGTTCAGAGAGAGAGAGTTTGGAGGTCCATTCTCTCCCTTTATACGTAGGGAGAGATGGAGGATTACAGTAGAGAGAGGGAGTGCTTTGGCTTCTGTCCGCCTTCCTTCCCGGGAAAGATTACGCCTGTAGACATGTGTCCGGGTCCTGTTCGTCCTTGATGGAGCTGTAGTCATGAGCCTTGAGACCGGGAACATCGTTGTTTCCTTACCTGGGCATGGGCGGAGGTTGGCCGCACAGGGCCAGGCACCCCCGCGTTCCGTCATACACGGCTGATGACGTCCTAATCCCTGTTCAAGTCTCCGTCAGTAGTATGGTGCAGGGATGGTGAATGTCAGTCGTTGGTTAGGTCGCACAGGACCTTGTACCGTAGGGAGGACAGGGGCAAGCATGGCGGTTCACGCCTCGGAGCCCCATCCCTAAGGACGAGGGGTATTGTGGACCTTTTGACCATAGGCCATGACGCCACGGGCCGGTTGTGGCATCGACTCCTCCGAGGGCAGGTTGCATCGCGGAGGACGCCGCGCTAGTTCGGACAAGGCGGAAGTGTCTCCGAGGGTAGAGGACGTCATGGCTGACGTCGCCCTGGCTCGGGCGAGGTGGGAGAGCCTCCGAGGGTGGATGACGTCTTGGCGACGTCACCCGAGCTCGGCCGAGGCGGAAGATCCTCCGAGGGAGCCCCCGTGGGTGGATGACGTCACCCCTGCTTGGACGAGGCGGAGAGCCCCCGAGGGTGATTTTGTTTCTGCGAAGTGCGGTGTTTAGGGTACCCTATTCTTAGGTATCCGACAGTAGCCCCCGAGCCTGCAATGTAGTGAAGGACTACACCGGAGGCTTCCGAGAGTGCTCATGGTGTTTTGGGTGAGTTTTTGGATTCCGGTGGGTGTGCGTGAGCGCACCCACCGGGTGTAGCCCCCGAGGCCTTAGGGGGATGAGTTTTCCTCCTAAGGGCTTATCCGGTGGGTGTGCGTGAGCGCACCCGCCGGGTGTAGCCCCCGAGGACGGAGGGGTATGTGGTCTCCTTCCTTCCGTTCCACGAGCGTGGGTTCGGTACGCCGCCATCCCGCTTCTTCCGTGGCATCCTCCACCACTACGGGATTGAGCTCCATAATCTCAATCCCAACTCCGTCCTCCACCTTGCGGCCTTTGCTGCCATGTCGGAGGGGATGCTGGCAACGGAGCCGGACTTCATCTTGTGGAAGTTTTTCTTCAAGGCGACTGTGTTTCTCCTCTACTCCGGCGGCACGAGGTGGGTGGCGCCAAGCGGGGGATGCGCCATCAGCCTCCGCTCGGCCAATTCGCATCTCTACATGCCGGTGCGGGCGATTTTGTCGAACCAGGGGTGGCACTCGCAGTGGTTCTACATCCGGAACCACCCCGAGGCGCCGCTCCCAGTTTACACGGGCCAAAGCTTTGCCGATGAGCTCCCCAGCTGGCGCGACAGCCCGACCCCCCAGGAGCTCGCAGGGATAGAGCCCTATCTCCGGAGCTTGGCACGGCTCCGGGACTGGGAGCTGAACTTCTCGGGGGTCGTCACGCAGGTCCTGCAGCGCTGGGTGCTCCCGCTCATGGATAGGGAGCGCTGGTTGCATGAGATGGTGCCCGGGGCCGCGCGCGCGCGGTCCGCCATGGCGGAGGTGGACATGAGCCTTGAGGACGCGATCGCTATCACCCGGAGGCTGCTAGGAGATTCCCTGAATGAAGACGGTGTCTATCGTTGCCCGCCGATGCGCCCTGACCTAAACTTCATCGAGCTAGTGAGTCCGAAACGTGTTGTATTGTCTTTTTCCCATGCTTTCTTCATTCAGTGGTACCGACTCGTGCGAGCCCCGTCCTTCTTTTGCAGAGGCCCCGCTCGATGGCTCACCATGTGGCCGCCCCTCTTCCCGTTCCGTCGGAGCAAGGTGCGGCGAACGTGGTCCGGGTCCCACAGCCGCAGGCGGACGTGGACTAGGAGGGCCTTAGTGACGATAACGACGATGACGAGGATATGTGTCCCCTGTCTGAGGTGGTCCCCGCGCTTCGAATGGCGGGGTCCCTGCGTCGACCGGCTGGGACCGCGCCGACGGTGGAGGTGCCACCAACGAGGACGCTCAGCGCACACTTGGCCCCTGGTGGCTCTGGGGGTGGCTTTGCCGGCAGTTCCCCGGCCGCCCCTCTCCCCGCCCCATCTAGGGGAGTGAGGACGGTGGACGGAGCAGCGGTTCGGGGACCGCGGGCCGCGGCGCGGTGGGGCCGACGTGGAAATGCCTCCGCGTCTTCTCCCCGCGGTAAGCTTGCGTTGTTCGATGTCCTCCTTCACCTTACCGATTGAAAAGTAACGACTCGTGGCATGAATCGTGCGTAACGAATGATGTAGGACCACCGGCGGCTCCATGCACGTAGGATGGAAGAAGCTATGCCGGGGAACGCCATTGATTGGCCTGGGGCAGGGTGGAGCAGCCGCGGCTCCTGGTTCGATGGACACCGTCGAGACCGGGGGTGACCCGAGCCCGAGCGACGCCGTCGTTGCAGCGCCGCCGACACCCGCTGACGCTGGTGCTGGAGCCGTCGCACCATCCTCCCCCCCGGAGGTGGTAATCGTCAACGACTCCGGGGAGGAGGGCGGCCTGGGTGACCCCATGGTCGTGGACGTCGAGGAGGTCCAGACGGCCGCGACGCTAGAGGACGCAGCGGCGGTGACCGTGGTGGATGGTGCCGGTGAGGACGCCCCCGGCGCCACTGACGGGGTTGTGGGCGTCGCAGCCATGACGCCCGAGGCCGAGGCAGCGGCTACCGGCGTGAGCGAGGAGGACCTCCTGGGCAGCCTCCTTCCTCCCAACGCGCTGGCCAGGGACACAGCGGGCCCCCGGTCGTTCACCGGGGAGGAGGTGGCGGCCGCTCGTGCGTCGAAGGTTGTGCTTTCCCAGTCCAGCGTGACCTTGTCGGGCGAGGTTGCGGGCGCTGAAGGGAACGTCGCCCCTGGGGCCCGGCGCCGGCTTGGCCCTGACCGCCGTGCCTTTGGGGACGGCGATCCGATTGCTTGGGTCGACCGGACAAACTAGGGGGCGCCGGTGTTCGTGCTGGACGACCAGCGCGAGCTCCGGCACTAGAACCGCGTGGCCGCCTCCCGTCAGGAGCACGATCATCTCGTCGCGCGCGCGGTGGAGCTGATCCAGAGGGCGGTCGCGGCGCTTGGCGATGACCTCTCGCATCACGGCAATGTAAGGGACAATTTAATCATAAATGCTGCTTGTTCTTTTTCGTCGGCCGTGTGACGTCTCCCTTCCTGTAGATCCTAATGGCGATGAGCACCGGGAAGTTCGAGTTCCTCCGTCGCGAGCTCGGTCGGTGGGATCCCGGGTCGTGGACGTCTCCCGGGGAGACCGACGTGGCGGTGGAGCTCGTGGTGACCCGTCGTCGCGCGGAGGAGCTGGAGGAGCAGCTGAGGGCTGCGGAAGCAAGGGCGGCATATGCCCAGACGTCGGCACAGCATGGCGTCGCTGAACTTGAGCGGATCGGGCGAGAGCGTGACGAGGCTCGTGCCGATGCCGAGGCCGTCCGCAAGATGCTGGCGGATGAGCGCGCGGCGCGCCCTGGCTGAGGCCGATCGTCTGACGGCCGAGCGCAACACCGAGGTGGAGGCGCGACATCGAGCCGTCTCGGCGCTGGACTCCATGGAGGAGGAGCGCAACACCATGCGGCGCCAGCGTGACATCAGCCGCCGAGAGCGCGACGACGCCGTGACTCGCCCCGAGGACCTGTCCAACAGGGTGCGCGAGCGCAGCGTCGACGCCGACCGGAGGATTCTGGAGTTCTCCACTCGGGTTGGTGAGCTGACGACGGTCACCTCGCAACTTCGTGCGATAGTCACCGGCCTGGAAAGGGAGAATGGAGGTACGTTGCCTTTCTTTGTTCATTTGTCCTGATGCTTTTGCTTCCGAGCTCGAAGGTTGTGACTCTCCTTTCGTTGTCCCAGAGCTACGTGCTGGTGCGGAGGAGTCGCAGGCGCTGTGCGAGGCTGTGCATGGGGTGTGCGACCTTTTCGGCATGCCAGCCACGGGGGATGGACCTGATTCTGCCTGGAACCGTGTTGGCCTGCTCTGGGAGTGAGGTCAAGCTCGGATCCGGGAGGCGCGTGGGTCGGGATTCACCGCACGATGGCCATCGCCACCTGCCTCTACGACGCCGTGACTCCCTCGCTTGTCAGTGATGGTTACCCTCAGGATGCCCCCGAAGACCTGCTCGACTAGATCGAAGCTGCCGCGGAGGAGCCGGCGACGGTTTTGGCCGCCAAGCTTGACGACGAAGTGTTCCCGTCGCCGGAGGAGTGACCCTGCGTGGTCAGAAAACAGGGCCAAGGGCCCTTGTAAAAGAAATTTTAAGTTACCCCTTGCTACAATGTGTACCAGGAGGGCTTTGGACAACTTTTGATTGCTCCTTAGTGAGCTTGTTTTTATGTTTGCTTGCTTTCTGGTTTCCGCATTTCTTCCGTTTCGCACTACTTGCTCCACCTTTTTCAGCAAGTTATTTGATCTGCTCGGGTGGGCAGTCGGGTGGAAGTTCTTGGCTCTGGGGAGCCGTAGTACCTCGCGGCCCATTGCCACGACCCGGTGAGATTTTCTTTCTTGACTAGGAAAAGCAAAGTTTTCGTACGGCGGGAAAAAGTGTGGGTTTTTGCGCAAAAAGTTTTTCAGAGAGAAAAATAGGGGGTTCCCCCCTTTCCAGCCCCCAAGCGAGGTGTGCTCTAGCACGCGCCGGGAGTGCACCTTGCTAAGCGATTAGTCCGAGAGTTCCCGCATTTTTATCCTTCAAACTTTTTGCTTAAGGGGGATTACATACGTATGTACAAATGTGCTAGGTACACTTAAGTAGACAAAGGAAAAAATGACATAGCTGTGGGTGCTCTGGGCGTCCGAGCTCTTCGTGCTCTAGGGGTCGACGTCCATCTTGTTCGCGGCCTCGATCGCCGCCACCAGCTCCTCGCTGCGCACCTCGGCCATGGCGTTCTCGCAGCAGTCCACCTCACACTGGTATGCCACCTTGAGGTTGGAGGTGACTGTGATGATGCCGCACAGCCCCGGCATCTTGAGCTTGAGGTAAGTGTAGTTGGGGACGGCCATGAACTTCGCGTAGCACGGCCTCCCCAGCACCGCGTGGTAGGTCCCGTGGTAGGCCACGACCTCGAAGGTGAGTTCCTCGGTTCGGAAGTTGTCCGGCTCCCCGAACGTGACGGGCAGGTCGATCTGCCCCCAGGGGTACCGTCTGTCTCCCGGGGACGATTGCCTGGAAGGGAGTCCCCGAGGATCGAAGCTTTTCCCTACATAGACCGAGGGCCTCGAAGGCATTGTAGTACATGATGTTGAGGCTGCTGCCCCCGTCCATCAGCACTTTGGTGAAGCGCACGTTCCCTATGATTGGGTCCATGACAAGCGGGTAGCAACCCGGGTGGGGAATGTGGCTCGGGTGATCGTCTCGCCCGAACGTGATGTCGGACTCTGACTAGTCGAGGAAGGCCGGAGTTGCCGGGGTGGCCGCAAAGACTTCGCGCCGCTCCCGCTTCTGCCGGCGCTTGCAACCGTAGGCCTCCGAGCCCCCGAAGATCATGAGGCACTTGTTGATGTGGGCGTAGGAGTCTTCGCGACCCCCGTCCCCGTCCTGACCGTCCGGCTACTTCGGCTGGTCGTCTTTGTTGGGTACGGCCTTGAAGTATCTGGCCATCATCTCACACACCTGGAGTGTGTGCTTGACCGGCCCGTTGTGGTACAGGCATGGCTTGGTGAGCATGTCGTCGAACTTGCCCCCCTTCTTTCCTCCCTAGGGACGAGAAGTCTTGCGATCCGCCGCCGCGACCACTTTGTCATCGCCGCCATGCTGCGGTCTGCCCCTCTTCTTGTTCCTATTCTGGGAACGGTTCGAGCCGCCTTCGCCGGCGGTCTCTACTTCCTTGTTCTTCCCCTTGTCGGGGTGGAAGATTGCACCGACTGCCTCTTCGCCAGATGCGTAGCTCGTGGCGATGTCGAGGAGTCGCTCGGTTGTGCGGGGGTTGCTGCGGCCCAGCTCATGGACCAGCTGCTTGCAAGTGGTGCCTGCGAGAAACACCCCCACCACGTAGCCTTGTGCACTGCTGGGAGAAGCGACGGATGTAATCTCGGAGGGACTCGTCCGTCTTCTGCCTACAGCTGTGGAGGTCCCAGGGGTTGCCTGGGCGTGTGTAGGTGCCCTGGAAATCCCCGACGAAGGCCTGCCGCAAGGGACTCCACCCATCGATGGTGTTGGGGGGTAGGTGCTCGAGCCACGTGCAGGTTGAGTCTGAGAGGTGGAGAGGCAAGTTGCGGATGATGAACTCGTCGTCGTCCGCGCCGTCGGCCTGGCAGGCGAGGCGATAGTCGTTGAGCCAGAGTCCGGGGTTCGTCTCCCCGGAGTACCGGACGATGTTGGCTGGCTACCGAAAACGTGGCAGGAACAGGGCACGACGGATGCAGCAAATATAGGCCAGCGGGCCCGGTGGCTCTGGCGAGAGGGACCGATCCTCCCCGCTGTCGTACCGACCGCCACGGCGGACGTGGTAGCCCCTGCTCGTGTCGTCCTGCTTGGCGTGCTTGCGTGCATCGAGCATGTCGCGCACGTCGCCTTTGTCGCCCACGCGGGCGTGAACCGTCGAACGTCGACGCTCGCTCGGCGCGGGGTCCTAGTGGATTGAGCCCTCACGGTCGTTGGGCGCCAGGTCAACCTGATGGCTAGGGTTAAGCCTGTGCCTCCGCGACGTGGAGCTCTCGGCCTGCTGAACCGCGGCGCGCCCCAGGAGAGACTTCAGCTCTTCGTGAGCGAGCTTCCCCTCAGGCGTGTCTGGGACCGGGAGGTTGCGGAGCAGCATCGCCGCTGCCGTGATGTTCTGACTTGCCCGCGCGAACTGCGGCGGGTCGTGCTCGTCATTGATGATGCGTTGGTGCACGGCTCGGGCCTCCCTACGAGCGCGGGGCTCTCCGGGGTCCCTGGTAGTTTCGCGCTCGAGCTGCTCGCGCTCGAACGTTACTCGTCGCTGCCATTCTGAGAGCTTCCGCTCCATGTCACGGAGTTCTTCCAGGTAGCGTTGTTGAGCATCCGAGGATTGGGGGTCGCCCCGCGGGGCGGGAGCCGGCGATCTTGCCCTGCCGATGGGAGTGTGGACGCCGTCGCCGTCGTCGTCCCCGTCCTCAATGAGGGTGGGGTCAACAGCGGTTCCGGGCGAAGGTGTGTCGCACATGAAGCACTTGTGGCCACAGCCCACGTTGTGGTCACTCGAGCCGGAGTCGAGCAAGTAATCGCTGGCGTACAGGAAACCATAAAAGGCCTCCTTATCCCCCAGACTTTCGAAGTCCAGGGGCTCCCAGGGGTCGACGCTGTCGCGGCTGGAGCCGGCGTAGGAGGTGGCCTCCGAACTTGTGAGAAGGTCGGAGGCAGACCGGAGATGATGGGACGCAAGCCCGATGCACGTCCCCTCTGCAGGGTCGGCACAGAAACCCACGACCACCGCCTCCGAGTATGACACGGCGGCATTTCGCATGCCGTGCGGTAGCACCCTTGCGACGGGCGCATTGATGAGCCCAGGGGAGAACGGCTGTCCTCCCGCGAGCTACGCTGTCGTGTTGGCGAACGCGAAGTAGAGGTTGTGCAGGGACTCCTGAGTCGGCTGGGGCCCCATCAGAGTGTCGAGCTGGCGCTCGAACTGAGGATAGTCGGCCCGTGGGATGGCCGTCCCTTGGGTGACTTGCCCCCGGAGGGAGGTAGATTGAGGTGGGTCATGGACGCGGAGACGGCGTCCACGGCTACCTTGGAGGAGGCCGTGGGGCGACGGAGGACCAGGTCGGCCCCCTGCCCGTGGCACTGGAAGTCCAGACTACCAAAACGAACGATGGAGCCTGGCGAGAAATCAACGCGGCGACTAGCCATCCGAAACTCGAAAATACGGGTGACACACAAAGCCCCCCTACCTGGCGCGTCAACTGTCGGTGTCTAAAATGGCGGGGTCTAGACAGCCAACGAGTAAATTTCTAAGTGTGTCGGAGTTCTGATGGTTACGCTCGAAGAACACACGGTTTATACTGGTTCTGGCTCGAACGCCCTACGTCCAGTTTGTGGCGGAGTCGTGTTACCGAGCGTGGAGAGCTCGTAGAGGGGAGCTACAAGATGTGGAGAGAGGGAAGCTGGTTCCCAGGTCTCGTGCGTATAGGTTCTTGGTTCTGGTGAGAGCTCACGTGAGTGCGAGTATGTGTGTGAATGAGTTGAAAGAGTTCATAGAGAGAGTTTGGAGGTCCATTCTCTCCCTTTATACGTAGGGAGAGATGGAGGATTACAGTAGAGAGAGAAGTGTGGGCCCGACTTGGGCTGTAGCCTTGGGAGTGCTTCGGCCTCGTTCTGTCCGTCTTCCTTCCCGGGAAAGATTACGCTTGTAGACATGTGTCCGGGTCCTGTTCGTCCTTGATGGAGTTGTAGCCATGCGCCTTGAGACTGGGAACATCGTTGTTCCCTTACCTAGGCATGGGCGGAGGTTGGCCGCACAGGGCCAGGCACCCCCGCATTCTGTCGTACAGGACTGATGATGCCCTAATCCCTGTTCAAGTGTCCGTCAGTGGTATGACGCAGGGATGGTGAACGTCAGTCGTTGATTAGGTTGCACAGGACCTTGTACCGTAGGGAGGACAGGGGCAGGCATGACGGTTCATGCCTCGGAGCCCCATCCCTAAGGATGAGGGGTACTGTGGACCTTTTGACCATAGGCCAGGACGCCACGGGCCGGTTGTGGCATCGACTCCTCCGAGGGCAAGTTGCATCACGGATGACGCCGCACTAGCTCAGACGAGGCGGAAGTGTCTCTGAGGGTAGAGGACGTCATGGCTGACGTCGCCCTGGCTCGGGCGAGGCGGGAGAGCCTCCGAGGGTGGATGACGTCTCGACGACGTCACCCGAGCTCGGGCGAGGCGGAAGATCCTCCGAGGGAGCGGCGCCTGTCTTGGTCGGTCGGAGGCGTGGAGCCCCCGTGGGTGGATGACGTCACCCCTGCTTGGACGAGGCGGAGAGCCCCCGAGGGTGATTTTGTTTCTGCGAAGTGCGATGTTCAGGGTACCCTATTATTAGGTATCCGACACTACGGGTTCTTATTTCTAAATTGGCTAGTTCATACCTATTTTGCATTAGCAACCTTCTGTGATTCTGTTGTATATATCCTTCTGTTGCTGTACAGCTAAGAATCGATTGCATTAAAGTGCCAAAGCTTCATGGGGATTTCATCGAATACATTACATGTAGGCACCTGGTAGCCAGGTCGGAGTGTGAAGGACGGGAGCACACCAATGCCCATCGCAGTTGGGCCGTACACGGTGGATCGACTTTCGACGAGACCCGGAGCAGATCCACCACTGCGATACTATCGCAACCATGTTGAGCTGATGTAGCTAGCACCGTGGGATGCTGGCGATGCGTACGGGTGACGTGAACAGCACTGGTTTCCAGCGACAACTCCAGCAACGTTCCACCCTCATCGATGTGATGCTGACGTTAATCTATTGCGCCGGTGAGAAGGACCGTAGTAGGAGATGCGTTGGCGGTGGCAGCAAGATGCGCGAGGGGCGTGAAGCAGAGATGGGAAGGAGAGGGGCAGCGAGCGGTTGGTTCAGAGCTAGAGGAGAGGGATCCATGGCGTGGGTGGCCCGAAGAAGAGGAGAACCATCCTTGATGGCGTGGGAACGTGGAAGAGTGGGAAGCGGCTTTTAACTTTTAATTCCAGTCGTTGTATTCGTAGTAGACGTGTTGTGAGTCGTTAATTTTGAAGGAAGGAAATGGCTTGGAGAAATTTTCAATTATAGTAGAGATTAGTAATATATATCTCATAAAAAATGCTGAAATATTTGATTAATTAATGATATTTATTTATTTACTTATATTGTGTACATATAAAAAAGGAAAACGTCCATATACTAGTCAGTTTTTGTTATATTCATGAATTAAGTATTAAAACACATTAAATGCAAGAAGCATCAGCAACCAGTTTCTTTTCTTCAAACTGGATAACGTAACCCACTAGCCCATCATGTCCCCACCCCACCCCAAAAAAAACGGTCTGGCAGTGGTAAAGTTAGACAAAGCAGGTGGCAGGGCACCTTGAGGACCACACGGTTGGTTTCGTGCACGAGATCCGGCAATGGGGACTGACCGTGAGCCCGACCACGTGGCTGTCGACTGGGCCCCGCTGCAATTACCACTACCCCTGCTGCTCCAGCATGCGTGCCAGCTCAGCATTGCATCCACACTTTAGCTAACGGTTTGGATTTATAGGATCCGTATCGTATTGGATCTTCTACATTACCGGTGCTACAGCTCTGCCTCTACCGAGAGCCTCTTCAGAACAGTGGAATTTTATAAGATTTGTACAGAATTTTCACTGTAATCACTTCATTTTCAATAAAAAAACACAGGAAACAAGAAAGTTTTTTCAATTCCAAAGGGGCCTAAGAATTTGTTATGAGTACAAAATATAAACTGGGGGCATGTTTAGATCGGCTAAGAGTAATTATTAGCGATAGCTAAAAGCTAGATAACTACCGGTCTGTGCACGTTTGGACCCACTGGCTAATATGCGCATACATCTTTAACAATAATCTATTTACTCTTGTTAGTTAGATGTGCATATATGTAGCTAAAAGCTTGACTAAGTTTTAAATTTCCTGTTTGGATTACCTAGGGTTATTTTCCAACAACTAACAATTAGTTTCTAACATCCAAATACATCTATTGCACTTGTATTTCAGGACAGAAGGAGTACATGCAAAGAGTCCATGTGTATCAAGAGTATTTGAGTAAATAAATTAACTACCATGTCACACTAAACTATATAATTAAACCGCTTTGTTTTCACATGTGAATTGTAAATCTGCTATGGAGTTGAGAGCTTGAGTCATATCAGTGGGACCCAAAGGAAACCTAAATTGTAGCACACGCTAATATCTCACGTACTATCAAGATGCATGAGTTCTCAACTTCTAAGAGACTATCATTGTACCTTTTTTATATAAACTAACCCAACGATTTATTGTGAGCCTAGACCCCTAGGAAAAGCGGACTCCTAAAAAATCAAGTAGCCAAGAAATTGGAGAGAGTAAAACTAATCTGGCTATTTATAGGCTTCAAGGACACGACTATAGCAAATATGGCTCCATGCATGGATCACTAAACTCTTGGAGTATTTTTTTTTACAAATCATATGTTACAACATTACATATGCCTACGACCACACATACACATGTATACCCATCCCTAATCCCTATGAAATATGAATGCATATATGTAAATGTATCTCAATGAACATCTCTAAAATACTAAGTCGACAAATCTTGTAATTGAGAAAGTCAACATAGATGTCTCATTGTCAGTGGACATGTTACTTACCATCGTTGAATCTTTGAGTTAAATCAATTAATGTAGAAAAATATGAGCACCTCTATGTTTGAGAATTTTGTTTTTTTTTGCAAGAAAACAAAAGTGGTTGGTCATGGTAAATGTGATATATTTCGTGAAGTTTTTCTTTTTTTTCTTATAGACTCACCTATTGTCGGGTACAAAGGTAAGGGGTACCCTAAACGTGTGATAATCTAATGCTTAACATAGCAACCATTTTTAAGGCAGGATCCGATCAGCCGTTCAAGTCAATGGAGAAAAGGCTCATCACGCAAAGGCCTCCCTCACCGGCAACAACGACCAGTCATGGGCCGGCCCAATACTGGAAAAACAATAGGAGGGATCCCCCTCCGTCTCTACCTCGACTGACGGACAGGGGTCGAACGAACGACCCCTCCGCCTCTACCTCGAATGACGGGCAGGGGGTCGAACGAACGACCCCTCCGCCTCCGCCTCGTCCCTTCGAATGACGGACAGGGGGTCGAACGAACGACCCCTCCGCCTCCGCCTCTACCTCGACTGACGGACAGGGGCCGAACGAACGACCCCTCCGCCTCCGCCTCGACCCCTCGAATGACGGACAGGGGGTCGAACGAACGACCCCTGAGAAGGAAGCTCGATCGACTTACCTGCTTCCGGTATGGGGTAAAGGGGATCCAATGCGCCTACCTGCCCCCGCCTAACGCCATGGGCGTCCACTACCACAATCAAATCCATCAACTCGCCGCCCATGCTCGGGACCTCCGTCAACCGTGCGGCCGTTGTAGCCACGTCGCAGGTACGGAATCCAGAGGCACCCCCTCGAGCCATGAACAGGACGGCCCTCGACTGTGTCTTCAGGGATACGACAGGGTCACGCTGGCCTCGACCCCCCTCGACCAGGGGGCTCGACCCCCGTCTCCAACCACTCCAGCAAGGGACCCGTCCTATCCGCTCCGTCCCGCTTCAACTGTGGAGCCTGCACCCATCTACAGGAGGCCAACCGTACTGCGCCATGACGTTCGACAACGTCCAGTCTGCTATCACCATGCCCTGAACACCGGAAGGACGAGAAGGCCACGCCGCTACAGCGATCGACGTCCCATCGCAAGCATGGCGCCGCGGACATCTCTCCCATGCCTCTACAGTCTAGGACCTCTGTACTCTCAGGCCTCCCCTTGATCTATAAAAGGGGACGCTGGGATAGAAGAAAGGGCATGCTCATTCATATCGGCTCACGCATTCAGACGTTAGAGGTCTCTCAACGAGCCGAGACGTCAGCTCTGACCCGCATACACCAAGAGCCAAGTCGCACACACCACACCCGCCTGCTTGATCAACATCTCAAGCAATCAACCAACCACCTAGGGTAGCCCTGCTAGTCCTAGGCCTTAGCTCATCCTGAGCACCCCCATGTAAATCAGCTTGTACCCCCCCTGTATGAGCACTTCGGTTCAAGATAATACAATCCATCCTCCCCCGCTGGACGTAGGGCCTTCTTTGCCCGAACTAGGATAAATCTTGTGTTCTTCTTGCATCACGTCTGGGAGAGGAGCACGCAATATACAAATTTACTAGTTGGTGGTCTTGACCCCCTGGGTCATAACACCGACAGTTGGCGCGCCAGGTGGGGGGATTTACGTGTCGATCAACTCCGAACTACTCTCCCAGATGGATTCCACGATCCCATCACTTCCATTCGCCACCATCATCTGGTTCGGGAGCCTAGAGTTCATGTCCACGGGCCACGGCCACGACATGGTTCTATTCTCAGGTAGTGGCATGGATAGCAGCAGCTCCGGTACGCCGGGGCCAAGGAGGACCAGACGACGGTCCCACCATTCGCGCCTCTCGCCTGTGACCAGGGGGAGACATGAACGACGTCACCGCGTGGATTCCGAGACGCTGGACGCCATCTCCCTGGCCCCGGCTGGTGACACAGTTCCTCCCTTTGGGGGCCTGTTTGACCCTTAGCTTGCGGGTCGGGGGCGGGTACCTCGCCGGGTCTGACCTAGGCTTTTCTATACCGTCATCTCGGAGTGTCCCCATGGCCTCTCCGACGTACTCGGCCACGCCGCCGCGCAACATGCTTCCGCACGGGCTCTACAACAGCGTCAGGCTCTTTTCTGCTTTTGTAGGCCCGCAGATGCAGGCACGTTACGGGTCCCCAGGGAACCTGCTACGTGCGACGATCAACCTCGTCACCACCCCTCCGCCGGACGAGCGCCCAGAGCCACGACGAGCCCCGGCCCTAGGTTACTACACCTGGGGCACGCTACGACGATAACTGGAGGAGGAGCGCAGGGGATCTTTCCCCAACTTCTACCAGGGCAACCCCGACTCAGACTCCCTCGATGAGGATTACGATCCCACGTGGGAGTGCTTCTACCTCATCGAGTCGGTCGACTCCCAGGATGAGACCACCGATGCCGTAGCCACGAATGCGGGAGGAGGAGGAGGGCGCAACGCTACTCCGCCGCGAGATGCCCCCCCCCGATTCCAGGCGAAGCTGGTCCACCTCAGGATGCCCAGATCGCGCAAGTCCGAGAGCTGCTCGCCAAGGTCGAGGAGGGGTGCCTACGGCTCTAACAGCTCGAGCATGCTCTCGAGCAAGATCATGGGCGGTCGCCGGATGGAGGAGCCCGCGAGCGGGCTCGGGATGTCCATCGATAGATCGTCAACGAAGGGGCGAATGAGCGCCACGTCTACAACCACGCTAGCCAGAATGTCATGGCAGCCGCGATGCTGCTCCGCGACATGCCGACACCATCGACGCCCCAGGCGCAACGCATCAGGGATGAAATCCAGGGGCTTCTCCAAACCGCAGCCGTACAGCAGGCGGAGAGCTCGGCCTCGAGGCGCAGAGGAGCTGCCTACGAGCAGCGGGACGTGCCCCCTCAACAAAATCGAGAGGTATCTGTCCACCAAGACAAGGTGCCCCAAGGCGGAGTGGAGCGGCAACCAGTTCGAGACCGCATCCTCGACAATCGACAACCGCGAGACGCGCGGTACGACATCAACGACAACAAATGACGCCGACATGGTGACGTCGAGGCTCGAGGTTACAGTGCCCATCGAGGTGGGCGCTACAATAGTGACGAGGATCGGCGTCGATCCCTGGAACCACCAGGGCCACGAGTCTTCAGCAAGACGATCCGGCAAACCGCCTTGCCTGCTCGTTTCCGTCCACCCACCAACCTGGTCAAGTACAACGGCGAAACCAAGCCGGAGCTCTGGCTTGCTGATTTCAGGCTGGCATGTCAGCTAGGAGGCGCCGACAACGACCACGTCATCGTTCGGCAACTCCCGCTCTTCCTCTCTGACACCGCTCGAAGATGGCTCGAGGAACTCCCCCCGGACTTGATCTATGGCTGGCCTGACCTGGTTAGGATCTTCGAGGGGAACTTCAAGGGCACCTACGTGCGGCCAGGAAAATCCTGGGATCTCCGCAGCTGCAAGCAGAGGCCAGGGGAAACCCTCCGCGACTTCACTCGACGGTTCTCCAAGCAACGTACTGAGCTAACCCACATCTCCGACCACGACGTCATCACGGCGTTTGTCGCCGGAACAACCTGCAAGGAGTTGGTGCGGGAGCTGGGACGAAACACCCCCAAGACCGCCAACAAGCTCATGGACATCGTGGCCAACTACGCAGCCGGCGAGGAAGCAGTTGGCGCGTTCTTTTATGCATCCCCAGACAAGGGGAAGGCCAAGGCGGATGAGCCCGGGGGCTCGAATAATGGGCCCAAGAGGAACAACAACAAGAAGAAGAATAAGAAGAACCGGTCGGGTCGACCGACGTCGATCCCGACGATCTTGTCGCTGCTGTAGACAAAAGGAAGCCTCGAGGTCCCCCGCCCGAGGGGGCGTCTTCAATAATATGTTGAAGGAGCCCTGCCCCTATCACAAGGGACCGGCCAACCACAACCTCGAGGACTGTCGCATGCTCAAGAAGTACTTCGACTCTCTTGGCATCAAGAAAGACGACGACAAGGAAGACCCACCCTGCGACCTCTGCGTCAAGGGCGATGGCAAAAAAGGAGGCTTCCCCGAGATCCACGACTGCTACATGATCTATGGAGGACCCTCGACCCGACTCAGTGCGCGTCAGCGCAAGAGGGAGCATCGAGAAGTCTTTTCCGTTCGAGCCCAGGCTCCTCGATACCTCGACTGGTCCCACACGCCGATCACCTTCGACCAGAACGACCACCCCGAGCACGTCCCCAACACAGGGGTCTACCCGCTCGTCGTCGACCCGATCATACTCAACACCCGCCTCACCAAGGTACTTATGGATGGTGGAAGCAGCCTCAACATCATCTACGCCGAGACCCTCGACCTCCTGGGGATCCCGAGGACCATGCTCCTGCCCAGCGCGGGGGGATTCCACGGGATTGTCCCAGAAAAGAAGGCACTCCCGATCAGCCGCGTCAAGCTACCCGTCTGCTTCGGCACCCCCTCGAACTTCCGGAAGGAAGATCTGACCTTCGAGGTGGTCGCATTCCATGGCATCTACCACGCCATCATCGGTCGACCTGGATACGCCAAGTTCATGGCGATCCCGAACTACACCTACCTCAAGCTAAAGATGTCGGGGCCCAAGGGAGTCATCACCGTCGACACCTCCTACGAGCACGCTTACGACTGCGACGTCGAGTGCGTGGAAAACGCCGAAGCGGTCGAGGAGTCAGCCATCCTCGCGGCCCTCGATGACTTCTCCAAGGAGATCCCCGACCCCAAGCGGCACGCCGGCAACTTCAAGCCTGCGGAGGACACCAAGACCATCCCGCTCGACCTCGGCCATGCGGATGGGAAGGCGCTGACGATCAACGCCACCCTCGAGCCCAAATAGGAAGCTGTGCTCGTCGACTTTCTCCGCGCGAATGTTGACATGTTTGCGTGGAGTCCCTCGGATATGCCGGGCATTCCGAGGGATGTCGCCGAGCACTCCTTGGACATCCGGGCTGGATCCAAACCGGTGAAGCAACGGCTGCGCCGCTTCGACGAGGAGAGGCGCAGAAGCATCGGGGAGGAGGTCGACAAGCTTCTGAAGGCCGGATTCATCAAGGAGGTACATCATCCCGAGTGGTTAGCAAATCCTGTACTTGTCAGGAAAAAGAATGGAAAGGATAGAATGTGCGTAGACTACACTAGTTTAAATAAAGCATGTCCTAAGGTTCCTTTTCCATTACCACGTATTGATCAAATAGTAGATTCCACTGCGGGATGTGAAACTCTCTGCTTTCTTGATGCGTATTCTGGTTATCACCAAATAAAGATGAAGGAGTCCGATCAGCTTGCGACTTCCTTCATCACCCCCTTTGGCATGTTTTGCTATCTCACTATGCCTTTCGGTTTGCGAAACGCCGGGGCCACATATCAACGATGCATGCTCCATGTCCTTGGAAAACATATAGGGCCAACCTTCGAGGCCTACGTCGATGACATCGTGGTCAAATCCAAGAAAGTCGAGAACCTAGTCGGGGACCTTGAGATCGCGTTTGGGTGCCTCAGGGCAAATCACATAAAGCTAAACCCAGAGAAGTGTGTCTTCGGGGTCCCTCGAGGCATGCTCCTAGGGTACATAGTTTCCCAACACGGGATCGAGGCCAACCCTGAGAAGGTAACCGCAATCACTAGGATGGTCCCGATCAACGATCTTAAGGGCGTACAAAGGGTCACAGGGTGCCTCGCTGCCCTCAGCCGGTTCATCTCACGGCTCGGAGAGAAGGCACTACCCCTTTACCGCCTCCTAAAGAAAACAGATCACTTCACATGGACCGTCGAGGCCGAGGAGTCGCTCTCCAAACTCAAAGCCTTACTCACCTCGCCACCTATCTTGGTGCCCCCAAGCCCAGCCGAGCCCCTCTTGCTCTATGTTGCAGCAACTACCCAGGTAGTCAGTGCTGCCATAGTGGTCGAGAGGGCAGAAGAGGGACATGCCCTGCTGGTTCAGAGGCCCGTCTACTTCATAAGCGAGGTGCTCTCAGAAACCAAAGTGAGATACCCCCACATTCAGAAGCTGTTGTACGCCATCGTCCTCACTCGGCGGAAGCTCAAGCACTATTTCCTGGGTCACCCGGTTACTGTGGTTTCGTCTTTCCCCCTCGGGGAGATAATCTAGAACCGGGAGGCATCTGGGAGAATCGCCAAATGGTCGGTCGAGCTCATGGGGGAAACTCTCTCCTACGCTCCTCGGAAGGCCATCAAGTCTCAGGTATTGGCAAATTTCATTGCAGAATGGACGGACACCCAACTACCCCCGACGCAAGTTCAGACCGAGCTTTGGACCATGTACTTCGACGGATCGTTGATGAAGACGGGGGCAGGCGCCGGATTTCTGTTCATATCACCCACAGGGGTCCACATGCGCTATGTCATCCGCCTCCAACAACGTAGCCGAGTACGAGGCCCTCGTCAACGGTCTGCGCATCACCATCGAGCTCGGGGTTCGACGCCTCGACGTTCGGGGGGACTCGCAGTTGGTAATCGACCAAGTGATGAAAGATTCAAGCTGCCACGACCCCAAGATGGAAGCCTACTACGAGGAGGTCGGTAAGCTGGAGGACAAATTCTATGGCCTCGAGCTCAACCACGTCGCCCACCGGTACAACGAAGCTGCTGACGAGCTAGCCAAAATCGCGTCCACTCGAGGCACGGTTCCTCCCGACGTCTTCTCGAGGGACCATCACAAGCCGTCTGTCGACCTAGGCTCGGGGGCTCCTGCCCTCGAGCAAGAGGTCGATCCACCCCCCTCGACCGATCCCCCCTCGAACGGGGAAGAAGTCATGGAGATCGACGGAACGGCCGCGACCCAAACTTCCACGACGGATTGGCGCACGCCCTACCTCGAGTATCTAATACGGGGCGAGCTCCCAGAGAACCGCACCGAAGCCCGACGCGCCAAAACCTACGTCTTGCATGGGGATGGCCGCGAGCTGTATCGACGCAGCCCTACCGGTGTACTTCAACGTTGCCTCACCCTCGAGGAATGGAGGGCACTACTGAAGGACCTACACTCGAGGGCTTTCGGCCACCACGCGGCGCCAAGAACGCTGGTAGGAAACGCCTTTCAACAAGGCTTCTACTGGCCGATAGCCGTCGCCGATGCTACCAAACTTGTTCGATATTGTAAGGGATGCCAATTCTACGCTAGGCAGACCCACCTACCCGCCCAAGCTCTTCAGATGATACCCATAACTTGGCTATTCGCAGTATGGGGGCTCGACATGGTCGGCCCCTTGAAGAAAACAAAAGGTGGCCATACCCACCTCCTCGTGGCCATAGATAAGTTATCGAAATAGATCGAGGCTCGACCAATCGCCAACATTCAATCTCGACAAGTTGTGTTGTTCTTCACCGACATTGTCCACCGCTTCGGGGTCTCCAATGTCATCATCACCGACAATGGCACGCAGTTCACCGGCCAAAAGTTCCTAGACTTCTGTGACCACCACAACATCAAGGTGAACTGGTCCGCAGTCGCCTACCCTCGAACTAACGGTCAAGTCGAGCGCGTCAATGGCATGGTTTTGCGGGGACTCAAGCCAAGGATCTTCGACCGGCTAAATAAACACGGCAAGAGATGGGTTGATGAGCTGCCCTCTGTCCTATGGACTCTCAGAACGACGCCCAGTCGAGCTACAGGGTTCTCCCCGTTCTTCTTGGTCTACGGGTCCAAGGCCGTCCTCCCCACTGACCTCGAGTATGGGTCCCCTCGACTAAAGGCCTACAATAAGCAAGCCAATGCAGCAGCCCGAGAGGACTCCCTCGACCAGCTCGAGGAAGCCCGGGACATGACCCTCTTCAAGTGAGCAAGGTACCAGCAGACGCTACGGTGCTACCACGACAAGCACATACGCAAAAGGGACCTCGACGTTGGCGACCTCGTACTGCGCCGCCGACAAAGCAACAAGGGGCGTCACAAGCTGACGCCACCTTGGGAAGGACCCTTCATCGTGGCAGAGGTGCTAAAGCCAGGGACTTACAAGCTGAAGAACAGCAAGGGCGAGATCCTCACCAACGCATAGAACATCGAACAACTACGTCTCTTTTACCCCTAAGGCCTCGAGGCCTCGTACATTTTCCGCATTATGTACACTTATCGCATTATGAATGAATAAAATGTTCTCGAAATACATTTCACATTCGTTCATAACTCTGAGGTAGCCTCGACTCTGCTCCTACAAAGTCAAGCCTCCCTCGGGGACTGACAGGGGGACCCCCCTCCTAAGTCCTCTAAAAACCCGAACGTTTTTTTCGAAACTCGGCCTTCTCTTTCCACCTTTGCCCTGAGTACGCTTCATGGCTAAGTAAAAGAAATGCCTCGAACTTCCTAAGGGTCGAGGGCCGCCGAGCCGGGGACTCTCCTACGCCTCAGGGCTATGGTACCCCCACTCGCTCCCCCCCTCCAGGGATACGAGCGTGCGTCAAATACTTAGTCCACAAGCAACTACTCAGGCAAAGAGAAATAGAGACAGCTCGAGAAATAAAAACACCCAGATGCATCTCGAATAAAATGCATTAAAGTTAAGACGCCCCCAGGGGCTCGACATCATATTGTCACTAACCTAATCTATTACATGGACCTTCTTGTCCAGATTTGGCACACATGCCTCGACTACTCATCGCCATCGCCGTCCGGCGGGGGAAGCACCTCGGCCTCGAACAGCTTCGCCAACTCACCGCCGGGCACCTCTGCGGCGTCGATCAGCTCATGGAATCTCGCCATGTTCGCTTCATCGGTCAGCTCCGGGTTGACGACAAAGCCGCTGGCAACGACATCGAGGTCGTAGGAGTACCCCGAGCGAACGACCGCGAGCGCCCGCTTCACGCCTATGTGAAGGGCAGCACAGACCTGCTCCTTCACTCCACGGGTCACGGCGAAGAGCCGACGCAAGAGGGAATCCCCACGCACGTCTCCCGCAACCGGCAGCTCCGGCTCGACACCCATGCCGTCGCAGAAGAAGGAGATGGCGTCCCCAAGCCTCTCGTTCAGGCTCGTCTCCGCCCCGAGGAGGTTTTGAAGACTGGTCAGATCCTCGTGGGCTCGAGCCTTGTCCCCTTCGAGTTCTGCCAGAACAAATAGAAGACTCCATAAAAACCAAAAAGCAGGGGAAGGGGCGAGACCAAGTGAGCTCAGTGAAACTTCTAAAAAACTCACCTTTGGTGTGTGCTTCCAGGGTGACGTAGTCCTGCTCAGCCCTCTGAAGTTGGTGGCGAACGTCGACGAGCTCTGCAGCTTGGTCGCTATTTTTAGCCCGGAGGTCCTCGATGATCTTGCCAGTACCATCGAGGGCCCTCTTCTGGTTAGTCGCCACCTCCCCCAGAGCGGCGATCTGGGCTCGAGCCTTCTCCTCCGCGACACCCAGCGCGTCACGGTCGCGGGAGACGGTGTCAACATCTGCCTGAAGCTCCTGGACCCGCCCCTCGAGGGAGGTGCGGTCGGCAGCCGCCTGCTTCAGGTCGGCCTCGAGCTGCCGGACACGTTCCGCCGCTCGACCCAGTTCCTCCCTCAGCTAGGTGGACTCCTCCTCCGCCTTACGCCGGGCCTCCCGGGCAGCGTCCCGCTGTTGCCCGACCTCGACAACCTCATTGGGGGCGGCCTTGGCCCCTTCCTGCGCGGCCGCCACCTCGACCTTCGCCTGGGTGGCCTCGTCCTCCGCCTTCTCTAGCGAAGCACGAAGGACGGGGAGCTGGCGCCATTGCTCCTGCGTCCAGAGGATGAACTGGGACTTGTCGTGTGACCTCGCCCTCAGCATCTACCAAGGATAAAAAGGAAGGTCACAAGAAACGACATCAAAATAACCAAGGTAAATCAAAAGGGAAAGGACAAAACTTATGTTTATTCCTTTGTATAAGTCTTCGGACGCGACTCCCACGGCCACGCGCATCGCGTGGTCGAGCCACGCCCGGAACTCCTCCATGTGCTCTCATTCCCTGAGCTCGGCTTGGTCGTCGAGCTTGAAGAATCTGCGCCCTGGATCTCTGGGGTTGGGCAGCTCGAGCACCTCCTGCCCCCAGAGATCGATGGAGCGGTCGACCCTCCTCCTCACCTCGTCCATGATGCCCTGACCCATCTCGAGGGTACCTCCGTGGGACATCACCCGCTCGGACAGGTTGGGGAAGTCGGTCGCCCCCTCGAGCCAGGAGATCCTCTCCTCGAAGTGGTCTTGGAGGGGTGCCATCGACGCCTCTGGGTCACTTGGAGGTGGAGGGGGCCCCCACCACGGGAATAGCCCTGGGCGGTAGAGGAAACCATGTTAGCCTCTAGCACCGTGGGCTCGCCACGTTCTGGCAGCACATCTCCTTCCTCCACCACGACCGAGCCAGGGGGCGGAGCACCTCGAGCAGATGGCTGCCCGACCTCGACGACAGGCCGAGCAGCCACCTCGGACATCGTCACGTCCGCCGCGCTGCTTCCTTGTAGCGCCACGACAGCCCCCGGTCGTCACCAACACCATCTCCACCACCGTCGCCGTCTCCGCTGTGGGCGTCGCCTCGAGCGCCTCGGCCCGTCCTCCCTCCTCGGCAGGCTCGGGGAGCGGCGTCGAGGCCCCTTCGATAGGGGTCTCCACCGACGACAGCACCTCTGGCGCAGCGAAAATCGCTCCCTCCTCTTGCCGCGCCTTCTCCTTGCCCTCGCGCCGCTGACGTGCCTCCCACAATGCGAGGTTCTCGGGCCACCGCTTCGGCGCCGGGCGCTCCAGCGTCTCTTCGTCACCGACGGAGGTCAGGTCGACCACCTCCATCTCTACGACGGCTTGGGGCTCGACCCCCTCAACCACGGCCGTCGTCGACGCCGTCTCCACACCTTCCGAGGCTGCTGGCGCGCCCCCCTCTGACGGGGCGGTGAGCACAGCCTCGACGGCCACTCCGGCGGACCCCGTCAACGCGGCGGATCGACCCTGCACTTGCCCGCGCCCTATCACCTTTCGCGCCTTGGCCACCACGCCTCAACCGGGGCGAGGGTCGAGGGGGACGAGGCAGCAGGGCTGGCTCCGACGACCATCTTGGCCGCGGCCTCCGCCTTCAGCCTCTTGGCCGGGGTGGGGGTCGCGTCCTCCAACGAGCGCTTCACCCTGAAAAAGGAACTCATACGCGATGGTAACCACAAGTCATAACCAGCGAAAAATACTCGGAATCGACAGGGAAGCAACTTACCCTAGCGAAATCACGGGGGTCCGACCAGTGGACCTCGAGCCGCTCAGGGGCTTCTGCGAGGCACGTCGGGAGCCACTTCTCTCGCTAGCGCTGGCCGCGGCAGGGGTTGAGGCTGCTCCCGACACCGTATCCTTGGCAGGGGCCAACGACGTCTTCGTCGCCACCGTCCTGGTCTCCTCCTGGGTCGACGGGCCTGGTGCCTGTGCACTTGACCGAGTAGGGCGGCGGGGGCGTGCTCGACCGACCCCTCGACGGGGACCGCGACGAACGGCTACGTGTCTGCCGCGGCACTTCACCTTGAAGAGCCGCGGGGCGCTCGTCCCGCGCCTCAATTCCGACAGTTGGGTCGACCTCGACGTCGACCCCTCTCCTCCTCCAATACCGGCGGCCACCCCTAACGCCTGGGCACCACTCTTTCTTCCTCGAGCCCTCGCTGCGGCTCGGCCTCCTCCTCCTGCTCCAGCTCCTCTTCCTGCATAAGGACGATACCCGTCAGGTCAAAAGCGAAGGGCCTAACCCGATACCGTCACGTCATGACATCATCTTTAACAACCTCGTCGCTGCTCGACCCCTCGTCCTCATCCTCCTCCGAGGGGGACTCCTCCTCGGAAAGGTTGGCCTGCCTCTGTCGTGCCCGGCGCTGTTTGCGCTCCTCCTTATCTCGGGCCTTTTTGCCCTTATCCTTCTTGGCCTTGTCCTTGTCCTTCTTGTCCTGCTCGGCCCGAAGGCGTCTCACCTGGGCCATGTGCCGCTCCTCCTTCACCGGTGGAAGCGACTCCCGGAAGACGATGTTCCCCTAAGGGAATGCTAGGTGGTTAGGACGCAGGCATAGGAGACAAACAAGACAGACAAGAGGGCATTGACAGAGAAAGAGGTGTCATACCAGCTGGACGTGGCCCTGGTCTGGCATCATGGGGACGCTGGCGATGTTGTCCACCTCGAACACGCCAGCGAAGGAGGCGCGTACTCGGCGGACCACCCTCTCGAGGGGCAGCTCGTCCTCCATGAGACGACACCCCGTAAGGTCCGCCCCCGGGTGCATCTTGTCGAGGCGCCGCGGGCGAGCCATCAGCGGCACGACTCGCCGCTGGTGGAAGGCCAACGCGACGATCGTCGCCGTAAGTCCCGCCTTCTTTAGACAGGAGATCGCGCCCAGCAAGTGGTCGAGACGCTTCTGCTTCTTCTGCTCGACACCGTACCTCTAGTGGTTGGGCCTCGAGTCGATCGTCCTCCCGGTGTAGGTGGGGAACAGACCGTCGTCGTTCCTCAGGTAGAACCACCCGGAGTGCCATCCTGAGTGGCTCGACGTGAGCTTCGCCGGGATCCAGCAGTCCGCCCTCTTGAGGGAGATGCTACAGCACCCTGCCCTGACCATCCTGCGGCTACCGCTCTCGGCCGAGGCGTGGAACAGGCCCGCCTCGAACAGGTGGATCCACAGCTCCCAATTCGGCTCCATCCCCAGGTACCCTTCGCACATAGCGGTAAAGACCGCCGCGTGACAGATGCCATTTGGGGAGAGGTGTTGGAGCTCCACGCCATAGTGGTGGAGGATCCCGCATAGAAGATGGTTGGGGGGGGATCCCAGCCCCGCCCGGTGGAAAGCTTCAAAGCTGACCACATAACCCTCCGGCGGGTTGGGCTCAGCATCCTCCCTCGGCGGCACTATCCACTCCGGCCGGTCCGCGGAGGTGATATGCCGGAGAAGACCGCTCTCCACCAAATATCCCAAGCGCGCTATGGTCGCCGACGATGGAAGCCAGGCGTCAGGGCCGCGCAAGCTGTAGCTGGCCATGCGAGCAGGGAAGCGGATGCGCTCGGATGCGGGGGTGGAAGGTATGTTCCCGATCTCTCCTCTCCCTACTCTCGCGCGCGCAGAGATCTGACTCGCTGGGCGACGAAGGCAATGGCGAAGGGAGAAGGAGTCAAGGGAGGCAATGGCAAGCGTGCGGAAGCCAAACCCCCATCCCCGTATTTATAACCGAAAGCCCAACGGGCGGGTCCAACAAAGAGATAGGTAAATCTCCGCATTTAATGCGCCCACCTACCGCCCCCTCGCATTCCACAGGATAAGGCACGCCCGTCGCGTCATCGGGCTCCGCGCCGCACTCCACGCCGCACCCTACGCCTGCTACGGCTGCAGTCGAACGGACATCTCCTAAAAAGGCGTGCCTACGGCGGACAACGTGCAATAGTGGGCGTTATCTTCGGAGGTAAGCAACGGACGTCGACTCGTCCGTCAAAATCTCGAGGGAGCAAAGGCTAGCCCTCGAACAGGGTTCGACAACCGCCCTCGAGTACCTGAGGTCAGGAAGGACCCAGGATTATGGACTCCGGTCCGCCCCCAAATCTCGAGGGGGCGAAGGCTGGCCCCACGAACAGAGTTCGACAGCCGCCCTCGAGTACTCGAGTTAGGGATGACCCAGGGGGGGCGACGCGAGCTCCTAGCTCGAGAACGAACTCTCGAGGCCCCCCGGTACATATCCAAGGCATAACCAGGGAATACCCAAGGATCCCTACGATGGGAGGCATCGAGCCACCAACTCCCATCGACTGGAGTTGGCACCTAGGTAATCCACGCGGTCTTGCTTAATGAGAATGCCTCAGGGCTTCTATCGACCCCTATCGAACGGGGCACGAGTTCTCACTTGGATTTCTACCCGTTACGGATTTCTATCCATTACCAGCTCACAGAGGACTTCGAGGCTCGTCCTAACAAGGATAGCACGATGCTCTTCGCCCCACAATCCGAGCGCAAGGATCTGTGGGAAGGACGCTAGGAGGTAGTGAAAGCCCAGCCACGCGAGGCTCGAGGGCTAGACTACGCACGACACCCCTCGACGAAAGAGGGTCAAAAACACTCGTAGCCTGGCAGACAGAGTTGACCCCTCGATAGGGCACTATGACTCCAGTTTAACGCTCGAGGGAGCAAAGGCTGGCCCTCGAAAGGGTTTCGACAGCCGCCCTCGAGCACCCCCTTCCCAAGGAAGTGAAACGCTCGTAGCCTGGCGAACATAATCGACCGCTCGATAGGGCGCTATGACTCCAGGTAATCCTAACTCCCCTCGATAGGACAAACGTCAAAGCTCCCAGAGTTCTTAATCACTGCTCTGGGGCCTCGGGAGCTAACCCCGCGGGGTGCGCTCGCGCGCACCCCACGGAGAATCAGACCTTTTACTAACCCTGCAGATCATCAGCAAAAGCCCCTATACGAATTCTTCTTATCCGCATAGAGGCTTGGGGCTACTGTCGGGTACAAAGGTAAGGGGTACCCTAAACGTGTGATAATCTAATGCTTAACATAGAAACCATTTTTAAGGCAGGATCCGATCAGCCGTTCAAGTCAATGGAGAAAAGGCCCATCACGCAAAGGCCTCCCTCACCGGCAACAACGACCAGTCATGGGCCGGCCCAATACTGGAAAAATAGTAGGAGGGATCCCCCTCCGTATCTACCTTGACTGACGGACAAGGGTCGAACGAACGACCCCTCCGCCTCGACCCTTCGAATGACGGGCAGGGGGTCGAACGAACGACCCCTCCGCCTCCGCCTCGTCCCTTCGAATGACGGACAGGGGGTCGAACGAACGACCCTTCCGCCTCCGCCTCTACCTCGACTGACGGACAGGGGTCGAACGAACGACCCCTCCGCCTCTGCCTCGACCCCTCGAATGACGGACAGGAGGTCGAATGAACGACCCCTGAGAAGGAAGCTCGATCGACTTACCTGCTCCCGGTATGGGGTAAAGGGGATCCAATGCGCCTACCTGCCCCCGCCTAACGCCATGGGCGCCCACTACCACAGTAAAATCCATCAACTCACCGCCCATGCCCGGGACCTCCGTCAACCGTGCGACCGCTGTAGCCACGTCGCAGGTACGGAATCCAGAGGCACCCCCTCGAGCCATGAATAGGACGGCCCTCGACTGTGTCTTCAGGGATACGACAGGGTCACGCTGGCCTCGACCCCCCTCGACCAGGGGGTTCGACCCCCGTCTCCAACCACTCCAGCATGGGACCCGTCCTATCCGCTCCGTCCCGCTTCAACTGTGGAGCCTGCACCCGTCTACAGGAGGCCAACCGTACTGCGCCATGACATTCGGCAACGTCCAGTCTGCTATCACCATGCCCTGAACACCGGAAGGACGGGAAGGCCACGCCGCTACAGCGATCGACGTCCCATCGCAAGCATGGCGTCGCAGACATCTCTCCCATGCCTCTACAGTCTAGGACCTCTGTACTCTCAGGCCTCCCCTTGATCTATAAAAGGGGACACTGGGATAGAAGAAAGGGCATGCGCATTCGTATCGGCTCACGCATTCAGACGTTAGAGGTCTCTCAACGAGCCGAGACGTCAGCTCTGACCCGCATACACCAAGAGCCAAGTCGCACACACCACACCCGCCTGCTTGATCAGCATCTCAAGCAATCAACCGACCACCTAGGGTAGCCCTGCTAGTCCTAGGCATTAGCTCATCCTGAGCACCCCCGTGTAAACCATCTTGTACCCCCCTGTACGAGCCTTTCGGTGCAAGATAATACAATCTATCCTCCCCCGCTGGACGTAGGGCCTTCTTTGCCCGAACCAGGATAAATCTTGTGTTCTTCTTGCATCACGTCTTGGAGAGGGAGCACGCAATATACAAATTTACTAGTTGGTGATCTTGACCCCCTAGGTCATAACACCGACACCTATGATAAAACTCCTTGGCTGCAAAAATTTAAGTTTTACTAGAATAAGAGAGTGGCATTGTACGATCACCATTTAGAAATTGCATAGATGCTTATTATTGGATGTCTTAGTTCACCAAAAGAAAGACAAAAACATATAGGTGTTCCTAGGAACAGAACCCTACCAATCTAAAAAAAATACAACATTTATCAATGAAGTGTAGCAACAAATACTAGAGCATCACACTCTAAGCATTAGCTAAAACAAACATTTATCTTTATAAAAATCGAGTTAGATCAAATAAGTCAAAAGAAAAAAATGATTTTGGGTTGTCGGTGGAGTCACTTATATGTTGGAAACCAGGTTAAATCAAGGGACAAAAAAAACTTTGTGTTCTTTCTCCCATGAGAAAGATGAGAAACATCCTCCAAAACAAGCCCTAAAATTATGCTATTATACAACACAAATGATAACAAGTTCACATTTTACTATTGAGGCCACATCAAAGATGAGGAGGATTATTAAGCGGAGGAAAAGATGGCATGAATACATGATACATACAAAAAGAAGAAGTAAAACTCTGAAAACCACTATTTTGATAGTAACCGACGACAAATTGCAAAACCAGGTAAGGAATCCGGGTTGGATCCCGAGTAGATCCACCTGCAAAAGTGGGCGCCCTCTCTCCTCACTCACCTTTGCTTCCAAACCACGCAAAAACCCGGGTCCGATCCGATGAATGACCCTCCACCTCCTCGTCTCCTCACGGGCGGTCGCCACCCAATTATGCCTCGGAGGGCAAGGGAAAATAATAAATAACGGAAAAAGGGAATGCTACGGTCACCGGGGTCTATTTGCCGCCAATTTGTCAGAGAGCCTGTGTCTCTTCAGTCATGGAAAGGCTGGATTTCTCGTGTGCAAACGTAGGGGTGCAGGTACCCAAATGGGCTGCGTCAGAAACCATGGGGTCATCAGCTTTGGCGGATTTTGAGGCCGTGATGTGTGCTCCCTCTATTTTTCTCATCTCTTGTACAGGGGGTACGTACCAAGGTCAGAAGGTGACGGTACCTAGTGTTGGAACGTCTGCATTTATTTTTATTTTTTTATTTACAACGAAATTATTGTCTGAATTAATGCCAATTTACTGAAAATATATAGTACAACAAGTTCCAGCAGTGGATATTAGGATCATAAGAAAATATGCTAACCTATCTATGTTGCAAGAGTATAAGTATATATGTATCTATTCAAGACCTCAAATTGTACTTGTATTGCACCCCTATTAGTTTCAGTATTTAAGATGCATTGCTATGTCAGGTTCTAACAGGGCAGCTCCAAAGTGCTAGCCGGTGCTGATTTTAATTTGCTGTTGACACAAGCAAAAGGGGTAGTTTTTAATGGCAGCAAGGGTCCTGCTATTTGACACGCATTTTATTCATATTCCAAAAACCTTTGTTGCTTTACGTACCACGAACAACCAAAAATAAATCCGAAGACGTTTTCAAAAATATAAATGTGCTCATCGGAATCTGTGCAAAGCCCCGCCTTTTCCCCCAAGCAAGAACCCAGCCAGCACAACAACAATAATAAGCAAAAAGGAAACAACCCCGAATACTCCGCAACAAGGCATCACATACGCTATCATACCTGTACGTGTACATGTAAAGAAACCAATCCGTAAACCGGCATCAGATTAAAGCAAACTTCCGAATACACAGCCCAAAAGAATCTTATCTTACTATATACTAGTAAAAAAATCCTAATCTTATCCCTCACCAACCATTTTTATAATAACAAAAAAATAATAATTACTTGAGCAAGGGACGAAGAAGGTGGTGGGAGCAGCAAAATGAAGAGGCCCCCACCGCTGAATCCGTGTATAAAAGGAGGCCCGGGGGCTGCTGCTCAACTCACCAATCCATTCCACCTCCGTTCACCCCGTCCATTTTATTTGCGTTCACCGTGTTGCGTTGCGTTCCGTTTCCTCTTTGGAGGTTTCTTCTCCTCTCCGAGGAAGGTAATGCAATCAACCGGGCCTCCTCCTGCAATGGAGGTGCTCGATCTTGCCCTCTTCCTTCCTCTCTGCTCCGGCGAAATGCCGCCGGCGCTCGCCGACTCTCCGTAGTTAGTGCTCCTCCGGGTCATGTCCGAATGCGACGGACGGTAGCATGTACTAGGAAACATACATACATCCGGCACGCTGCGCAGATCGATCGATGATGCAGGGGAGGTCATGCCGATTTTTTTTACCGGTTCTCTGAACCTGCCGCCACTCTGCAGGGGAGGTGCTGCCTCTGCACTGCATGCAGTTGCTTTCCTTCCTTGCACCGATAGCCGCCGAAACAACAACCAAAAAAAAATGATTTTTTTTATGGCTCTTGCACCAGGGGATATAGCGTGCGCGAGATCCAGAGAATTATTGGGTTTTTTTTTCAAGGTTGAATTATTGGGGTTTTAACTTTAGTTGTAACAACAACCTTGGTCAACTCTCCACTTGAGGAGATCTGATGGAGCGGAGCTGGAGGGACCCTGCTTATCCGCGCAGGGAAGATGGTGCTGCTGCTGGATGGATCTGGGTTTTGCTGACCATCAGGCTCTTGCTCTCTCTGGGTTTAAGGTTTCATTTTTTTTTTCCCACAGACGAGAGCCAAGTTGGCTGGCACCAGAACGCAGATCCGGTGCTTGTTGTTCCTCTTCAACCATTTTTTTTTTGGGAGTACTAGATTTTTTTGGTGATAATTTTCCTCGGACAAGTGGTTGGCTTTATCCATTTCTTTGCCCGGCCATGTGCCCCCTGTCTCGGTACTCGGAGACAAGCTGATGACAGCTCTATCTGGGTTATCCAGTCTTATTACCATGGAACTAGGAGTGATTACTACTGTCTATCCTAGTCACCTTGCGATTGCCTGCAAGGAACCCCAAGCACCCCATGCTGATCTCGTGCCTAGAACTACAAGTACCCTGCCGCGTCACTCTTCGTCGTCCTCGCCTGCTTTGGCTTCAACGGTTTTTGTAGCCGGAGGCCAATGGTGCCATACGGCCAGCCTTGTCTTCATGGTTTCTCCATCGATGTGGGTTTTTTTGTTGGGTTCTCTCGTCAGATCTGTATAAAGTGGCGCCTCCCCCCTCCGCCATTCCTTGGTCTTCTGAAGCGTCTCATCATTACATCGATTCCATTCGATTCTTGTATGCCTCTTGTTGTAGCTCTTGATTGTTGCTTGTTTCTTCTAGTCTAGGACTAGGTTACTAGGATTTGAGTAGTCGATTTTTGGTCTTGCACCTGTTGTTTGCTGTTTTTCTCCCCTTCCAGAAGTAGGTTCTGTTGATTTCTTGCCTGCAATAGTTTCTTGGTGAAGTGTCAAAGGTTGTGGCAAGACTCTAAAGAGTGGTTGTTGGCTGTTGGGTTTGTGACACCCTGGGGGAGGGGGTTTAGGATGACATTTGCAGCTTATATGTCAACGGATCTGAACCCTTTTTTTCAGTTCAGTTTCCACTGCTGACTGAAGCTTCCGTTTCTGTTTCGCTGTGCAGGCTTGAGGACCCAACAAGAGGATAGCAATGGGGGAAGCTGCCGGCGACCGTGTCCTGAGCCGCCTCCACAGCGTCAGGGAGCGCATTGGCGATTCACTCTCTGCCCACCCCAATGAGCTTGTCGCCGTCTTCACCAGGTCTGCACTCATTTTTCCAAGTTACTGCTATCTCAAAGCTAACATTTCTTTTGCTACCAGTATTGTTTGAGAGAATGCAATTTTTTAAGACAATGCAAGTTCCATCATATATATTGTTGGATCTAGCATGATGTGGCCATCATTGAATGCTGAATGTTGAAGTCTTCCTACATCACCCTGAATATTTAAAGCATCCAGGATTTTGTCGAACTACCTAGTACTGAATACTGATGACATACACCCTGTTTTCTAGTACCGACTGTGAACTGCTCTGCTATTAGATCTGGCTGCATGTGTGTTTTTAATTTTATATTCGATATGATGTTTCTGAGCAGAATGATTGAAGTCTGACCTTATCCAATAGAGCTTGTGTTATAAAAGGTTTGTCAATGATAATGCTGGCTAATTAACCAGTTTATGCTTAGCTCTGACATGTTCTGTTCAGCATAAATGCATAGGCACCTGACTAGATCTGATGTGTAAGCATGAAAGTGATTTTGAGAAATTTAGTTAGAATAGAAGAAGCAGAGTTTTTCATTTTTCGAATGGATTTTCTGTTATGCGTCTTTCGTACGTTTGCATGTGTTCCATACTACTTAAATGTACTGACTTCTGAATTTTGCTCATATGCTATACACTATACTATTTCTTGAAATTGTATATGTTGAGTCATGCAGATCTGGCATGGCCTGATGTTATTTGATATTGTTTTGTGCAGGCTGAAAAACCTTGGAAAGGGTATGCTGCAGCCCCACCAGATCATTGCTGAGTACAACAGTGCAATCCCTGAGGCTGAGCGCGAGAAGTTGAAGGATGGTGCCTTTGAGGATGTTCTGAGGGCAGCTCAGGTTTTCATCAGATTCAGATCTCACTGGACAGAACTGTTTGTTTTGGCGTGTGCACCTGCACTAATCATTTAGGTTCTATTATCTTGCAGGAAGCAATTGTTATCCCCCCATGGGTTGCACTTGCCATCCGCCCTAGGCCCGGTGTCTGGGAGTATGTGAGGGTCAACGTCAGCGAGCTCGCTGTTGAGGAGCTGAGAGTCCCTGAGTACCTGCAGTTCAAGGAACAGCTTGTGGAAGAAGGGTATGCTTTTGCACTTAAACTGGAAATTCGGGATATAAGCTCACCATGCTTAATTTATTTAAATAAAAAGCTTTGTTCAAATATGACAGTTTATAATACTTTTGATGTACATATTGCAGCCCCAACAACAACTTTGTTCTTGAGCTGGACTTTGAGCCATTCAATGCCTCCTTCCCCCGTCCTTCTCTGTCAAAGTCCATTGGCAATGGTGTGCAGTTCCTTAACAGGCACCTGTCATCAAAGCTCTTCCATGACAAGGAGAGCATGTACCCCTTGCTCAACTTCCTTCGTGCCCACAACTACAAGGGGATGGTGAGCCATTATTCTATTTGTTTTTCTTTAATTTAAATGTTGTCGATATTTATTATCTAGAAGTTTAGAATTTTGTATCATTAAGTCTGACCTGATATGCATGCCAGTAAAATTATCGTTTCTTGTATTTTTCATTTGTTGCAATAATACGTTCAGTGCTAAATACTGAGTTGCTGATCTGTCTGAAACTTTGATCTGTCAGTTAATAATACCAAAAACCGACATAACTTTTTTAACCACAAGAATGCCTTAAACTATTATCCATATATTCCTGTTGTGGTAGCTGTAAATTGGCTTTGAACTTGCTGGAAATGTGAAGTTCTATGCTTTCTACAGACCATGATGTTAAACGACAGAATCCGCAGTCTGAGTGCTCTGCAAGGTGCTCTGAGGAAGGCTGAGGAGCACCTGTCCACCCTCCAAGCTGATACCCCATACTCTGAATTTCACCACAGGTACTGAATATTTGTCTACTTATTTGTTCATGTATATAAATATAAATAAAACAACTGAAGCTTGTAGTAGTATACCTGTGATTTAACACAACTTCTGAATGGACAAAACAGGTTCCAGGAACTTGGTCTTGAAAAGGGTTGGGGTGACTGCGCTAAGCGTGCACAGGAGACTATTCACCTCCTCTTGGACCTTCTTGAGGCCCCAGATCCGTCCACCCTGGAGAAGTTCCTTGGAACGATCCCCATGGTGTTCAATGTTGTTATCCTCTCTCCCCATGGTTACTTTGCTCAAGCTAATGTCTTGGGTTACCCTGACACTGGAGGCCAGGTACAATCCTTAACGATCTTAGACACAAGATACACAGTTAGAACACTGAACATCAATCTGTATTTTTCCTTACAGGTTGTCTACATTTTGGATCAAGTCCGTGCTATGGAGAATGAAATGCTGCTGAGGATCAAGCAGTGTGGCCTTGACATCACACCAAAGATCCTTATTGTAAGTGTCATCCCTATAATATATACCAGCTAAATTGGTGCCATAATTAACATGCCTTATTTGGTTTTGCGCAGGTTACCAGGTTGCTCCCTGATGCAACTGGCACCACCTGTGGTCAGCGTCTTGAGAAGGTCCTTGGCACTGAGCACTGCCATATCCTTCGTGTGCCATTCAGAACAGAAAATGGAATTGTTCGCAAGTGGATCTCGCGTTTTGAAGTCTGGCCGTACCTGGAAACTTACACTGATGTAAGTGGCCCCTACTATTGATCTAGTACTAGTTAAAGATGAAGTTCTTGCTGACTCTTTTTTGAATTGCTTGCTGCTAGGATGTGGCGCATGAGATTGCTGGAGAGCTTCAGGCAAATCCTGACCTGATCATCGGAAACTACAGTGACGGAAACCTTGTTGCGTGTTTGCTTGCGCACAAGATGGGTGTTACTCACGTATGGGCTGTTAATTAACGGAAATACTTTTTGTTACCACCACCTCCTGCTCATTGCTAATTAATGTTGCCCTTTTCCCTTGATAATATATATGCAGTGTACCATTGCCCACGCCCTTGAGAAAACAAAGTACCCTAACTCTGACCTCTACTGGAAGAAGTTTGAGGACCACTACCACTTCTCGTGCCAGTTCACCACTGACTTGATCGCTATGAACCATGCTGACTTCATTATCACCAGTACCTTCCAAGAGATTGCTGGAAAGTAAGTGATCTTCTAGTATTGTATTGTTCATGCTGCAAAACTTCCATGATCTAATTTAAAGTTTTGGGTTACCCTTTCAGCAAAGACACCGTGGGGCAGTACGAATCACACATGGCATTCACCATGCCTGGTCTGTACCGCGTCGTCCATGGCATTGATGTGTTTGACCCAAAGTTCAACATTGTGTCACCTGGTGCGGACTTGTCAATCTACTTCCCATACACGGAGTCACACAAGAGGCTGACGTCCCTGCACCCGGAGATCGAGGAGCTCCTGTACAGCCAGACGGACAACAACGAGCACAAGTTCGTGCTGAACGACAGGAACAAGCCAATCATCTTCTCCATGGCTCGCCTCGACCGCGTCAAGAACCTGACTGGTCTGGTGGAGCTGTACGGGCGGAACAAGCGGCTACAGGAGCTGGTGAACCTGGTGGTCGTGTGCGGTGACCACGGCAACCCTTCCAAGGACAAGGAGGAGCAGGCTGAGTTCAAGAAGATGTTTGACCTCATCGAGCAGTACGACCTCAACGGCCATATCCGCTGGATCTCCGCCCAGATGAACCGTGTCCGCAACGGCGAGCTGTACCGCTACATCTGCGACACCAAGGGCGCCTTTGTACAGCCTGCTTTCTATGAGGCGTTTGGACTGACGGTCGTTGAGGCCATGACCTGTGGCCTGCCCACGTTCGCCACTGCCTATGGTGGTCCGGCTGAGATCATCGTCGACGGCGTCTCTGGCTTCCACATTGACCCGTACCAGGGTGACAAGGCGTCGGCTCTGCTCGTCGACTTCTTTGAGAAGTGCGAGGCGGATGCCAGCCACTGGAGCAAGATCTCCCTGGGCGGCCTCCAGCGTATCGAGGAGAAGTAAGCATGCATTGCAGCTTAAACACTGTGGATGGTAGCCATTTTGATCATGCTCTTACCCTCACCTGTGATTGTGTTTCGATGGATACAGGTACACCTGGAAGCTCTACTCGGAGAGGCTGATGACCCTGACCGGCGTGTACGGCTTCTGGAAGTACGTGTCCAACCTGGAGAGGCGCGAGACCCGGCGGTACCTGGAGATGCTGTACGCGCTCAAGTACCGCACCATGGCCAGCACCGTGCCGCTGGCCGTCGAGGGCGGCGAGCCCTCCAGCAAGTGACGCCCCCGCGGCTAGAGACCTCACCTGATGAATGAACGAACGAACAAAAGGGAGCAATTGGAGTCGGTGTCTTTTTCCCTGGTTTCTTTGCCTTGTTTTTCTTGCCCTTCCCCTGACCCGGAGGCGAAAAAAGAGTCTGCTTTTCCTCTTCCTACTAGGCTGGCGGCGGGCGTTGGTTGCTGCTCTTCCCTTCAAGTTCAAGAATTGTTGTTGCCTTGTCAAGGTCGTGTTCCGTCATTGATCCGGGTGTTGGTTTTAGTAGTCTGATCTGAATCTGAATTGTTAGTAGTTTGGTCGAGTCGGTTGAGAGGGATGGTGGTGGTGTGTGCAGTCGGGTGTGGTGCTCCCTTTAGATTCCTGGATGGCATGGGATGTTGCTCGTTGAATAATGATGATCATTGTGGCCTTGGTGCCCCTTTTCATGAAATAAGAGTAGCATCCTTTGTGCTTTACTTTGCAGCTGGAATTGATGTTTGCCTCTGAATTCTGCTCCCTCTTTGACATTCGACTGAGGATCTGAGTATCGTGAATCGGTGAATGCGAGATGAAAACGTTCCTCCCTGGGTGCTTTGCAATCTCGCGTCTCGATCAGAGGAAACGGTGGTGGACTGGACTTCATGTCTGCATTGCTGGATTTCCAAACTCCCAATTCCACCACCACAAACAGACACGGTGGGTTGGTTGGGTTGGCTCGGCTGAAACGGCCGCAGCGCCCTTTTGTTTTTGTGTTTCGGTGGTTGGGTTCTGCTGACACCAAACGTCAAATGCTGCCAAATTTGGCGCCGAAGCACCGGCGACATGTAACAACGGTGAAGTTGGCATCACACCAGACGACTCCACAAAGTCACCGCTCTTACCTCAGCATCTCAGTTCCTCTCTTCATCTCCAGTGAATTGCCAACCAAATATCTGTTGCCTCGTCAGTTGCCAGGCATCTTGGTGCCTTGGTCGATGTTCAGTCAGTTGCCATGCGCTTAGTAAAGGCACAAGTGTGTGTACAAGCAGCGCTGGCATATTTTGCTGGCCATTTCCGCGGATGCTGCAAATGCATATACCCGCAAACAAACGTCATCGATCACGTCCATTTCGCAGGGAAAAGAAGCTGACAACAAGTTTGCTGGACCTCGGTTTGGAAGAGAATAGTCCATTTAAAAAGAAAAACTCAATTATCGCAAGTCTGATTTACCTTCGTCAACCTAAAAATCTGTTTCTTTTAGGCCTCATTAACTTTTGAAACAGTATGATTTACCTCTTTGAGCGGTTTTTAGCTTACACAGCGAAATGTCAGTCGTCTTATGTAGCGCAAGAGAGATAAATTAAACTACGTTCATAATTCATGGGTAACTTTAAAATAGTATCTTATCTTACTATTACTAATTGGAAGCCCTAACAGAGGCTCCACGTTAATCCTCACCAGAAGCGCTAGAAAAAAATATAAATCATAGAAATTCTCACGATAATTAGAAAGATCTAGCCATCAGTTTAATCGTTGCTAATGTTAATAGCCATTAGATCTATTTAGTTTTTCAAATTAATTACCCACCTGCCATTATGAAAATCACTCATAATAATAATAAATCTAATTAAAAAGGAAAACAATATGGAGGTCGGCCCCTGCGTGAAGGCTACGCATGGCCACGTAAATGTACATATAATTTACCCACCACGTACTGCCATTATAAAAAAGTTATGGAAGAAATTAAACATATTCTTATTCTCGCCGGACATCGGTACGTTCTGTTAGATTACTCTCGTGCGCGTGGAAACCTACGGCCGCCGCCGCTGCAGCCGCCTCATCCTGCAGTCTCAAGGAGTTCGATCGCAATCCGTGAAAATCATCCAGCAGTCTCAAGGAGTTCGATCGCTATCCGTGAAAAAAGTCACAACTTTGCAGTTCTCTTCCTTCCAGTCAACTGTATTGAATGCAGACTTCCATAGAGTAGTTGCAATAATTTGATTGTTATTTGATCTTCTATCTTCTATATATGTACAACTACCACTACCACAACATAATCGACAAGCTAATGCAGTAACTCAACTGAGGTAAGAACCTGCCGCCCGCCCGTCCTTTGTCAGCATCCATGTAGATGCATGGAACTCCAGTGCAAAAAGCTCATCCGGCCGGGCATCTGTCAACAAGAACCAATGTAGACACGCATGCATGGACCATGGATGTGAGTACCGATCGAGCTGCATGTAGAATCTCGCTCGCCTATATGCTCTGTCCTATATGCGCGCCACCTACGACATGACAATTATCCGGCAACAAAAAGAAGCCTACTTTCGGTGTAGTGAAGATGTGTGATGTCGCGTTATGACGACTGCATGTGTGCATATACAAGTCAGAGCTTAATTCTGAATGCAAAAGTCATTTCCAGCACCATTTAGTCTCTGTATATATAGCTACGTAATTTATATACCTAAACTATATAGTTCACTCATCACAATCAAAACCAATTCACGGTCAAATTAGAGATACAAAAAGAAGGTTATTATATGTTTGTTTCTATATAGAGACGATTACAAATTACAACATCATTGCTAGCTAATTAGTGGCATTCTATCCCCTTGATTTTTTTTTTGTATTTTAAAGAAATCTAAAATGTTAGTCAAGTGTTGTTTTAGATTAATGTTGTCAATCAAATAAAATAATACAAATGAGTCAAGTTCTTTTTCTAAGTTATTATGTGGTCACCTATTTGGTCGACTATATATAATCATCATTTTATTATATTGACAATGACAATCGATCATTAGGTTAGTCTAGGACCTAAACTATTTTTTTTTCAAAAAATAAAAGTGAAAATATTGAACCATAGATATAATAAGCACTAGAATTTTAACTTTACATGTGGATAAAAATTACACGAACTAGATGAAAAGTTGAAATCTAGAATTTTTTATTCATGATGTTATAGGAAGGGGTATAACAAGAACTTTTATAACTTATGATTAGATTTCAACAAATATATATCATGCTAAAGAAAGATCAATCCTGGAAATTCTCCGCATAAACAAAAATTAAGTATGGCCATCAGTTTATAAACTGTTATAACACTGATAATAATACTCATTGGATTATTTATTCTATTTTCTAAATAACTAACCACATCCGCGATTGTGTAGAACAACATAAATTGTGAATCTATATTTAAATTACCTACCTTGGAAAACACGATAAAAAATGAACGTAAATTTACATCAAATTGCCTACATACTATTATGAGAGATAATATATCAAATTAACTAAATCTGCATCTAAATTGACACTTCTATATATCATTATTTTAAAAACTATTTTATCAACATTTTTTATTACAAAAACAATTTAAGTAACCATAAAGCGCATATATGTTAGTACTATGACCCAATTATATTAGTATTGATATATTGAGATTTGAAAAAATAAAAATATATAATGTGTCACCATGCAGATTATGCACACATGCATGCACAAGAGATTAATATATATATGTTGTGTTTCAGCAATCTTGAAAAATATTTTCTTGGCAACTGAGATACTAATCATACTAACAAATTATTTACAACTATAGTAATAACAATGAGATAATTTATGTAACTTTTCACTTTGTACATATATAGATTTTAATAAAACATTATCTATATTGATGGTATAACTATTACTTTCATATATAATTTATTAAAAAATAAATTCAGCATCGCGAGAAGGGGGTGTTAGTGCAGACCACATGGGGCAATAATTTTGAGTAAAGGCATTATAAAAATTTAATATTCATATTCCCTTTAGATCTCACCTCAAGCTAAAAACACTGATTTTAAATGGTGTGGGACATGTATTAAGTGACTGTTTATGCCATTATATAGTACATCAGAGTATAGTTTACAACATAAAAATGTTATTTTAGAAAGTACAAAAGGAAATGTAATAAAAGATAGAACAAGAGTTTGAACTTAACTTCATGGTAAAAAATATGTACTAATGAATAAAAATTAGGAAAATAAGAAATTTAGATTCATAACATCATAAGATATAAGATACGACCCACAAAAACAACCACAATTGTTTAAGCTAATATTTCAACTAATTGCATAGTAAACATAAACTTAGGTGCCATGAAAATTTAATGGAAGAAACTATAGATATAGATGAAAACACAGAAATATTAGTAATTCATATGTTTCTGACAACTAGACAGATATAACATATTATCTTTTGTGTGTATTTTGGTAAAAAATGAACAGAGTGGAAAAACATAATATTAGAAAATTTTAATAGTCAGAGGTATTAAACAAACTAATGCTTATGTCTTCAAAGATTCTACCCGAGCACGGGTTGATGGACTAGTATAAACTAGAAATCAAGCACGGTGTTGCCGCGCGGATGATCCTGTGTCGGGCCAGCACCAGCCCTGTGATACTTCAGCCAGGCGCTGCAGGCGAATAGGACCGGAGACCATAAACATTGATGTGCATATAGCCTGATTAAGAAAAAAGAAAGAATGATGGCTATATCAACTTGAGGTTAAAAATGAAGTTTTGTAAATCAAGGGAAAAAGGGACGGCCGTGATAGTTGAGGGAGGCAAATTAAATTTCTTTCCATTAGGTTTATAGAGCTCGAGATTACTAGGGAACACTAGCCAAATTATTTTATAAAGACAAATTTGGCTATTATTAAAAGAAAAATTGTGTCTAACCGACTTTATAAATGACTTATCAAATTTAGTAGTTTTCTAACCCACCTTATTTGTTCTCTACTTTTGAATAACCTACTCAGTACTAGCCATCTAGCCTTTTCGTTTTACAACTGTTGGACTACTTTAGTATTATCTATTTTAGAGAGCAACTAAATCAATAAATTTGGCTAATCTCTTATATATGCTCTTAGGTTTGGTGATGTAAGCTCAGCTCGCCTCGTTCTGACTCGTTAAGATAACGAGCCAACTTAAGCAAACTCGTTTAGCTTGCGAGCTAGGTAAAAAATATTTTAAAAAATAATATATGTATTTATTTAAAGCTTTAGAATATTAATAATACAAAAGTAGCGCATTTATAAGCATTAAATTAACAAAAAGTTAATATGTGCTAACATATATGCAAGTATAACAACATAATATAAAGTTACTTTAATATATCTATGTTCTATGCTTCATATCATATATAATGTATCCATAGCCCATTATTATTTATCTATATATTCATTAAAAGTAAAGTAAGAGAGTCATACCAATACATTATTATAGGATCTAGGTCAATCATCAAATAATTATAAAGTGCAAAACAAAAAGAAATTCAAAACTAATATAAGTTCAAGACCAATATCATTGGCTCGTTAGGCTCGTTAACTATACAAACTAAAATACTAGCTCAGCTTGTTGAAAAATATAAACGAGTCGAGTCGAACGAGCTACCAAACTATGAGGTTTTCGTCCAGCCTTAAGCAGACCATCGACCATCCTAAGCTCTACTATAGCCTGTGGTGAAATGAGCACTAACAGGCTGATATTGTGTCTGGGTGAAGCCCTGTTAGCAGGCTACGGAGCAAACCTCGGCCCATGTTGCCATCCTCGTCTTTACTGTTATTGTCGACCAAGTGTTCGGCACAATGCCACTGTGGCCATTCACTGTCGTGTGTGCCGTGTCTCTCATTTTTGGAGAAAATATGTGATGTAAACATGAAAACCATTTCAAAAATTATACTTTCATTATTAGTTTTTTTAAAAAAAACTTGGTACGTCCATAGTGCATTCATATATGTACTCATATACAAAAGTTGAGATGAAAACTCACAGAAGAATTCATATAAAAATATCAAATATTAGATCCATGAGCAATACAAGACAAAATTCCTAGGTTTTTCTTTGTCTTCTAGAGCAAATGTATATGAAATTTGAGTTTAGGGAGATGTATATTAGATGATGGGACGCGATCTGGTTGGGCCTATTGGCCATGACATTATCATGGTCTTTTTGTAGGGTTTCTCTGGCTTATTTAGAGGAGTCGTTCCATACCAAATATTTCAGAGAAGGATAACGATAGGCAATAACTCCCCTGAACACAACTATAACTTTTATCATATTGTGCTCTCTAAGAGCAATTCTTTTCAAAATTCCAAAACAAAAGGTGCTGAGTTAGAATCACATTCCAAGGACTCATGGTTACCAGGAATAATCCAGCTACAGAATAACCAAGAACACGGAGCTCTTTTTTTCCCCGACTATTTGATTGTAACATAAGAATGCTAGTTTTAAAAACGAGTGATTTCGTTCTTCCACCTTCACTGTACCATCGGAGAGCGGACGGCCTAGAACCTCAAAGGGAGCCGCTCAAGAGGATCAGCGGCAAACAACCCTTATTATCGGCCACCTGACACAAAACATGTCTAGTTACGGTGCCTAGCAGCCTAGGGCGACTCTCGTGCTTGTATACGTACATAGCCACGTAGGGCCACCTTGGCACAGCCCGGTGGCACAATGTGCCGCGTGTTTGGTCCACATTTCGTATTATGCCTTTTTGGGCTATGAGCATCAGAAAAGGTCTGTAGTAGCGTGTCCGTGAGCATTTTGGCCTAATTGACTTGCCTAGTTGTCTCTCCCTCCCAATTTCCCAAGTCTCCATATGAAAAGGGGAGGTCGCGATCTGATGGTATCACATTCTTCGCATTAGGTAACGTCGATCGATCTACATGCAGCATATCATTCGTCTAGACGAGAAACTAGAAGAATACCTCGCACGTTGCGGCGCGCAGAACTTTTTTATAATAAATAAAATAGTTGTATTATCATTATACGCATGCGATATACTATCAAAACTGGTTAAGCTAATGGTATTTTTTTAAAACAAAGCGCTTATAGAATATTAAATCGAGTTATAGAAGAATGTGACACCAAACAAATAATACAGCATGGATGTCTTGTATGTTGATAGAATGAAAGTAGTAATTGCCTTTAGGGATCGAAAGTGTTATAGGATATGTTTGGATTCCCTTGACAAATTGACAAATTGGTAAAAGAAGAAAATAATTATTGTTTTTTTAGCAAATGTATCCAAACATACAAGACAAAAAATGGCAAAAGATCAAAAAATTACCATTTATCATTTGCCACTTTGGAGTGACAAATAGTGGCAAATAGAAAATCCTCCTAGTCATACCCCTCCCTCCTATGCATGGCATGTGAATATGAGTGCAATTATTAGATGTAGAATTGTCTTTCTATTTGTCATTTGTCATTTACCATTTGCTATTTGTCATATGATCCAAACATTAGAAAGTGACAAAAAATTTACCAAAATTATTTGTCATTTGTCAAAGTATTCAAACATGCCCATAATACTTATAGAGAGAATGACATGACATTTAGTGGAGTATGACACGTGAATAAGTTGCATGTGGGAGATAGAAAAATAGTTAGGTTTCCTCTTATAGGAAATATAAACATCGCAGACGCAATGCAGTTGGGCATGGTCCAGGTATGCATAGGGCCAGGCAATACACTTTTCGATGTGTGTTAGTATAGGATCTTGACATACATTAATTTGTAGAAATTTGTGACATGAAACAGGAAGAATCAATATATGTTCGCACAGCATGAATCAAAAAGAAAAATTCGCACCGCAGACCGTTTGCTTTTTCTTCCCCAGATGCTCGCACATTTTTAATACTACTATATATCAGTGAGGTTTGCCAGCCAGACCGAAAGGCATGGGTGATCGAGGTTCACGTTTTTGTGATACGAACAAAAAGTTATAAATGTGGCCACCTCAGTCAACTCTCATGTTTGGCTTATTCGTCACCAAAACAGAGTAAAAAACAACATCAGTTGGTTTATCAGCCACCGAAACGATTAGACGAACAAGATGCAAATAACCAACATGATTCAGGCATGCATACATGATACTCCCTCCATCCCAAATTGTAAGTCATTTCAAGAATCTTGGAGAGTCAAAGTTTCTCAAGTTTCATCAAACTTATATAATAATATAATAATATTTATGATGTCAAATAAGTATCATTAGATTCGTTATCAATTATATTTTCATAGTATACCTATTTGATGTTATAAATCTTTATAGTTTTGTCTATAATTCTTGGTCAAACTTGAGATGTTTTGACTCTCCAAGATTCTTGGAATGACTTACAATTTGGGATGGAAGGAGTAGCATATAGCGGTAGCGATCCACCATAAATTAGGTCAGCTGAACCTGGAATAACTAAATTCCCCTTGTCCAAAGCGTTTTTGCAAAGATTCGACGCCCTCTTGCAAGCTATATATTCCATGTGCCACTTCCTCACCGGTACGTTATAAAATGCACAGCGCCCCTGGCTCACAACTCACAACCAAGACAAACAGAAAAACCCAGCTCGCTGCATATACATATCCTCTAGTTCTCCTCTAGTCTCCTGGATTACTATATCGTTACAAATAATGTCGAAGATTGGCAGCGTCGTGTCCGGCCTCCTCAGGTAATTCCATGTTTCCATCAGTACTTCAATGTTCTTCTCTTTCTTTTCTCGAAACCCTGTATATACATACACACAGACCCTCAGAGACATAAGTCTACACTTATCCCTATAAATATACACGTCCATTCTATCCCTAATTGTAGGCACAACTCCATCCTATTTGTAGGAGCGATTTTGCCAACCACTCATATCAAACCATGGCTACAAACTACAAGGTCTTAATAAAAGCTTCCTTTATAAAAAAATGTCTGATTTATAGTAGTTGATCAGTCGCCCCTACAAATCTGTTTTTAAAAAAATCACAAATTTAAGCCAAAGTACGAGGAGGCCCCCACTAGTCAGCCACTCATCCGCTCCACCCGTGAAAATCACGTGCTTCGTGTTCATCGACCTTCAAACCTGAAGGCCTTTCCTTTCACGTGTATCTCCTCACCACTGCATCTTATACTCACTTATGTCTATAATAGATTTTTGGGTCTCCTCCTATCATCCTAAATCAGATCTAAATTGCATATTTAAGACCATAAACAGATTCAAATTAAAACGTTGTCTTTTAATTTGGGATGGAGTGAGTACAAAGTTATATAAATTTTCAAGCACTACAACTTGAGATGCTTTGACTTTCGAAGATTCTTGGAATGTCTTGTAATTTGAGATGGAGGGAGTACAAAGTTGTATAACTTTTCAAGCACTACAACTTTTGTTTTAACAGTTTCTTCATTCGAGGTCTCTTACAACATTCAAATTTTACATTTGAGAAATTCAAACATAGTTTTCTTTAACAAGATGATTTGAAATTAAAAAGTTATCAATTACAAAGTTGTATAACTTTTCGACAACTACAACTTTCATTTAGGTTGTTTCTCCGTCCAAAGTCGTTTGGAAAAAAAAATCAAATTTCAAATTTGAGAAATTCAAATGTAATTTTCATGACAAAATGAATTTCAATGAAAAGGTTGTCAACTATAAAGTTATATAAATTTTTGGTACCTACAACTTTTGTTGTAGTTGTTTCTCCATCCAAGCTTGTTTAAAATTCAAATTTCAAAATTGATAAATTCAAACATAGTTTTCTATTACAAAATTATTTCAAATTAAATGTTGTCAACTACAAAATTCTAGAACTCATCAAGATCTATAAGTTTTTTTTTGATCGTATTTTCATGTGACTTCGTTTGATGAATTCAAAATTTGAATTTCAAAAATTGACAACTTCAAACAAGATTTTGAAACAACAAATGATTTTAGTTGAAGTCATCGACAATAATCTTGTAGTAGTTATCAAGGTCTGCAACTTTTATTTTGATTATTTCTCCATCCCACAAAGTGTAGTATAACCCGTTCACAGATTCATAATTCTTTCATACATATTATGAAACTATATGACAAATATGTCATTTGTGAACAATGTTTAGTATCACTTTGTTGGGTGTAGAAATGTCCAAAATAAAAATCATACATCTTGATGAGTTCTACAAATTTGTTGTTGATGATTTCTTCAGCTGAAATCCTTTGATGTTTCAAAGTGTCATTTGAATCTACTATTTTTAAATTAAAAATTTGAGATGTTCGCAACAAAATATGACCAAAACAATAATTATAAGAACACAATAAATTGATAGAACATGATTTTTAAAAAAGTTAGAAAAACAAATCAAGTATTTAAAGTTAGTATGATGAAGAAAGACTAATTACAAGTTTTAGCTTGAGATTTAAAAGACAAATGAAAGTTCTTGAACAATTTTAAAATTTTATTTCAAATAGCATTTTAAAGCAACAAACAAATTCAAACCAAAAATTTATAAACAATAAAGTTTTATAATTTTTGGAGATTATTTTGGTCATTTATGCATCCGAAGTCATTTGAAAAATTCAAAATTTAAATACTTATGTTTTTTAATATTCGGCGTGAGCCACCCCTATAAACCAGGGTTGGCTGGATATTGAGTTGCCCCTACAAATAGGGTCATTTGTAGAGGTGGCTCATACCACCAGCAATGTCTACAAATGGATTTGTAGGGTGGCTTGTTTGAGAACCATTAATAGCGGCGGATTCTATATAAAGTCGGAAGTCGTCCCTAAAAAATGGAGACGTTGCAACAAATTATTTTTGTAGTAGTGAAAAGAGACAAGTATACAGTTTTTTAGTTGCTAGCATTAGTTTTTTTTTCTTTGGTGATCGAATTAGCATCGTACTTTGTTCACTAATAATTAAGCGTGTTGAGTGTATTGTGTACGTAACATGTGCATTTGACATTTTGACATACGTGCGTGTACGTGCGCATAGCCGTCGGAGCTACGGCGTCTACGCGAGGGCGGCAGTGAATGTTCAACAAGCCTCTGCTGCTGCTGCAGCGGCGGCGGCGAAACCGGACGTCGCGGCAGCGGATGCCGCGAGGGCAGCGAACAGGGCGCCGGACAACAAGTTGTTCTGGATGAGAGACCCCAAGACGGGGTGCTGGGTGCCGGAGAACCGGTTCGAAGAGGTGGACGTCGTCGACCTCCGCAACCGGATGATCCGCCACAAGTGATCAACTCAGCTGGAACCAATCGGCACACCACCAGCAGCGTACTGTGATGTATAAATAAGCAATGAAAGACATCTGACGACTAGTCAATAGAAATGCTTTGCCACGTGGGTTATGCTGTAAAAGACGATATGTGTACTCCATGTTCACTGCGCACTTTCTAATAATTGAGTGGAAGGTCCTCCCAAAATGAAGCTGTTGATTATACATCAATACCACTAATTAGATGGAAATTTCCCTCCTAGCTAATAGTTAAAAAAGCATTCTTAGCGAATTGCTTGGGTCCATTTCTTTTTATAATAGAAAAAATATTGGTGACTAGAGATAACCGCTGAGGCTTGTTGGGCTGCTGATAAATCGACATACGTTATTATTATATTCTGACTGATAAGCTGAGCTGGTAATTTGAAGCGGGAAAGGAGCAACTACATCAGATACATCAGGAGGCATATGTTGATGCCGAATCAAGACACCTCATGCATTCAGACTTGCACCAAAGCAAGCAAAGTGATGATGCGCTACAGAATTGCAAGGCATATGTTGATGCCGAATCAAGACACCTCATGCATTCAGACTTGCACCAAAGCAAGCAAAGTGATGATGCGCTACAGAATTGCATTCCCGAGCCGTGTGTCCAACTTTTATAGCTCACGAAAATTCGAATAAAGTTGGAATCCAATGGAGGCTTTGTGGAACGTCGACGACGAGCTCATCACATATCCGTCTCCGGTTCCACTCAGGTAATCCCAACATCGATCATATCAGCTGAAAGTTCAGCAGAGCCTGAACAAGCCTCGATCCGCGCCTTGGCTTGACCATGTTCAGATATGCTGTGCTGCAGAACACCTGCACTTGCTTCACCTGTGTGATCGTCATCTCGCTCATTCGGCTTGCACCGGCCTATGCTTGTGCATGGATCGTCCTCCTGTTGTTTATAAGAAGTACTTAGCAGGTTTTTGCATATATGGTACCGGATCTTAAAATTTGGCTTCTAGGCCCTGTCTACCGGAAGGCCTACTATTATGACAAAGAAAAGGCGACCAACTTGAAGTTCATGGGCCCTTAGTGGCACAATTGAGGAAGCCCATCGTATGATGAGGCGAGAACAAGGTGCTTAAGAGCTGTGTCTGTGTGAGACTTGTCCACGAGCACTAATTCTGTAACAAGCTATTGGAAAAAAACTGTAATAGGCTAATGTCATTTCCGATTTTTTAAGACAAAATCGAATACAAATCATATGTATTAGTAGGATCAATGTATTAATACATGTGAAGTAATACATTACATTATGGTATTTATTTGCAAAAGCATATAACTTTATTAATAATAAAATAATACGAGGGACTAAAACAAAACTACATAGACTTTAATTAAATAACTCCAGTGGAAGATGACTGCATCTTCATTGGCAGTTGATTGGGGAAAGTACTTAACCAAGCTCAAACCACACCATCTTCACAGAACTCCGACTCCTAGCTAAATCGGCTGATCACATGGGCACATGGCTTAGGTAGCGAGAGGTACAAAGAGAGAAAGGATGAGCATATCAAAATGCACTTTGCAAGTATATAGAAAAATATGACATAAGGTTCAAATGAAGGAAAAACTTGTGATGTTGGCACAATCACTTAGGGCCTGTTTGGTACAGCTATGTTTCACTAGTGAAGCTGGTTTTTTAGAAAATAGCTTTATGAGCAACTCTCTAGGTGAGGCTGAGCTATTTTGGAAAAAGTGTTTGACAAAACAGCTTCACCAACAACTTTATGCAGAGAGAGAAGGGGGGAGGAGAGCTGTGATAAGTTATTATTTTCAGCTTCATCCCACTTTATATCTTTGTGAGAGGAGAAGAAAAACAGCTTCATAGGCGAAGCTGTTTTGAAAAAAGATGTTTGACAAAAAAAATAACTCACAACAGCTTCATAAAGCTGTTATAAGTTATACCAAACAACTCCTTAATTGTCCGATAAAATTGTACTTTGACACTGCTGTAATCTTATTTTCACTGTTTGCTGCACGCGTTCCGCCGGTGCATGTTTAGGGAGTATTTATTACTTGCGGGCAGGCAAACGAAAATAAACGAGAAAACTGAGCAATAGCATCTCTAGCAGCAGTGAAACAGACTGTCTACTGTATTCTACAGTATCACTTATCATCAGGCACGAGAACGAACGTAGACCCCAATGGCGTCGAGGTAATAACGCCCGCGGCCGAACAGAGCAACGATGCTGCCACCGTCGTGCACGGGGACGCTGAAAGGGGTCCCGTCCACGTCCCCGAAAGGGCCATGCTTCCTGAGGTTGGTGACGAAGGTGAGCGACGTCACGGCATCCGTTGGCTGGGTGCCGATGTAGGCGAATGTCCCCGAGAGCTCCGTCACAAACTCCGACGGCGCAAGACGAACCTGGGCAGGGATGGACAAACTTAGCTAGCTTCCGATCATCGATCGAGACTTTGTGGTAGTTGGATTGATCGAGTTCATCTGGATTCACTGCGTACTCACCACGTAAGGGTCGCCGCCTTTCCCACCCCACGGGCCGACGACGTGCTCCTTGCCCTGGTCGTCCCAGTAGCAGAAGGAGATGGCGTCGACGGCGGCGAGGCTGCTGCAGACGGTGATGGACTCCAAGCGCAGCGGCGGCGTCGTCGTCGGGATGTCCCAGTCGCGCCCTCCCTCGCCACCCCATGGCCCAATCTTCACCACACCCTGCAGTTGGACCGCATGTACAGCAGTAAGCAAGCGCGCATATAGACTTAAGAATCAGAGCATTTCTGTTGGTGTTTTTTTTTTTCCAACAAATCGATGGATCATATCGCGTACCATTTCCTTTATAGAAGTATAGCACAGCTAGCACAAAATCGGTTAAGCAATCGTAGACGTAGTAGCAAAGGGTATTTATAGAGCATCACAAGCTCTCATGCCTCCTGCCAAGGTTTTCTGATGCTCTTGCGGAGATTATTATTGATAGTAAAAATTGCTGTCACCGTCGGTAGGTATATACGCATGCTAAGATGTTCCTGCGACAGCTGTTTCTGAATTACAAGGTACTCCCTCCATACTCAAAAAATTTATAGTTTTAGAAAACGGTACGATCTCCAAAGTATAACTTTGACCACTTATTTTTAAAAAATATTTATTAAAATATAATATATGTATATTTTTATGAAAATATTTTTAAGACAAATCTATTAATATGATTTTTACATTTTCAAACTCAACACCTTAAAAGTTATTTATGATTTATATTGTTAATATTTGACTAAAACTTTGTCTTAAACGAAAGTTTTTTTGAGTATGGAGTGGTAACAATAACTGATCTACCACCACTGCACAAAACGTTTTCACAACTGTTACTGTCGCTCGTAGTCCTCGCCGTCACTGCGTCTCTGCATAGGCCCCTCTTTTTTTTTCTCTCTAGTGCTTCCGCCGGAGGTAAGAAGCAGTGGGGACTCATCTCTCTTTTCTGCAGTTTTATATCCAGTTTGTTTAGAGTTTAACCAAATAAATCTGCTGACGAAATCAGATGATTTTCTATTGGAATCGTGTTTCCTGCTATGACTTTGGTGATTGCCACGATGAAATTGTCATTATATATGGGCGATTTCATCAGCAAACGACCAATTTGTACCCTTTTTCTGCAAGGGGAGGGTACTTCTGAGAACCCTACGAGACTCTGGATCATCCATAGTCACAGAGAGGAATTCAAAGTCTCAAGGTGATGACTCTTCATCCTATGTCGTACTCGACGATACAACCGTCGATATTTTTTCACCAATTTAGATGTGTTTTGGACTGGTTCCAAAGTGTTGGATCTTGCGGCATGTCCAATGTTTTGGGGTTAGTCGTTTGATTCGGCATAAGGACTATACTTTGGCTCTAGTGTTCGAGAAAATCTATTGGAGAAGAAGACGATGAAACAATCTGGATAGAATATTATGTATTTTTTATTTCAATTTTTATGTGTAATTCATAGTTGTATTATGCTAAATATAAGCCTCCCTTCTCTTTGAAGAAAATAGTTTATGACAACAAATTATTGTCGTGAAGTTGTAATACGATGAACATAGACGCGGTTTTCACCAATAGTTCGTAGCCAATGAAAATATTTGTACTACATTCGTATATGTAGAAGCTTGTTTAGTCCATATATATATCGGCTTAATAACTCTCTCGAACTATATAATATTGGAAAACAAATCTAGTAACTCGCACAATCCTCACCTCACCTGCCCCAGTAACCTCAGTTCTTCCTCTCCGCCTTGCAACTCCTCTATGTAATTAAATAAATTATGAAATATATTTTTTATAATCTATTTAGAGATATAAGACTTTAATAATATTTGTGTTTATAAACCTAGTTAAATTTAAGAAAGTTTGACTTAATCCAAACCTAGAATAACATCGGTGATGGAGATAATATTCTATCCAAATTATTATATCATTGGCAGATTCTCCTGCAGCTTGTGATCACATATCCTAGCGTGTATGTGATCTTCCTGCATCGTGACCAAATCTCAAGGAGATATATAAACTAAAATAGCACCGTTGACAAAGGCGACCAATTCTACGCGATGCACATGGGCATGTTCAGGCCACGAGTTTGACGGGCGCGAAAAGAAAACGGCTAAAACGATCGAATTTGTTTCCGTGGGGGCCAAGTTCCATATAAAACACAAACGATCACAGGACCGGTAGTCAATCTGGCTTTTAATGGGTAATTCACATACATTGTACAGTATATATAAAGTATTATAGTGTTGTACTCCCACCGTCCCAGAATAATAAATGTATTTGTATAGGAAAGATGTCAAAAATTATAAAATTTCATCAACAGTTAATCAATCTATGTAATTTTAGGACATAAAACTTGTTTTTTTAGATTTGTAAATTGCCTCTAAGATTATATTGAATATTTAGCAAATGACAATATATCTATTTGTACATATGGAATTTTCCTTACTAAAATTTACTTATATTTCAGGATGGAGTGAGTGTATGAAACTGCCATGTATCATAGAAACTCGTATAGTGTTGGAAACTGATTGTCCTGTGGTGGCCGTAAAGTTAAAGAACACTATTCAAGACCGCATGGTGGCCGGGCTAGTCTCCGGTACGTGAAACACAGATTGCTATGGAGGAGTTGAGTACGTAGATTAAACATTGTTAAAATTGGTAGGAGTCAAAAATAATGTAGCGTATGAACTTGCTCATTTTGCAATTAGGTCGGATCATAGTGAGGTTTTTTTTTTGCTTCTTTTCCTGAATTTGTTTTGTCTCTCGTATGTAATGATAATCCTTAGTTTTTAATAAAGCTTTTGTTTCAAAAAAAATAGAAATGCCATTAAACTGATATATAGAGAGAATACCTCAAACGCATAACATTGAGTTGTTGTTTCATAGAATTGCTCCCAAAATAGTTAAATGTTGTGATGATGTTGTGTCTATAAGAGTGGGACACTACTGAAACGGAAATACTCCTATTGATAGTACATGCATAATCGATTGAAAAATGCAAATTTCCCTGCCGATTTTGACAAAACACACACAAAAATATATTTCCTTGTCAGTTACGATAAAAATACACATAAAATTGAGCATTTTCTATGTAGGTTGCTCGAATGATGACTGATATATCGTCTTCCATAGCTGTTTTCAATAAACTTGTAAGAGTAGCTGCAGAAATATTTTGACAATGTTTATGTATCATTGACTGTCTAATGCTCAAACGCTTCGTGCTATTCTCTTCTCTTGAGCCCTAAAATTTATGACGGTATGTTAGAAATGAGACATTACTTAACTATCTTTTTCCAGAAATTATTTTCACTTGACAAGTATATCTGCTCCTAATTGTTGTCATGATTATTCAACTCTTATAATTTGTAAATTCTATAACAGCACAATGTTGCAATACAAGTTTTGTTCAACGAGTAGTGTGAACCCTGCTGATGCAAGTCTTCAAATGATTAGTGCAAGATAAGCGTTAATGATATATACAGCTGCTAGATTGTTTGCTAAAACATCAATGGCGCAAAGATTCAATATTTTTTTATAGATTATAGAATAGATTATATTACTCTTTGGACAAAGTTGATGGTTTGTGGCAGTTTACAAATTCTATTTCTAATTGTTGGTGACATTTCTAAACTGAATAATTTGTCGAGATGATTGATTCTTTTATAGGTGTCATTTGAATCTAGCCATGTGGTTTCTTGAATATGATTTGTTATTTTCCTACTATATATATCCAAATTAAATTTCAGATAATTCTACAAGTTTCAATAACCCTATCGGTTACTTGTGATAGGGATAGAATTCCATACCCTGCTGCCCCCCTATCGACATCGCATCGACAAAAAAAATTGTGTACGATAGAAAAAATTAGTCTACCGATATGGAATTTCTATCAGTAACTCAACAGGAAAATTGTTTTTCACATTTTTCCTATTTGTATTTCATAATATTGCCATGTCAATTTTATACTTACCGAGAAATTTTAAAAAAAAATACACAACGTACATCAGCTACCACAACGTCACAAATGACTATTAATGTCCACATTTCAAAAACAAAAGGAATTAACTAACAAGCATAGATCCAGATGAAGAGGACATGAGAGAGGAGGAGTGCATGCATGCATGGGACAGGGATGAGTCCCAAATATGGCTCATCGGGTTTGGGCTAGGGTTTGGAACAAGTACAGGGACAAGGATATGGACAAGGCACACGACGGCGGCGGAGCTAGCTAGGGTTTAGGGGGCAGATCTTAGGAGACAGGTCAGGGAGGCCATGAAGAAGGAGATATGAGGAGACGGCGTTGAGGAGCTTGGGTCGAGGGTGGGAGGTGGCATCGAGGACCTTGTGTGTGCCAAAGGGAGGCGCCAACAGGGACCTTGAACTCGCACGTGGTGAATGGGAAGAGGCGCTGGTAACAAGCATGTCGTGGGTGAGGCGGAGACAGGTTTGCGAGCGGAGGAAATTTGGGCACCGCATGGGGCGCCTCGGCGGTTGTGGTGCTGGCAGCGAAATCGGGTAGCCTGACAGAAGCAATGAAGAAACAACACCCAAATGACTTAGAAAAATTCAGTCACCCGCGCTAAGGTTATATACATGAGCCATTTATAGAGACGACCGGATTCCCAACCGCCTCTACGAATGATTTTTAGCCGTCTCTATAAATGGCTTTGTAGGGGTAGCTAGAAAGTTGACTGGCCTCTAGCTACTAATAAATTTTAGATTTTGTTTTATAATTTTCTATTTGATTCTATTGTGAAACAATAATATTTTCTAATCGTGCAAATTATAATGTAATCTATATTTAATAATAAAGAGATAAGATTTCAGCCTATTTTTTAGTCTGGATTTTTTTTTGTCTGCCCCTATGCTCGTGAATATGGCCCATTTGTAGTCTGCCTCTGTTAATTTGGTCCATTTGCAGCCCACAGCTCTTGTCCGGATCATTTGGCCCATTTAGGGCGGACACCAACGCTCCAGCCAAACCACACAGGTCTTGTCCGGATCATTTGGCCCATTTAGGGCGGACACCAACGCTCCAACCAAACCACACTAGGACTGGAAAAAAAGAGACAAAACTATGCATGTAAAAAAGACAAAACTATGCATGTAAAAAATTAAAAACTATGTTTAATTTATAGAAATGGTAAAACAATAAAACATAGCTTTTTAATCTATAGAAAATGTAAAAAAAATACTTATGCATGTACTCATTTTTTTATTAACATTGATAGTTTTTTCTCTCCCGTTGCAACGCACGGACATGTTTGCTAGTACTTTAATAATCTATAAATATTATGTTGTCAAACTATAATATTTTCTAACACTATAAATTATAACATAACGCTTGTTATTATGAATGCTTTCAAACTATAAATCATTATACATATATGCCAGCGACGGGCCTTCTTTGTCACACTCATGCATACATAGATTGTCACGCACATACATGTATACAGCTTAACGTACATACGTAAATAGTCTCGGGCTTATACACTAAAGATACCCTCCATCATCAACAACTACCCGCTAACAATTTTTCCCTTGGCATCTTTTTGTTCCCAAAGCAATATGTCCTTTGGGAGCTTCGTTACTATTGCACTAATCCCTTGAGGGAAAGTGTGTACTGAATAGCTCCAGTTCCTGGTAGTTGTATTCGTGATTCGTGAACATAGTGCACACTGTCAACTAAATAATTCTCTGTGTCTCGGTGGCAACCACATGTTTTTTTTATATTTGGGAAGTTGTGCAGCCTGTTCGCTTGACTTTTCAGCCGGTTTAAATCCAGTCATAACAATATTTTTCTCTCACAAAAAATCAGCCAACAGTGCATAATCCTGTCAGAATAGTGCATAATCCTGCCAAGCGAACATGCCCCAGTGATTGATAGGATCTAGTAAATAGAGAACTTGTACGACACGTGAAGCGAGCACATCAAGGGTCATCTTTGAACCCTATATTGTTGGGGTCTACAATTTTGAGCCTGTAGTCGTTCGTTTGGTGTTGTTTGACCCAACGACACCAAATAAAAGAGGATGATGTGCATGTATACCCAGGGGAGAATCTAGCTTATTTATTTTATCGGTCGTGCGAACCGATGAACTTCAACAAATAAGTAGAGAATTACTGCTTATCAATGTTCATCAATGATGTTAACCCCATTGTGTTAATGTAATGACCCTGGTGAGCTTCGTGGTGTTCGCCACTGTGTATACCAATTCCACTATACGTCAAAATCGATCTTCTGCAGCGGTGCCCAAAAGCCCTCCGTGGCGGACACTTTTTTGTCTGTTGCGGTAAATCCGCACGATTTACCGCGGCGGACACTTTCTATTTACCGTGACAAACAATTTTGTTCGTTGCGGTAAATTGATTTAGCGCAGTGGCATCTTAACATGTCCGCCACGGAAAATAGACATTTACAGTGGTGGATGTATTAAGAAGCCCGCTGCAATAAATAGATTTACCGCATCGGACGTTCTATAAGGTCCCCTACGGTAAATCAAGGCCCAACCCAAAAATCCGGAGAGCCCAATAACACGTCTACGTATAAATTCAAGGCTCTAGGGTTTCATCCACCAGTCTCTCATCCCACCTGGCCTCATCCCACTCGCGGCCTCCACCCGGCCACCGCCTCCCGGTCCTTGCCCCCATCCTCCTCGCCCAGACCTCGCCCCCTGAAAGGACCGTTATGCCTAAGGGGGGGGTGAATTAGGTCACTTAAAAACTACTCTCTAATCTATGGCCTTTTTTTCTAACCTTAGCAAAACCTATGCAAAAGTTAAACTATCTAGAAGTGCAACTATGGTTTTGCTAAGTGTTGCTATCTCTACTGCAAAAAAGTTATACAACCTAGTTTCTAAACCTATCAACTAGCCTATCAACTAAGCTAGGAAAGGTAAAGAACACAAGGTAAACAAAGTAAATGCGGAAGGTAAAGAGCAAGGTAGAGATGCAAACTTCCCGTCGACGACTCCGGTATTTTTACCGAGGTATCGAGAAGCGCGCAAGCTTTCCCTAGTCCTCGTTGGAGCCCCTCGCAAGGAATCCCGCGCAAGGGCCAAGCTCCTGGTTGGGTAACTCCGTAGATAGTCTCGGGCTCTCCCCACGCGCAAGTGGGTCTCCGATGTGCCTTCCGGCAAGCCTCTCCCGGATGCTCTCCGCCGTCTTCACTATCAAGTTTCCGGCCGAAACGTTGCGGGCCTTGTTCCCTTCGGTACACCAGTGGCGGCCACACAACAAACGCGGTTGGTGTGATCGCGCAAGATTACAAGCCCCACCGAGTACAAGATTGGTGCGCGCAAGCACCCTTGATCAAGAGGTATGCAAACCTCACTCAACACTAGGCTTACACCTAGAGCAAGCGCAAGAGCAATGGTCTAACTAGCCTAAGCACTTCGCAAAGCACAAATGCTAATCACCAAGTGTATCACTAAGCTCTATGCATATGGAGATCACTAGAATGGTGTACAACACCCTTGGTATGTTTCCTCAAGTCTCCTCCATCCCATTTGCCCGGACAAGGGTCATATATATAGGCCCCAAGCCAAATGGAGTCGTTGGTCCCTTGGAGCCGCTTGTCTGCGTAGCTCTGGACCCGGACGTTGCGAGGTGTCCGGACCAATCCCTGTGCGTCCGGACCCTCCAATGGTCTTCTATTGCGCTGAGGCTGACAGTGGGCCCGGACGCTGTCTATGGTCCGGAGTCCACAGTCCGGACAGCGTCCGGAGTCTTCGCGCGCCTCTGGAACCTCTCTGCATAGAGTCCGGACGCCACTGTTGGTCCGGACCCCATGCTCCGGTCAGCGTCCGGAGTCCTTCGTGCTCTCGGGTTCTTCTCTATGTGCGTCCGGACGCTGGAGCCATTTGTCCGGACACACACTGTTCATAGCGTCCGGACCTGCTAAATTTCCCAGACCAAACCCTAGGTGTCCGGACGCATCCTCAATGGTCCGGACCCTCCTGATCATAGCGTCCGGAGCCCTTTTTCTTCAGTGATTTCATCCGGGCTGATTTCCAAAAGTTCGGACGCGAGGCGACGAGCGTCCGGAAGACTTTGTATCTTCGCGGTCTTGCTTCCGAGTAGGTTCCATCCTCCATGCTTGAACTATGCTTGATATTTTAGGTCTTCGATCTATATGCTTCAAATATCTTGCTTGCGGTGTTGCCTAAGTCCAAAGCATGATTGTACCCTATTGGACTACAAAATAAACACTTGCAAATACGTTAGTCCAATTTGGTTATGTTGATCATCAAACACCAAAATCCAAACTATATGGGACATGAGGACCATGTTCCTTACACCCCCATCCTCCTCGCCCCGACCTCCTCGCCTCGACCTCGCCCCGACCTCGCCCTCATCCTCTTCCTCCTGGTCTCCCGCTGAGGTGGCGGGGTGGCGGCTGCCTGTGGTGGCGGCAGGAGACGAGAGGGTAGGGCCGGGCGGCGAATCTCCGCGGCCCACCGGCCCCACGCGCGGCGGCTCCTTCTCTCCCTCGGGTCCGCATAGGCGCGGGGCCACAGCGGTGCAGAGGCGCGGGCTCGGGTCGCGGCGGCGTAGGGCGACACGGGCGTGGGGTCGGCGGCGCATCGGTGGAACGACTGGATCCGGCGGCGGCGGTGCTGGAGCGACCGGATCTGGCGGCGGCGGCGGCGTTGGAGCCCTGAATGGGCTTGACGGGCCCGTGGATGGGCTAGACGGGCCTGTCTAGGGTTTTTTTCCTTTTTATATATTTTTTTGGAATAATTAACCGCAACGGGCATAAGTGCCCGCTGCAACAAAGCTACTATTTACGGTGACCTTACTACGGTGGCAGACACGTTTGCCCGTTGTGTAAAATCAAATTCGCCCGCCGCGGAAAACCGCTTAGTAGTGTTCCGTAGTCAAGTTCTCATGGTCATCAATGATGCCAAAGTATGTGGTCTTTCGCCTCAATGCATCAACAACATATATTCGGATGACACTGTTTTGGTTGACACATTTATTATCCCTTGCGTTGGTGTAGTATGTGTATCCATTAATGTCGTAAGACTCCCATGATTTCACCTGGCTTGATGGGCCTGCAACAAGCCTTTGTCTAGCAATATCATCTATGGTTTTCCCATCCGATATGTCTTGTTTCCCCAACCATATAGTCAATTGATGCTTGTGTTGTGTCATGACTCATTTTTCTATGCGGCCATTACTCCTCGCTCTATGATGTCCAAGTATTCATCAATGTACGGTTGCATAACTTCGCATGACACTATAATGTGCTTGACCCACTTCATTGAAATTATTGTCGACGAAGACTTTTTTTTCCTTTCAAGCCCTTCCCAACCAACCTACCCTTGTGGCTAGAGTCTGGTATGCCAATCTCTTTCTTATATTGCAGGCACTCTTGGCAACACTTGACCACATTTCGAGTGTTGTAGTCCTCTATCATAGATCCCTCTAGAAGCTCGATCGATATAGTACGTACCGGATAAGTACCGACATGAACTGCTCATTTGGCCACATTTCATGTAACTATAAAGTAGCAAGGGCCCAATGCTACTATATCTGATCAATTATGTGAAGCATGAGATGGGGCATTGTATAACAAAAAGCGGGAGGTGAGCACATCTCAATTTTGTTTTGTGTCTCCAGTCTCCACCATGAATTTCTCGTAGGTCATGAAGCTCATTTTCATCTATCGTCTTATGTGAGATCTTGGCAAAGAAGTAACACATGATGGTCATCTTCAAGGGTTTTATAGCCCTAGCTAATAAGTACAATGGGTAGGAACACTGTCACTATCACATGGCAATCATGAACCTTAAAACGTGTTATTGACAGGTCCTTCACCGAGACCAGCCTCCCCACGTTGGCTCAAAACCTGGTGAGAACTTTTCTAGCAGTAAACCCAAACAAAAAAAAATACACAAGAGTCATTTTTATTATTCCAAATAGCAGTGGTCTAGGTCAGGCCAAGATAACGGGATATGGGAACATACATGGACCACCATCTAAACACGACATATCGATCATCGTCACCACGTCCTGCAACAAACACAAGCGCCGGCGGCTCAGCGGCTCTCTTCTGCAACAAACACAAGCGACATATCGATCATATCCTTCAGAAGGGTAGGACGTAGAAGCCAATGGCGTCGAGGTACTGGTCGGCGCGAGCGAACATGCCGACGATGCTGCCGTTGTTGAGCACGGGGATGTTGAAGGGCGCGCCATCGCCGTGGCCGAAGGGCCCGTAGGTGGCGTGGTTGGTGACGAACTTGAGCCAGGCGACGGTGTGGGTGAGCTCCCTGAAGGGACCGACCGCCCCGGCGACCTCTGTCACGTACTCGTGGGGGCCCAGGGTGATGGTGTCCTGTTTCAAGCCTCTGGTGCCGCCCCAGGGCCCGGCGGTGTGCAGCTTGCCGTCCCGGTCACGGTAGGAGAAGGCGATGCTGTCGACGATCATGCCATGACTGAAGGAGATGCTCTCCAGCCGCTGCGGCGCCACCGTGATGTCGTAGGTGCTGCCGTGGTCGCTGGCGCCCCACATCCCAAGCTTCACCACCGAGCTCTGCCGGCATTAGAGGACAAAGGAAAATGAGCAGAGAACGAATAATAGAATCATTTGCATTATTATATATTGTCAGCTCCAGTGGTCGACAATGGTAACTGCAACAGGAGATGCATGAGATAGGAGAGGGATGAAGGAGACCATGTCGTCGTCTCGATCGAGCTCACGTCACCGCCCGCCAGCTGAAGAACTGAACGAGGAGCCAAGAGGGAGGACCGGAGGAGGGATGCAGCAGTATTGCAGAAGGCACAAGCTAAGCTTACCTTATTATATGGTGTTACCACATTACTGTACATGTATTCATAGCTAAGTTGTTGGCAGCAGATCATATAGATGATATAGTCATAGAGAAAGCGCAAATTTGGTTGCATAGTGATCGGTCCTCGGGTTGTTGGTGTGCGCGGCTGTGCGGCTTCCACGTAGTACAAGCAACCAGGCAGCCACGTTTACTGCGAGGGCAGCGCGACAGGGACGGAGTATCGCCTTCTGACTGCTCAAGTTCTGGATCAGATGAAAGCTACCTACCTCGTTGTACTTGGCTAAAACTTGCAGGAATATAATATCATGGTCACAGGGAAAAATATTGGAATATCAAAAATATAATACACGCACAATGAAAATTAAGTTCAGCTCACCGCATTTTCAGATTGGCAACAACATGCAGTTCTGAAAACCCAATGAAACTAATAAAAAACATCCAAATAACCACTTCAATCCAAGTTAAAAAATTGAATGCACCCGAGCTACAACCCAAACATATAATGCTACAATTTCACAAACTTACATTCAAGCTTTTGTGGTTCACATCAATAATCAGACTTGGACAGCAAGCTTGTGCTGAGAAGTATTCCCTTGATGTTAGTAGCATCAATTTTTTTTTCCAATGCAAAAAGAGCTGCCAAAACAATTTTAATCTAAAGCTGAAATCCAGTCCCAGACCTAGCTAGTACATATATGTGTTTGTGGTCCATGACTCTGCCTATGGGCAGCCCAGGCCGGCATGCACTACGACTACATAGATGGAGTAGGACATTGTTCATTGCATCGTTCAATTTCCTAAATTGCTCAGATGAGCATGTCAACTACATACTCCCTCCGTAAGTCGCTTTGATTGTTTTAGTTTATTTATTTTACTATATATCTAGATATATTATTATATCAGGACGTATAGCAAAATGAATATATATAAATAAAAAATAAAATGACTTATAAATTGGAACGAATGGAGTACTATCCTCTGAAGTTAGGTCTTGAAAGGGGTGGCGCATAGGAAGCCGGGTGTCCTCGTTTGTGGCACTTTTGGCGCTGTGCTAACTAGCTTTCATCCGGTCCAAGGGCTTCGTCACTGGGGCCAGTCACTGGGGCCAATACGTATATCATGTTCGCTGGGGACCTGCTCACGCGCCTCGACTAGGTGACCCAGCCATTCGTGAGGGCTACCTGGGCAACTACGTGAGTTTGTGCTTTGCGAGCGCCGACGCCAAGCAGCTCCTAGCTCCTACCCACGTCAGGGTCGGGGCACCTATGAGCGATGATGGTTTTTTTAGGAAACTGGAGGGGCTTTGGCCCCTATAGGAAGATTTTATTGAAAAGAAAAGACACATAAACTAGTAGAACCAAAAAGAACATAATAGTACAGACAAACAAATTAGGAGACGAAAAAAGAAACAATGAAAAGAAAAAGGAGAAAGCTGCTAAAAGCTACAAAAGAGTCTGAATCCGTTCATCTATCTGAAGACTAACCCTTGATGCACAAGCAAGAGCAACTCCTCCTGAAATAAGATCTTTGCATATTTGTCGAAGGCTGGACACCTTTAAAGATCAAGTCGTTTTTCGCTGGCCAGGTAGTCCAATAGATCAAAATCATTGCTGCCATGAAGAATTGTGATTGCAATCTGTCTTTGAAGTAGTCTGTGATTTCTGGGAAATCCAAATACTGTGGCACTAGATTGCAAAAAGGCACTGAAGAAATAGGTGTTGATAGGCTTCCTCTGTGTTTTGGACATAAGACACCATTGTAAGATTTTAGGTGCATGTTTCTTCTTTTCAAGATGTTACTTGTGCTTATTCTGCCTTTAGTCAAGAGCCAAAAGAACACTTTATGTTTTGGTTGATACAGACACTGCCACAACCAATTGTATGCATTGTGAACTTGTTGGTGGCCCATTAAGGATTTGTAAGCTCTTGAAGAAATAAAAATATTTCTCCACCTATACTTCCAGATGTTTGTACTCTCTGTTGTATTGCTTGTGTTAACTGTTGAAGTTGTTGAAAGGCTTCCTCTGAGATTGGCAAATGAAAAAGCTCGGTGAGATCATTCTGAGCTAGGACTTTCTGGATGCTAATGGGTTTATTTTTTTTACAAAAGAGAATATCTTTGGCACCCATAATTTCAAGATCTGCCATTCCAATTACCATGCCAAAATTGGATACTATGTCCACATTGTAGTTGAATTACTGCCATTTCTTTGAAGTGGGTGAGTTCTTCAAATTGTCCCTCCACCAAAATGACCCTTTTGACAACTTGCCATTTTTGTAGTATTTCTCTCAAATCAGTTGTACCCAAGGGATATCCTTCTTGTTAAAGAACTTGTTTAAATTCTTTAGTAGTAGAACTTCATTATGCTTTTCAATGTCAATGAACCCTAAACCTCCTTTTGGTTTGCAAATCATTTTCCAAACAACCTTTGGTGGTTTCCTAGCATTGATCTCATTTCCTCTCCATAGATAGTGTTTTTTTTGAAGCTATCAATTGTTTTGATGAAAGTCTTGGGTAGGGAAAGTGTACACATATAAAAAGTTGGTAGCGAAGTGAATACAATATTTGTCAGCTCAAGTCGTCCATCCTGTGAAAGGAAGCTTGTGACACTCCCCAATCTTCTCTCACGACAATGGCAGATATTCTTGAATGGTTGGTCTGATCAAGCCCATAGGCAGTCCAAGATATGTGAAGGGAAATGACCCCCTTAGAACAACCAAAAGTTGTAGATAGAATGTCCAACCTTTCTTCACTAATGTTAATTATGGACTTTTTTTTGTTAACCTTTAGACTAGTGGCTTCAAAAAAGGTGTTGATTACTGATTTAACAAAGTACAATTGTTTGGTATCACCTTCAACTACTATGTCTGTTTGGTATCACCTTCAAGTACTATGAGTAACATTGCATACTGAATTACTGGGAAGTCTTGATCCATGGACCAGGGAGCTGTCACAGAGGTGGATCCAACAGCCGCACGCTTGGTTTGCGCCGTGGCGAGTTCGAGGTTCTGTGTGTATGACACCACACCATGGCAGCGGCCTCAACGTGGGTAATACCTCACGCTTAGTGACCATGTCGTCGACGCCAGCAACGCATGATGATGGTGAGGAGGAGGCTAGGATTGTATGGTTTCGACAGAAGTAGACCGCTATGTTTGGTTTCTTGAGCCACCAGATGGTATTGGTATGTCTCTTAACTCTATTAAGGCAATACATTTTTAGTAGGGGTCCAACCCCTCCAATTCCATTCAAAAAAAAATTAAAGAGTTAGGCCTTCTCAGAAAAAAAAAGCTAGAGTATACCTAGCGCAAATGATGTTTTATCCACGGTTAATTCTTCAAAAATAATCCCTATGTTATGAAAGAATCAATTCTTAGAATTCGTACTAGTCAAACTTTTTAACTTTTACTAATTTTATAAATAAAATGTAGCAACATCTATGACTTAAAATGAACACAATGTAAAAATACGTTCTATGCTAAATGATACTAGCTTGATTGTCAAAAGTTTAAAAAGATTGATTTAGAAAAACTTTAGAAATCTGTTCTCTTATAACAACTCTAGAAATCTATTCTTCTATGAAGAGCGAGAAAAATAAGGCCCAAGAGTCATTTTTTATTATTCCAAATTCCAAATAGCTAGCCGTGGCCGATTGATCCGAACAGAGATATTATACAAATAAATCAGAATGGGAGGACGTAGAAGCCAATGGCGTCGAGGTACTGGTCGGCGCGAGCGAACATGCCGACGATGCTGCTGTTGTTGAGCACGGGGATGTTGAAGGGCGTGCCGTCGCCGCGGCCGAAGGGCCCGTAGGTGGCGCGGTTGGTGACGAACTTGAGCGAGGTGATGGTGTGGGTGAGGTCTCCGATGGGCCCTACCGAGCCGGCGACCTCCGTGACGTACTCGTGGGGGCCCAGGGTGATGGTCTCCTCGCTCACGCCTCCGGTGCCGCCCCAGGGCCCGGCGGTGTGCAGCTTGCCGTCCCGGTCCCGGTAGGAGAAGGAGATGCAGTCGATGATCTTGCCGTAGCGGAGGGAGATGCTCTCCAGCCGCTGCGGCGCCACCGTGATGTCGTACGCGCTGCCGTGGTCGCCGGCGCCCCACGTCCCAAGCTTCACCACCGAGCTCTGCATGCGGCCGGACAGGACGTACAGTACAGTACAGGAGGAAAACCAATGAGCAAAGAATGAAGATGAGCAATAGTAACTGGAGATGAGCTGAGCTAGCTAGCTAGGAGAGGAATGCATGAACAAGGAGACCACCATGTCGCTGTTGCGATCGAGCTCAGGTCGCCGCCCGCCCGCGGCCGCAGAACTGAAGAACGAGCCGAGGGAGGAAGAGAAGCTAAGCTTATTGTATATATTACTACATTAAATATATATATCGATAGCTTGGTAGTTTGGCAGCATATATCATAGAGAAAGCCCAAATTTGGGGGTTGTTGGTATGCGCGGCTGTGAGGCGTCCACGTACCAGCTAGGAACCACGTTTCCTGCGAGGGCAGCCGGCAGCAGCAGATACAACGACCGGTATCTCTCTATTCTGACTGCTGAACTACTGGATCAGATCGATGAAAGCTTCTCCTACCAACTACCCTGGCTGTACTTGCGCCTCGATCGTCGTCTGCGGCCAAAACTTGCAGGAATTGATTTCTCACTCCGTACCCAGAAAAATCTAATAAATCTTATTTTCCAAGAAGTCAAAGAATCTTTAAATTTGGCTAAGTACCAATCATGATGACATAAGACTAGTTTTAATAAGGTTTTATAAAAAATGTCATGTATATTTAATAGGATGCCACATCAAATTTTTTTAGACAACGAGGAGGAAAGAGAAGAGATTCGTTTCATAGCCACGACACTATCGCGGCAGCGCTACCAAGACCGTGAAACCGAAGTGAAACCCGCATTGAACGGGGCATGTTCGTTTCATCCGGCCCGAGCGGGATCCGTCGCGGGTGGACCGTCGCGCCGCTGAGAGATGGGACGAGGTTGCCGGGGGCGGGCGGGGCTGCCTCCGTCGTGAGCCAAGGCCGCCGGGCACGGGCAGGGCGCCCTCGCCGCGAGCCGGGCCGCCGCACGTGGGCGGGGCTGCCTCCGTCGCGGGCGGGACACCCTCACCGCGAGCCGGAGCCATCACTGTCTCGCCATCGCACCGTCGCGGTAGCTCGCGGGCTCGCCGTCGCGGTCGCGGACTCCGTCGGCTGGGAGAGCTCGAGGGGACGGCCGGGGCAGTGGTGATGGCTCGCCGTCCGCGTGTTCGCCGGGCACCGCTGCGCGTCCGCCTGCTGCGAGGCCATCCGCCCGCCGCGAGTACGTCCGTGGGCACCGGAACTCCGCCGCATCCGCCGCTAGTCCGTCCAGCAGTCCGCTTTGGTGCGTCTCCTCTGCCTCCGCCGCGGGCAAAGTCTCCTCTGTCTTCTCGTGTCTTCACGTGCTGTTGCCTGTTGGCGAGAGAAAAGAGGAAGAGGCCGGAAAAAAGTAAAATAATCCATGAGAGCAGCTGATAAAATTATGCACCTAGAGAAAGACCCGTTTCATATCTTGTTTTATAGTTTTGAAAACTGAGAGATGAAATCCCACGTTAAGACTGACCTAACTAAATACTCACTCTTTCTTTGAAAGAATCAATTTCTAGCTCAAAAATTTGTCTCCAAAAGAATAGATTTCTGAAGGTGAACAGTCCATCGATCCGTGTTAATCTCTCTCGTAGTCTGGGTGGCATTTAACATAGTTTTTCTATCCTTCCAAATTCCATATCGGTTGCCCCAAATTGTACGGTCTCCAAGGCTGCAATGATGGCACCTGGTGCTTTTAATTTCCCTTCTTACGCTGCTATTGGATACGCCAAATGACACAGCTCAATTAGGATTCTCGGTAATTGGAGAGCTATTAAGGTTACTCAGTCTAACGAGGGCAGGATGGTCTTTTATCTTGTTTACTAATCTGTCCTAAAGTTGTTAGGAATTCATTCTTTCAGGGACGGAGGGAGTAAGTTTGAGAACCTAAACAAGTGATTGTAAATTTAGAGACCAGAATGACACGATCAAACCAGTTTTAAGACCTAAATAAATGGATTGTGAGTTTAGGCACTGAGATGACACAGATAAGGACTTAAACGGTCGATTTGCGAGTTTAGAAACCGAAATAACGTAACCGAATAAGTTTGAGGACCGTCAGTGGACTTCACTCTTTATATAATGTAAATCTTATTTTTCAAAAAGTCAAATAATCTTTAAGTTTGGCTAAGTTTATAGAAAATGTTATCTATATTTAAATCTCTAAGTAGGTTTATTATAAAAAATTATTCTATCATTAATCCAACTACATATCGTAAAACATCGATATCTTTTTATTTTTGTCTCATCAAAATTAAGAATATTTGACTCCTCAAGAAGCGAATGTTATATTCCTTTTGGGACCGAGGGAGTATAGGTGCTGTTTTATTTGCTACTGTGCAGGTGTGGCAGGCGCCACAGATTGTGGCGTCCAAATTCATTGCCACAGCATGTGACCATATTCGTGGAGCTTTTAACTCATGTATAGCTATGGTTACCTCATCTTACCACTGCTACACGAATCGCCTTTAACCCCCGTCGACAAGGGTCTTTAGTCTCGGTGCTTGAACCGAGATTAAGAATTTGGGACTAAATATCCCTCCTTTAGTCCCGGTTCGCAGGCCCGGGACTAAAGGGTGCGCCAAGTGGCGCAGTAGGGTCACGCGGGGCTGCACCCATTAGTCACGTTGGTAATAGTTGGTATTACCAACCGGGACTAAAGATCTTTTTTTTACTGATTTTGGTTTTGCTTATTTTGATTTTACAATTAGATTAGGTATTCAAATGTGTATTCTTCGCTGCTAATACATGTATTCGCGCACTTATAAGTTAGTTTCAAGCATTAAACACACAAATAAACTATGAAACTCTATATATAAATATATTATGAAGCTATATATACATAAGTATAATATATATGCACATAAAATTTACATCATTATCCATTCACATTTGTCTTAGGACACAACCGCTCTCGCCACTTAAATGTCATACAGATGTTCGTCTTGATTTGGCTTCAATGGTTCGGTCGGGTCGAAATAGAACTCGCCTTTGGGTTTGAGCACTTTTTCACGAAGAAATCCAACAAGTGTCTCTTGAATTCCTTTGAGGCGGACAGTTTGCAACACTTGGCTCCTCAACCATTTAGTCTTCAATTTGCATTATAAAGAAACAAGTGTGTGTTAGATTTATTTAATAGCAATAAATAAATAAAATTGATTTATTATATATACATATTGCATACTTTTAGTGTCTATGTAAGAGTTCTTCTTACATGCACCATGAGGAACTCGCAAACGTAGTATCCACCCAGATTGTTGTCTGGTGACTGCCTTAGAACCCACTGTAAGATATGAAAAGATTACTATCGTCATCATACGCATATGTTAAAGCATGCTAAGGTAACAGATTATGATAGCTAGTAGAACTTACACTTAGCAGGATAGGACCCTTTAGTGCCACTTCTAGATCCGGACGGTGTTTCAGAACGAACCAAGTCCAAACCCTGCTCAATAATTGGATCATTAATTAATTAACTATTGCAGTGTAGTTACAGAGCATGAATCCATATTTAAAGATCAAAGTTACCCCTTGATAATGTCTATCATGTCTTAGTAATCTTCTAGTGGTTTTCTCAATGAGTCATAGATTACCAATTGACTTCTGGACATATCGAAGACTATGAGTATCCAATGAAAACTGCATTTGTTTATAGAGTCAACATATATATCTTTATGCTGAATTGAGTAAGTAAGACAAATTGTGCAAACGATAACAACACTCACCCAAAGTTGTAGGGAAAGAGTATATATCTTCTGTTTTTTTGGTTGATCAAGAACCTCCGAAGATTCCTCTCTGTTTGATCAAGAACCTCCGAAGATTTCTCTCCGTTTAACCATAACTATCAAATGTAACAAAATATATAACTCACATTGCGATATAGACACTTATAGAAGATCCGACCATTGTTGACACCCTCCTTCCCCACTCGGTACTCTTTCACAGTCTTTTGCATACACTCGCCACAGGTAATGAGAGGGAGGTCTAGCCTTAGTCGCTTTGGAACCCGATCAGAGGCCGAGTACCCCGAAACAGTTGTCATCTACTCTCTATACTCATTTTTTCATACTAGAAATTATAGATTCCTCATTTTCTAAACAAAGAAATTAAAACAACTAAAATTTACATTTCTCTAAAATCATCAAATGTGTCATGTATACAACTAAAGTATTCTAGGTAGCTACCTTTTTCATCTAAATATGGAATGTATTTTGAGCTCAAGTGGCATATAAATCAAGAACAATCCACCATAATGTCCTCATATAATCCACAAATTAAATGAATTAATAATATCCTAAAAATCTATATTTCTCTAACTAAGCTAAATTAATCTTGAAATGTGGAACATATAATACCCTAAAATCTCTATTAGAAAAAATAAATCTATTTCTATTTTTTCAACTAATTAAATTAAATATTACACTAAAATCTCTATTTTCAACTAATTAAACCATAAAATATGGTAGACATAGTAGAAATGAAAGGTGTATACTTAGAATATCAGTTTTAGTTTCCATCTTCAAATATTCAAACTATGTCAAGTGAATGAAGCTTAAAATGGCAAAGAGATAAAATCGTAAAAAAAATCACATATAGACCAAGAAACAACATATGCTGCCACTAAAACATGAGAGGTTGAAGATAGTAACCTTTCAACGAGTCGATGGAGGCGTAGAAGTGATCAAATGAAGCAATGGCCGAAGAGAAGAAGAAGAACAGTGAAGAACGCAACAAGAACAGAGTGAAAAAATGGAGCTCTCGGGCTCGGGCTGGGGAGGAAGGAGAGTTCAAATAGGGGAGACCTGTAGTCCCGGTCCATATCACCAGTCGGGACTGAAGACCAACAAATAGTCTCGGTTGGTGCCACAAACCGGGACCTTTAGTCCTGGTTGGTAATACCAACCGGGACTAAAAGTCTCCCCTGACAATGTCTGACACCCGTAGCCGTTGAAAGGGGACTTTTAGTCCCGGTTGGTGTTACCTCTTTAGTCCCGGACGCAATTTTTACCGGAACTAAAGCCGATTTGGGACGACAAAAGATCTGTTCTGTCTCACCATTCATCGGTGGTATACATAAAGGAAGGAAGCTCACCATTCATCGGTGGTATACATAAAGGAAGGAAGCTTCTTTCTACCGGAGTACATAAGGTACCCTATATCTGAACCAGTATAAACTCATATCCCATATGCTATCCCACTCATTTGGTACTAGCCATAAAGCCTTGTCAAGTATATAGAGACATAGTTCACCACTAGATTTAGAACCAGAGCATCACCAGCAATTGAGACCCTTTTCTCTCCGTCTCTCATAATATAGAGGCACAAAATCTGAATATTGATTATTACAATTGTAGAGCTCCCTTTAATAGTCTAGACAGGACCTAAGAGATGATTAAGAGCCTACAAAGAGAACCGACAAAGATTATGATTCCTTCTCATAGAAAACGAACTGTGATTAAGATTTTCCATTCTCCTTTTCCTCGTGGCTAGAGTCCTCCTCCTTTTTTGCTTGGTTAGATTTTCCCTTCTCCTTTTCTGCTTGATCAGATGTGTTCTTCTTCTCTTCTTGGCTAGAGTCCTTCTCTTTCTCTTCTTGGTCAGGGTCCGTAGGTTTTATAGCATTAGGGATGGCAGCTGGGAGGATGTAGAAGCCGATGGCGTCGAGAAAATCCCCTGCGCGGGCGAACATGCCGACGACGCTGCCGTTGAGCACGGGCAGATTGTGGTGCGTGCTGTCTACCCCGTGGCCGAAAGGGCCGTAGCTGCGGAGGTTGGTCACGATCTTTATGGAGGTGATGCAACACTCCACGTTCTTGAACGTGAATGGGCCCACGGACCATTCAACTCCGGTTACATACTCCGAGGTCTCTAGCGTCATCTGCATGCATGTGCATATACATGTAGGGTGCATGCAATAGAATTACTGAAACGCCAATTTAATTGAATTGAATTCATGCAGTAAGCTAAGGATGCAGTAAGCAAAAGAAACAAAGGTGTACAGTGTACTCACCGTCTCCGTGCCCTCTCCTTTGCCGTTGCCGCCCCAGGGCCCGGCGGTGTGCGGCTTCCCGCTCCGGTCACGGTAGGAGAAGGAGATCCAGTCGATGACCTTGCCCCAGCGGATGGTAATGCTCTCCAGCCGCTGCGGCGCCACCGTGAGGTCGCAGGCGCTGCCGCCGTCGCCGCCCCACGTCCCAAGCTTCACCACCGAGCTCTGCCGGCAGGAAGAAAGGACACAGCAGAGGAAAATCAAATGACCAGAGATTATATTTGTTTGATTCATTTGCGTTGTCAGCTCGATCGAGTAGTAGTGATGATGCGATCGTCTGATTCTGATCGATGCATGCTTGTGGAGCTAGCTAGCAAGAGGAGAGAGAGAGGGAGAGAGGAAGAATTGAAGCAGACCATGTCGTCGTCGTCGTCGCGAGCTCACGTACAAGCAAATTTGATCTCATGCTTGTGGAGCTTACATTTGTATATGGACACCTGGCTGGGTAGTTGGCACCGCAAATTTGGGTGCACGCTGATCGATCCTCTGGTTGTTGCTATGCGCGGCTGTGCGGCATCCACGTACAAGCAACCAGCCACGATTCCCCTGCAGCGACCAGCCACGGGATATAAACGCGCTGTTTGGTTCACCAAAATGTAACGCAATCGGCCGGATCTGTAGGGCAACAAGTACTAATACTCTTGTTTGGTTGGGCTCAGTCCGGGCAATTACAACCCTCAGTCCGGTATAAGATACTCCAATTATAGCCCGTTCATTTAGGGCATCCGCAATAAGTACTAGCTATTTGGTGAGCTGATGTGAAGGTGAGAGACAAAAACAAAGACTATTTTATATCACTGAATCCACATACTCCTCTCACATAGTCTTGGGCTACGTAAAATAGATAGACTATTTGCTTTTAGCTAGTGACTACTCTCTCTCCTACTTTTTGCTTGCCATGTCACATCTAACTAGCCAAATAGCTAACCATTGCGGACGTTGTAGAATCATGGACCCTTGTGTTTAGGCGATTAACGACAATACTAGGTCACTATGACTAACGTGTGTTTTGCAGAGGCCAAGTCATTGATGTTAGGCCATTAGTGACGCAATTTGAATGGGCTTAATGGATATTCATGCATCCAAGATGGAAATCGTTTCGGTTGCAAAGGATGATGATACAAGTTGAAGACTAGGCTAGTTCGTAGTGCAGTAAGGTTGAGAAGGGCACTAAGTATAGCTAGGGCTTTTGTTTTTCCTTTGACCGTACTATAAAGGGGGGTATGAGATTAGTAGCTTGACCTGGGAGAGTTTAGGAGAGTGGGTATATGCAGACTTGTCACAACTTGTCCTAGAGACCTTGCTTTCAGCCCTTGATAAACCCTAGAAATGGTAGGAGCAAAATCTCTTGAGAAACCTCAGCGAAAACAGTTGATATAGCGGGAGAAAGAGGCCCCGGACCACTCTACTAAGTGGGCGTCGGACCAAGGAGAGTGGTCCGACGGTCCCTGACTTAGGCAAAATCTCAGCTCGAGGAGCTCCGGACCACCTGTCTGGAAAGCGTCGGACCATAGGAGAGTGGTCCGATGGCTTGGTTTAGGAAGAGAGAAGGCTCCGGACTAGTCCGACGGTGTGTCCGACGGCTAGTCCGACGCCTCGAGACAGGAGTTTGGGTTCATGCAGAGAGTCCCCTGGCTCCGGACCAGAGCGTCGGACCAGGTCTCCGGACCAAGGAGAGTGGTCCGGTGGTATGAAAAAGAGAAGAAGTTTTTCACTCAGAGAGCACCGTGGCTTCGGACCAGTGCGTCGGACCAAGCAGAGTTGTCCGACGGTGCCTGAGTTTAAATCCAGAGTGAGCACCGGACCAGTGTGCATGGTCCGGTGGTATGAGCTCCGAACTAGTCCGGTGGCTTCGCAGAGAGAAGAAAAAGTAAAAAAATGGCTAGTTTTGGAGGTGGGGACTATTTATAGTTGCCCCCTTCGTCCTTAGAGGGACTCTTGGCCATTGTTTCAGCTGGTGACACCTTGAGAAATCCTTTGGAGAGTCAAGAGGCTAGTGAGGGAGAGAATAGAGAGAGTTCATCTTGTTCTTCCCTCCTAGAGTGATTAGGAGTGACTTGTGTGCATCCATACACCTTCCTAGCCTTGAGTTGGTCAAGTGAAGGTCTTGTGCTTGTTACTCTTGGTGTTCGACAGCACCTAGACGGTTTGGTAGTGTTCGGAGGAAGTGATCGCCGGGAGATTGTTGGCGGCTCTTCTCCAAGCTTCTGTGATCGGTTGTGGGCGATTCACCGAGTCGGAGTGGCGAAGAATCAGCCCGTAGAGAGCACTCTACCCTTGCGGGGGTAGAGGGGGAGCGATACCTTGTGAGGTGCTCCAACGAGGACTAGGGGGGGTGTCGACACCTCGATACCTCGGGAAAAAATCACTGCGTCACTGAGAATTTCTTTTTCCCTAGCTCTTTATATTTCCGCATTACTTTCCGTCTTGTTTTTATATTACCTACTAGAATTGCTTAGGTTGCTTTTAATTCCCATGAACTGCTACCGCTTTCTAGCTAGGATACACGGATTGTAGGCTCTAGAGGGTGATTGGCATTTGATAGGTTTTCATATTTGCTTTAGAATTTTAAAACAAGCCCAATTCACCCCCCTTCTTGGACATCTTGATCCTTTCAATTGGTATCAGAGTCAGGTTGCTCTAAATTAGGCCTCACCGCCTAGAGCAAGATGTCCCATGGGGATGAACCGCCACCCATGTTCGATGGGGATGACTTTCCTTATTGGAAAGTGCGGATGGAGGCCTACCTTGAGGCCGTGGACGTCGGCATTCACAAAGCCGCCACCCAAGGTGGATCGGTGTTCGCCGAGGATCCATACTTTGAGAAGAACAATGCTAAGGCAAAGAACATTCTTTTCCGTGGCATTTGCAAGGATGTGTTCTGTGACACCCTGTGTCAAGCTTGCATTAGGATCATCATTAGCCACTAAGCACAACATTTCATTGCATTCATGTTTACATATGTTATCATTTCATGTGAGTGTTTATATGTTTGAAACTAGAATGAATCGGTGTTTTGTGCTTAATTTTGTGATCAACCTGTTTAGTTAAACCTTGCTATGCTTAGGGTAAAGTATGATCTACTTTATGATTAGTTGCCCTGCTTAATTTTATCAAATAAAAGAAAATGGGAAAAAGGAACTCAAAACCGGAACAGGCCGATCACCACCGCTCAGCCTCGATCGCCGCTCGATAAAAAGGACGGACCAATGGTCGATCGAACGACCCCGGGCCAGAGGCTCGACCGGGCCAGAGGCTCGATCAGCCAGCCGATCGACCCTACCCTCGACTTCGACCCCTCGAAGTGACGGACACATAGGCTCGATCGAACGACCCCGCGTAGGAGGCTCGACCGAGTCGGAGGCTCGACCCGCGATCGACCCTCCCCTCGATATCGACCCTCTCCCGCACGCTCGCCCGTACGCACGTGCCGCGCACGCCCGCGCGCACTCACCCGACCTTGGCTGAACCGTACGTCGGCGTCGTCTGCCGCGTGGCCAACGATGCCTGACCGCGGAAGTGGAACACGCCATCGCCACCGCTGCGGCACTGCACCGACATCGCTGTCGCCGCTCGCTCTGTCGCAGTCGCGTCCGCACTCGCGCCCGCGCTAACGGCACTAGGACCGAGCTTGCATCGTTGCACCGCCGCTGACGCCCTGCTTAGCCGCCGCCGCCCTGCCGCGCGCCGCGTCATCGTTTCGCAGTAATGCCGCCGCAGTGCCGCGTCTGATCAGCGCCCCGCCTCGTCTCTTTCGCACTCGAGCGCGAATCCGCGTTAACGGCGCTAGGACCAAGTCGTGCTCTGCGCCGCTCACCGCAAACACACCAGCGCCGCTACCACCACCGCACCATCACGTCACGGCCCCACTGGCCGCGCCGGTCGGCCATGACCGAGCAAAGAGGAGCACCTATACCTCCTCCCCTCCACACACTCGTCCGCACTCATCCTCACTCGCTCGCTTGCTCGCGTTGCCTCTGTTCTCGCTCGCACTTCTCTGCCATTGTTGCGCCGAGAGCCCTGAGCACCGCAAGCGCCTTCTTCTCAAATCCACCACCACCCGAGCTTCCCTGCTCAATCCTTCTCGCTCTAGCTTTCGTCTTTGCCCCGCACACACGCTGCTCGCCTCTGTTTAACCAGCCGAGGACTCTAGTTGCCGGAACGTCCCCGTCGTTCCTCGACCTCGAGTCGCCACCGCACCGACCGAGCCGTGTTCACCCCTCCCCGTCTCGTCTCCGACACCTCCATCTTCGTGGAAGCTTCACCGGAGTTAGCCGAGGTGAGAACGCCTTTCCCTAGCTCTAGTTCGGCCCTTGTCAGCACAGCACCGTTGGTAATGCGCCATTGCCGCCGCCGCGGAGCTTGCACGTGGTCAAGGTTCCACAGAGCCTCTCCAGCTCAACTAGCCCTCGAGCCGCACTCACCACATCACCACAATGCTCCCGCACCCCAGCGCCGAGCTTCGCATCGCCGGTGATCACTACACCGTGTAGTGCCGTCGTGCTGCACCGCCACCGCACACCGCCGACCCCCTTTTCACGGTCGCAACAGTTCAATCAACTCCACCAGTGGATGTGTGTAATCATCTCGAGCCTAGCACAACCAACCCCACCGCCGGAGACCTCACCGCCGGCGAGAACACGCCTGTCAGCACCGTCCTCTGTTTCCTGCTCGACGGTAGATGGACCTCGAGTAATCGAGGGTCATGCCCGTCAGTTGCCTCGAGCGCCTCTGCGTGTCTCGAGCCTGTTTCCGAGTGGTTTCCTATTCTTATTTTCAGTAATGTGCTCATGCTCGTTTAATTTATGTCTAGAGTTTGGTAAATTCTAAAATGGTGAAATCCATGTTGTTAGATTCTTTAGGTTATGATCTGTCTGTTGTCTATATATAAATGTTTTTGGAGAATGTCTTCAGTACTAATGTTTAATTTAGTTGTTTCTGCATTTATCAAAGTTAATATGTGTTTCTGCTGTTTCTTAGATTTATTCCTGTAATAGTTTGTGCATGTTTAAATCATGGAACTTTCCTGATAAATATGTTTGTAAGTATAGTTTCTGCTAAAAGTAAGTTACAGCATGTTTCACCCTTGTTGCTGTTAGCTCTAGTTTTGAGTAGCTTTGTGGTAAGTAATCTGTTAGAAGCTTAGAATCTCTTTTAGTGTGTTAAATCTTGTTCAAGCATCATTCCTGCACCATTCAGTTGTTTATTTATGCATTGCAATCATTTAGGATCCATGGAGGAACATCAGGAGCCCACAGAGACAGAAGTCCAGGAGGTATAGGAGCTAAACGAGGAGTACCACGAGCTTGACACTAACCTTCCTGAGTGCCCTGACCACCAGCCCTCCACCTTCGTTCAAGGCAAGCCCTGGAGCATTCTTAAGCCTCCCAGTTTTTACAATTAATCTACTTGAGTATTTTATACTGTGATGCATTAGGTGACAGGAGTTGTTTGAATCCCAAATTGATGCATTCCTTCCTTGATTATTGTTTTACCTACCTTGTTACCTTGTTAATAAAAGTAAAAGCAACCGCTTAGTCTGCTTAGAATAAATGGTTACTTTATGTTTCGTATTATCCCTTAAGGGTAATACTATCACGGTTGGCTATATTTTTGCTATCGTGGAAAGAACCAATGGTAGTAATGAAATGCGATCAACTGGAAAGCAAGTGCACCAAGTGGTTTAGACTTGGGGGCAGTCCGTCCGTTGGATCGTGTAGGTTTGTACACGATGGTGCCCCTCTTACATCTTTGAATGCGCCCTTTCACATAGAGGCCGTTGCGAGTATCGACCCCGAAGCCGAGTAAACACTGTCCGGGCCGGAGCTCAATCTGCTGTGAGCACCCTCTAGTCTGTAGATACGATCTGCCCCGTGGTGGCCATCTATTTTCTACAATTGGGTGGACCAATACGAGCCCGCGTCGATTACCACCTGGACTTTGTTGAGCGATAACCTAACGCTGACCCGACGGGGAAAGTGTGGGCGTGTGTTAAAGGTAATCTTACCAGCTGGTGTATATCGATTCGAATTCCCGCCCCCACCGGATATGGGGGATTATGCTGAGCTTCACCATGGTACAACTCCATGTGACATCGTAATGGTTCTACTAAAATATTGATGAAAGAATTGGATATATGTTATTATATTGATTGAGTAGATCAAGTGTGTGCTTTAGTACAGGTGCAATAACCTAGAGATAATTAGTAGGATAAAAGATGACTGCTCATTTAATCATTAAAGTAAACTCCTTTAATTTAAGCATTTCTGCAAAGTAAAGCTTAACCAACTCCAGATACAACCATGCATATCCTTGGAGTCTTTATTTTCAGTTAGACGGGTAAGTCTAGCTCAGTACATTCCCGTACTCAGGGTTTATCCCGTTTGTTGCAGATGGCCAAGTATACTTCGGCTATTGTAAGCACTGTCTCTATCCTGTCGAAGGAGAAGAGGAGTAGGCCTTGGGAAAGGTCCTCTACAAGCTCATCTTTTGCTGTTGTCGGATGTGACATCGTGGGCACCCTGATCTTTTAAAACTTCGAGTTCAAAGTTTCAAACAATGTTTTATTCGGCCACAGGTGTTGTGGCGTAAGTGCTACTTTTATTTGGAACAAAGTGTTGTAATAACTCTATTTCGTATTTCAAGTATTTTTGGTTTATTTGTGGCTCATTCAAATGTGCATACCTGAGTCGCGCGATCCTGGTTTGATATGATTGTTAGAAATCCTTCGAGATTTCCGGACTATCGGGATTATATGGGCTCAAGTGTTTTAAGTGGCAGTTAAATCCGCTACTTTGGTACTTGATCTCTTATAATTTGGACGGTTCCGTCACATGTTCAACCGTGTGCGGAATTGCAAAACCGCGCATGAGATTTGAAAAAACATTTGTGCTCTACACGAGGGCACTAAATGTGAAAGAGAAGAGCGTTATCACCTCATCATTGCTAAGTTAAATGCTTTCACCATGCTATCTCATGAAAATGCTAATGAAATATACTCTCGTTTGAATGTGCTTGTAGAGGAGTTGAATGGCCTTGGGCTCTCTCAAATGACACCGGCCGATGTGGTGCGCAAGATACTTTGTGTGCTACCAATAGACAAGTATAGCCACATCGTCACGGTTCTTCATCAAGGCGATCTCTCCGCAACTACACCAATGCAAGTGTTGGGCAAGATCAATGCTCATGAGATGTACATGAAGATCAATGATGGAACTTCATCCTCTTCCAAGAAGAAAGAGAAGGAGGAGAAGAAGGACTTGGCTCTCAAGGCATCTTCCAAGGAGAAGTGCAAGATTCAATATGTCCTTGAGAGTGCAAGTGATGATGATGATGAAGACAACATCGCTCTCATGGTGAAGAAGACCGCCAAGATGTTGAAGAGGCTAAACAAGAATGGAGTCAAGTTTGACTCAAAGAAGAAGAAATTCTTCACAAGCTCTTCAAGGAAGCCAATCTCCCAAATAAAGTGCTACAATTGCGGCACTCTTGGTCATCTAGCCCATGCGTGTCCCGAAGAGAAGAAAGACAAGTTCAAGAACTACAAGAAGAACAAGGGCGGCAATGATGACTCAAGTGATGATGACAAGAAGCAAGACAAGCCATACAAGAAGAGGAAGAACTTCAACTTCCACAAGAAGAAGAAGGATGGCAAGGCTTACATTGTGGGTGATTGGCTCACTAATATTGATGATTCAAGTGATTCCTCCGATGATGAGAGTGAAGAAGAGAAGGTAGCCGCTTTGGTGATTGGTTCTTCGATTCCACCGCCACCTCCTCCTTCATCGCCGGGCTCATTCTCTACACACCTATGCCTTATGGCTAAAGGTGACAAGAAGGTACAAAAAGAGGATGATGGTGATGACCTCTCTAGTGATGATAGTGATGATGAAGAAGCACCTTCCTATGATGAGCTAATTCAAATTTGCAACAAGTACGCTAGCATCATAAGGAAGTACAAGAGTAAAAATGACAAACTTCTTGAAATCAAAGAAAACTTGCATGATAAGCTTGACAACTTGTCTAGTGCTAATGATGATTTGAAGCTTGAGATTAACTCTCTCACATCTAGCACTAGGGAGCTCAAAGCCTCTCTTAAGCAAGCCAATGAGAAACATGATAAGCTTGAGAGGTCATCCCAAGAGCTCCTCACAAGGTTTAACTTGCTAAAAGATGACTACAACCAAGTGAAAAGTGATCATGGCACACTAGTGGTAGCAAATGAATTGCTTACTCAAGATCTTACACATGTTGCTACTAACCCGTGTGCTAACTGTGTAAGTGCTACCTCTTGTGATATCGAGCTTGATGATGTGGCTCTTGAGCAAAGTGCCAAGTGCAAGGGCAAGAGAGTTGTAGAAGCCGACAAGTATGATGATTATATGAAGATGAGTGAAGAGAACTCAAAGCTCAAGGAAGAGCTAATCAACCTCAAGGCAAACAAGCCCTTCACTATCAAGCCGGCTCAAGAAGAAGACAAAGATGTTATCACTTTGATCAACTCTCTTTGAGAAGAAATTGCCAAACTCAAGAATGACAAGACCAAGCTTACAAGTGGCCTTGAAAAGTTCACCAAAGGCCATAATCTCCAAAGTGAGCTTCAAATGAGCACCGTCATGAAGAATGACAAGACCGGTATTGGGTACAAGGAAAACCAAGTGATGAAGGCCAAGGTCAAGATTGAAGCCAAGAACTACTACAAGAACAAGTACAATGGCTACAATCAAGAGAAGCCAAAGCCCAAGCCTAAGAGGTGTTTTGGATGTGGACAAATTGGTCATCTCTCATTTCAATGCAAGACTCCACTTCCCAAGACCTTGCCCAAGCACACTAGGCCGTTTGCTCATGATGCTCACTATGTCATCAATAAAGATTCCAAGGGTAGACCACTTGTGGTGTTTCTTAGACCACTAATGAAGAACAAGCCTAGGGTTCTTTGGGTTGCTAAGGAGTTGGTTGACAAGGCAATGGGGCCCCGCACTAAGGGGGTTCCCAAACAACAAGCTTAACTCCAAGTTGCTTGTGTGTAGGTGAACTACAAGACCGGTGGGAGCCATTGGGTAATTGATAGTGATTGCACTCAACACATGACCGGCGACCCCCGGATGTTCACCACACTTGATGAGGATTGTGCAAATCAAGACAAGATTACTTTTGGGGATAATTCAAAGGGCAAAGTTCAAGGCTTAGGCAAAGTGGCTATCTTCCAAGATCAATCAATTTCCAATGTCTTGCTAGTACAATCATTGAGCTTCAACTTGCTATCGGTTGGTCAACTTTGTGATCTCGGGTTTCATTGTCTCTTCACTCCAAATGAGGTGATTGTGACCAAGATTGAAGATTCATCAATGATATTCAAAGGGTTCCGGCACAACAACCTCTACTTAGTGGACTTCACTTCAAATGAAGCTAACTTGCAAGCGTGTCTATTCTCCAAGAATTCTTTGGGTTGGCTATGGCATAGAAGATTAGCTCATGTGGGCATGTCAACCTTGAAGAAGCTTGTCAAGAAGGAAATGGTTAGAGGAATCAAGGATGTGGTGTTTGAGAAGGACAAACTTTGTAATGCATGTCAAGCCGGCAAGCAAGTGGCAAACACTCATCCAACCAAAGCTTTCATGTCAACCTCAAGAGTTCTAGAGTTGCTACACATGGATCTATTTGGCCCTACCACCTATGCTAGTCTTGGAGGAAATCTCTATTGCTTGGTGGTAGTGGATGACTACTCTCGATACACTTGGGTGTTCTTTCTTCAAGACAAGGGAGAGACACAAGGCATCTTTAAGAAGTTTGCTACAAGAGCTCAAAATGAATTTGATGTGAAGATCAAGAAGATTAGAAGTGACAATGGCACCGAATTTGTGAACACAAAGATTGAAGATTATTGTGATGAAGTTGGGATCAAGCATGAGGTGTCCGCTACATATACTCCACAAAAAAATGGTGTAGTAGAGAGGAAGAACCGGACGCTCATAACTCTAGCAAGGTCTATGCTTGATGAGTACAACACTCCGGAGAAGTTTTGGGCGGAGGCAATCAACACCGCTTGCTATGCGGCAAACCGTCTCTTCGTCCAAAGGCTTTTAAAGAAGACCCCCTATGAGCTTGTCAATGGGAAGAAGCCAGATATTTCATTCTTCCGGGTGTTTGGTTGCAAGGTGTACATCTATAAGAAGCGCCAACACTTGGGTAAATTACAACGGCGGTGTGACATTGGTTTCCTTGTTGGTTATTCACTTAAATCCAAGGCATACCGTGTATTTAACAAAGCCACCGGCTTAGTTGAAGAAACGTATGACTTGGAGTTTGATGAAACTAATGGCTCCCAAGGAGCACTTGAGGATATTGATGAAGGTGATGAACCCTTGAGGGAGGCAATGAAGAATATGCCAATTGGTGCTATCAACCCGCAAGAGGTGGAAGAAGTTGAAGATGAAGCAAATCAAGATCCTTCTCCACCCCACACGCCTCAAGTTGATAAAGGAGATCAAGTGAGGGAAGCTCAAGAAGACACTCACATTCCTCAAGATCAAGCCGAGGCCGAAGCAAGCAATGTTGAAGCACCGCATCCTCCTCCTCAAGAGACAAATAGAAGATCAACATCCATCCTTCAAGCTCACCCCCATGATCAAATCATAGGGAGTCCATCAAAGGGAGTAATGACTCGCTCTAGACTTGCATCTTATGTTGAACATCACTCGTTTGTTTTCTTTGTTGAGCCTACTAGTGTACAAGAAGCACTTGCGGATCCGGATTGGGTGAATGCCATGCATGAAGAACTCAACAACTTCACCCGGAACCAAGTGTGGACACTTGAAGAGAAGCCAAAGGATGCAAGAATCATTGGCACCAAGTGGGTGTTTAGGAACAAGCAAGATGATCAAGGCGTGGTTGTGAGAAACAAAGCAAGATTGGTGGCAAAGGGGTTCTCTCAAGTTGAAGGACTCAATTTTGGAGAGACCTTTGCACCGGTTGCAAGACTTGAAGCCATTCGTATCCTTTTGGCGTATGCTTCACATCACAAAATGAAACTTTTTCAAATGGATGTGAAGAGCGCTTTTTTAAATGGTTTCATAAATGAACTTGTCTATGTCTCACAACCTCCCGGGTTTGAAGACCCAAGCTTGCCTAATCATGTGTATAGGTTGTCCAAGGCACTCTACAGATTGAAGCAAGCTCCAAGAGCTTGGTATGAGAGACTAAGGGACTTCCTAGTCAAGAAGGGCTTCAAGATCGGGATCGTCGACACCACACTATTCACCAAGAAGCTTAATGGAGAGATCTTCGTTTGCCAAGTATATGTCGATGACATTATATTTGGATCAACAAACCAAGACCATTGCAAGGAGTTTGGTGACTTGATGTCCAAGGAGTTCAAGATGTCAATGATTGGCGAGCTAACCTTCTTCCTCGGCTTTCAAGTGAAGCAAATGAGAGAAGGGACCTTCATCTCTCAAGAAAAGTACACTTATGATCTACTCAAGAAGTTCAAGACGGAGGATTGCAAGCCAATCAAGACCCCAATGCCTACCAATGGGCATCTCGATCTCGATGAGGGAGGTAAACCGATTGACCAAACTCTTTATCGCTCTATGATCGGTAGTTTACTTTACCTCACCGCATCTAGGCCGGATATCATGTTTAGTGTGTGTATGTGTGCTAGGTTTCAAGCAAACCCTAAGGAGTCGCATCTTTGTGCGGTTAAAAGAATCCTTAGGTACATAAGACACACCCCTAGCATGGGTCTTTGGTATCCCAAAGGAGCTCCCTTCCAACTAGTTGGCTATTCCGATTCGGATTACACTGGGTGTAAGGTTGATAGGAAGAGTACCTCTGGCGGGTGCCACATGCTAGGAAGATCACTTGTTTCTTGGTCCTCAAAGAAGCAAAACAGTGTGGCATTGTCAACCGCCGAGGCAGAATACATTGCCATGGGAGCAAGTTGTGCACAAATCTTATACATGACCCAAACACTCTTTGATTACGGCGTGTTTTTAAAATAAGTTCCACTTTTGTGTGATAATGAAAGCGCCGTAAAGCTTGCAAACAACCCGGTTCAACACTCTCGCACCAAGCACATTGATATTTGCCATCACTTTCTTAGAGATCATGTGGCTAGGAAAGACATCACACTAGTTGGAGTTAAGAGCGAAGATCAATTGGCGGATATCTTCACTAAACCACTCGATGAAACAACCTTTTGTAGGTTGAGAAGCGAGTTGAATGTGCTTGATCACTCTAACTTCACTAAAAGATGAGCTTGTGTGAATCATGCATTCATATGTAATATAACATGTTTAATTTGGTAATGCACATAGGCTTGGCTAACGCGGTTAAGATAACCGCCCTCAAAGCGTGTGACAAAGCTTAACCACGGTTTAAACTTGCAAGCACCCTAGATTCAAATTCCGTTTTGCATATGCATGAGTGTTGCTTCTTCGTTTCTTTTCGGTTAAGTTTTTTGGTCATTATTAGGTTCAACACTTAGGGGGAGCAATTCAACGCTCTAGCTTCAGCTAATACCCCCCTTGTGCCCCTATGATGACCCTTGGAGCTTTATTGAACTATTTTCGTATGAAAACTAATCCTAGCCTATGGAAAACTACTTCTAAAATTGAGGGTTTGAGAGATGGTTCTTATGTTAAGTCCAACAAGTGCTCCTCGTTGCTCTCTTGTGTTGGTACTTGGATAAGAGAAAAGATTGAAGAGAAAAATAGGAAAATTTAGAGCAAATTTAAGCACCGGACCACCCTCCGGACCCCTCTGCAATGGTCCGACGCAGTGGTCCGACGCTCTGTTCCTCACTACATAAAACTTCTCCAGCCACAAAATCCGTCGGACCAGAGTCCGACGCTCCTCCGGACCAATGGCAAGTTGTCTGGTGCCTCTGTCAATTCCATCTATGCACCGTCGGACCAGTCCAGTGCACCGTCGGACCAGTCTGGTGAGTTGTCTGACGCCTTGGTCCGGTGGTCGGGTGCTCACTGTTTTTCTCTCTCTGGTCCCGTCGGACCACCCGTCGGACCAACCTCCGGACTATGCATAGTGGTCCGACGCTTCGAAATTTTGCGGATAACCCCCCGCAAACGGCTCTGTTTCGTCTGTCTTCTACCTTTGCTGACCGTACGCCGCCGCTACTCACCGCCGCCGTTCCGCCCTAGCGCCCGCGCCGCTGTCCTCGCCGCCGGTGAGACTCCACCTGAGCTCCGCCACCTCTCCCCCGCTGCTCTGCCCTCTGCTCCACCTCTCATCGCCACGCCGCAGTGCCACCACCTCTCCACAGCCGCCCAGCGTCACCCTGCTATCTCCACCGCCTCACCGTCAGGATCCCCCCTTCGCCGGAGCCCTAAGCCTCCTCCACCTCCCTGCCAACCTACCAAGCTCGAGCAACCTAGGGTCCCCTCCCCTCTACTACATTGCCACTTCAACAAAAGAAGCTAGGGTTTGCCCTAACCCTAGAAGGGTTTCGACGCTTTCGTTCCCAACCGATTTCAATTCGTCGGCGTTGACTTCGTCGTCATCAACTTCACTTCTTTGTCGCTAGGGTATGGTTTCATCTTCGACGTCGCGTTTTGTTGAGTCGTAGATAGAGTCATGTCCTAGATTATTCCTTGAAAATCCATATTCAATTCAGTTCACTGATTCTAAATGTCAATTGCAATTCTTCAGTTGGCAATACATCCTTTGGAGCGTGGTTTGGTACTTGAATTGCTCTAAATAGATACGCTTTCTTACCTCAGGTATCATGTTAGCTTTTCATTCTATTTCTTATCTAGATGCTTGCTTCTATACGGATTCTTATCTCTAGATTTTCTATATGCTTATATATATACCCTGTCTATTCTTTCTAGCAGCAGTCAGTGGCAGTTTCAACTCGGGGCAAAGCTCGCGAGTATGGATTGAGGCAAAGCCTCAGAAGGTTCAGTCCAGTGGCCTACATGCCCCTCTGTCAGTTGTGCTTGTGGTTTGATCAGTGGGCAGTGGTACTTACAGAGATCAGTGGTTCTTGAGGCAGTATTCTCTGTGATCTGTCAGTGGTTTTCTTCCAGTTGGAAGTGGCACTTGTGTTTGACAGTTGTCAGTGGGCAGTGTTTCTTTGATTGATCCAGTATGACTCGCAGTTCTCGTGCTCGCGCAGCTGGGTCAGGTGATGATACTCCGCCTCCTCCACGTCCTTCCAGAGATAAGGGCAAGAAGCCAGTGGTTGAGAAGGCAAAGAAGAAGAAGCGTAAGCTCACAGAGGTTGAGAAAGCCGAAGCAGTGGCCGATGCAGCAGACCGCGCAAAGCGAGGCGGTCACCGAGGTACAGTGAGACTTGGCACCCCTCCGCGGGATCTACCTTCTACTCCTCCTGCTGGGTCACATACAGAGGATACTCCAGAGGAGCCAGAGCTTGTCACTGAAGCTCTTGGGACACCGTTGGCACCTCGTTCCTGGGGGCGATCCACTCGCTCTCAGTCAGCTCAGTCACCTCAGTCAGCAACTCCCACAGCAGCTTCAGCTTCAGTTCACCTCGATCTGAGGAATCTTACAGCGAAGCAGGTGAAGAAACTACGATTTGTTGCCCTTGAGAAGTGGTGCCCGGATCAGCGTGACCCCAGAGCCTCACCAGGTTGGCACACACCTCTCATGGAGGATTTCTATAGAGCAGCTCAGCTTACCAGCATTTAGATTCGACCGCACAGGGTTTGCTCCTTAGAGAGCATAGTTGAGCTAGCTGGTGAGGAGATCAGACCGTTCCTTACTTACCTTCCGGGACTCGCCGATTTACTTGGGCATTCCGGAAACTACATTGAGAGATGGGTCAGAGAGTTCTATGCCTCAGTATGGGTGGATCCAGAGCACAAGTTTGTGCAGTATACTTTCAAGGGCGAGCGATACAGGCTATACTTGACTAGGCTCAGAGAGATCTTTCACCTCCGTCAGCAGGGTGGCGAGCTTGATCTTCATTATGACTGTTACAGAGGAGCCTCAGTGCCTCGCCGTGCTCGAGGTGGTCGTACACTGTCAGTTCAGGAGGTGGCTCCTCTCTTCAAGCCACCTTTCTCAGAGGGCTCCCGACGTAGCCCAACAGAGCTCCGACCCACCATTCACAGGTTGAATAAGGTTCTTCGTTGTACTTTGCTACCTCGCACGGGTTACAAGGAAGGATTTACCAACATGCAGCAGCTACTCCTTCAAGCCCTAGTATCTCAGACACCATTCGACGTCGCAGACTTTCTTGTGTCAGAGATAGAGGACGTGATAGAAGATGGTATGAGGGCACGTCGATAGTTTCCCTATGCTCATTGGATTTCATCGATCATAGCTATTGAGCTTGAGGGAGCGAACCCTAGACTCCGCGCCCTGCTAGACCAGTCACCGACTTCTTTCCTGGGCTACAGAGTCCTTGGGTCGTTTGACAGCCGGTTTAGGAACCGAGTCCTTTGTCTGGTCAAAGAGAGGACTGCTCCAGCTGATAGAGCTGAGGTTGATGCTCAGGATGAGGCTATACGTAGTGTTGAGCAGCAGGAGCTCTATGGACTAGACACTGGAGCTGATGTGACTCCTGAGGACACTACTTCAGATAGCTCAGATGCTGACTTCCAGCCAGTTCCGACTATGCCCCCACGAGCTCACGACACTGAGGCTGGCGGCTCTGCCTCTGCCACCGAGACCATGATGCTGAAGATTCTTGACCGACTGAATGAGCAGCAGAGTTCCTTGGTCACTGCAGTTACACAGGTACAGCAGCGACAGGATGAGATGCAGCGACAGTCTGAGGAGCGTCACTTCGAGATGCAGCGACAGATGCTAGCTATGCAGCTAGAGTCACAGCGCCTACAGTTACAGTCTCAGCAGCTGCAGCAGCAGAACATGGCCTTTATGGCCCATATGATGAAGTGGACTGGCGCTCCTCCTCTTGAGTTTCCAGCTGCTCCTCAGATACAGATGATGAGTACCTCACAGCCTTCACAGTCAGTTGGGCAGATAGGAGGCCCTCAGTTCTCAGTTGGCCCCTCAGTTGGCCCTTTAGTGGCCCCTACGAGCTCCGCCGGTCAGACAGTCACTCCCACCCCAGCCGTACAGTCCAGTGGACTTTAGGGTACCGGATTCACCACCCCGTTCCAGTCATCGGTGACTCAGATGACATAGTGGTTGGACACCTTTGGCCCCACTCAGCAGTTCACCCCTCTCACTACTGGTTTCACGCCGCTTACCATCACGATGGGTGCTACTGCTAGAGATCTATCTGCGTCGTTCAGTGATATTACCGGGCAGCCATCCCCCACTGGTCCACAAAATAGTAGCAGAGGTTGAGGCCAAGCTAGTTGCACCGACAGCCGATCAGCACCGCTCCTCAGTAGCTTCCTCAGAGGCTACACACGACAATCGGGCTCCAGCCGTGTCTACTCCTCCTACCGCTACAGTTGCTACCGATGCCACAGTGGTCACTTCCACTCCAGTTCAGCCTCCGCAGTCTCCGGTCCTTCAGACTCCAGTTGAGTCAGTGCATGAGGCACAACCGGACACCGCCGCTCCTAAGGCTCCCGCAGAGACCCTGGCACCGGTTCCTGATCCTACTACTACTCCAGCTACTCCTCCAGAGTCTTCGACCGCAGCAGGCCTGTCAGCTACCGACCCCCAGACCGCTTCACTACCAGCGTCAGATGCTCAGGGGGAGGACTCAGATGATGAGACATATCTGGCAGCCTTCAGGTTGCTCGATCGCTCCACGGCTGCTTCCACTCCGCCTCCAGACGCCTAGTTTTGGTGCTTCGACGCCAAAGGGGGAGAGGGAGAGTCGAGTAGATGGGCTAGTTTTAGGGGGAGCTAGTAGGACTTGTTCTTTTGATGTGTACAAACTTTATCGCATCATGCATCACGTTTACCGTCTTTATGCATTGTATGATATGTGTGATGGTTGAGACTTGATGGTTGTGTGACATGTGTGGACATTCATCTATATATATCATGTCACTTGGTTATGCTATATTGCTTCCGCACTAATCTCTGATCTTTTGGCTATAGCATATCCTTTATGAAATTAAGTACTATGCTCAATTCATATCTATTGTGCTTGTCATGGCTTGAATGGTTAGGCATGTTGTTGTCTTTCTTATCACTACCCCATGCCTATCTCATGTCAAGTCATGTTTTCTCTTATCAAAATTCACTCATTATTCTCTACTCGAGCTTGTATTGTCGTCAATCACCTAAAAAGGGGAGATTGTAGAATCATGGACCCTTGTGTTTAGGCGATTAACGACAATACTAGGTCACTATGACTAACGTGTGTTTTGCAAAGGCAAAGTCATTGATGTTAGGTCATTAGTGACACAATTTGAATGGGCTTAATGGATATTCATGCCCCCAAGATGGAAATCGTTTCGGTTGCAAAGGATGATGATACAAGTTGAAGACTAGGCTAGTTTGTAGTGCCGTAAGGTTGAGAAGGGCACTAAGTATAGCTAGGGCTTTTGTTTTTCCTTTGACCGTACTATAAAGGGGGGTATGAGATTAGTAGCTTGACCTGGGAGAGTTTAGGAGAGTGGGTATATGCACACTTGTCACAACTTGTCCTAGAGCCTTGCTTTCAGCCCTTGATAAACCCTAGAAATGGTAGGAGCAAAATCCCTTGAGAAACCTCAGCGAAAACAGTTGATATAGAGGGAGAAAGAGGCTCCGGACCACTCTGCTAAGTGGGCGTCGGACCAAGGAGAGTGGTCCGATGGTCCTTGACTTAGGCAAAATCTCAGCTCGAGGAGCTCCGGACCACCTGTCTGGAAAGCGTCGGACCATAGGAGAGTGGTCCGATGGCTTGGTTCAGGAAGAGAGAAGGCTCCGGACTAGTCCGACGGTGTGTCCGACGGCTAATCCGACGCCTCAAGACAGGAGTTTGGGTTCATGCAGAGAGTCCCCTGGCTCCGGACCAGAGCGTCGGACCAGGTCTCCGGACCAAGGAGAGTGGTCCGGTGGTATGAAAAAGAGAAGAAGTTTTTCACTCAGAGAGCACCGTGGCTCCGAACCAGTGCGTCAGACCAAGCAGAGTTGTCCGACGGTGCCTGAGTTTGAATCCAGAGTGAGCTCCGGACCAGTGTGCATGGTCCGGTGGTATGAGCTCCGGACTAGTCCGGTGGCTTCGCAAAGAGAAGAAAATTAAAAAAACGGCTAGTTTTGGAGGTGGGGACTATTTATAGTTGCCCCCTTCGTCCTTAGAGGGACTCTTGGCCATTGTTTCAGCTGGTGACACCTTGAGAAATCCTTTGGAGAGTCAAGAGGCTAGTGAGAGAGAGATTAGAGAGAGTTCATCTTGTTCTTCCCTCCTAGAGTGATTAGGAGTGACTTGTGTGCATCCATCCACCTTCCTAGCCTTGAGTTGGTCAAGTGAAGGTCTTGTGCTTGTTACTCTTGGTGTTCGACAACACTTAGACGGTTTGGTGGTGTTCGGAGGAAGTGATCGTCGGGAGATTGTTAGCGGCTCTTCTCCAAGCTTCTGTGATCGGTTGTGGGCGATTCACCGAGCCGGAGTGGCGAAGAATCGGCCCGTAGAGAGCACTCTACCCTTGCGGGGGTAGAGGGGGAGCGATACCTTGCGAGGTGCTCCAACGAGGACTAGGGGGTGTGTCGACACCTCGATACCTCAGGAAAAAATCGCTGCGTCACTGAGAATTTCTTTTTCCCTAGCTCTTTACATTTCCGCATTACTTTCCGTCTTGTTTTTATATTACCTACTAGAATTGCTTAGGTTGCTTTTAATTCCCATGAACTGCTACCGCTTTCTAGCTAGGATACACGGATTGTAGGCTCTAGGGGGTGATTGACATTTGATAGGTTTTCATATTTGCTTTAGAATTTTAAAACAAGCCCAATTCACCCCCCCCCCCCTTGGGCATCTTGATCCTTTCAGACGCTCTTATGTTCCCAGCATCCGCGAGTGTTATCCGTGATACCGCCGCCACTCGAGCGACTCCCGAGCGCTTCTTTCTTCTTCCCCGTGCCTCCCTAGATGCAGCTGTGGCTAAGCCATTAGGGAAGCCCTTCGATATCCATATCAATTTCATCCTCACGTCGCTCCACGGGCAAAAGCCATGTCACTCCGGCCCCATGAACTCGACGAGCTCCATGACCTTCCCCGTCAGCATCGCGGTGCAGCATGTCGCAGCCAAGCAGCGGCAGCGGCGGCGGCTCCAGCACGGGTTCGTGTTGGGGGAGCGGATGACTGCCGTCAACGGCTCCAATGGCAGGTTCGTCACATTATTACCGTGTCCGTATCCAAACAAAGATTGTAATCTGATACATTATTTATAGTCCCAACGTGATTCGATTTCATTACCGTTTACATATACGAGCTAACCGAACTACACTATTAGATTAGATAGATAGACGAAAGCTACACCCACCTATAGACGTCTTGACTCATGTGCATCTCGACATCTACGGCAGACATGGGTTGTATGGATACAACATAGCTTTGAACGGCTTTAGATCTAAAACAACAGTTTCATTTCTACACTTTTTTAGCTAAAGGCTTGATTCATGGTGTGAAGCTGCTTGATGGTTGTTCTTCTTCTCGTACTCTGGATTTACTTTTATGAAAGAGTTATCCTAAGGGTCTGTTTGGATCCTCACCTCTAAACTTTAGAGTTAAAGCTCTAAACAAATGTCTAAAGTTAGCTCTAAACTTTAGCCCCACCTCACAATAGAGTTTTAGACATAAAAAATGAGCTAAAATACTCTAAAGTTTAGAGGACTCTAAGTAGGGATACAAACAGACCCTAAACATGGTCTTAGCATGTAGGGCTTCGTACCATACCACTGCACTACTTAGAGGCATTTTTGATTTACCGAGATAGTCCCACTAACAGTCTGCCAAATGATCTTTATCGGTGGACCATTTTAGTATTTAACTTAATATGAGTGCAGCTTAAGCTCGGTATTATTAATAGGCTCATCTCTATTTATAAATATTCTTTTAGAAAACAAAAAAAGATACCAAATATAGAAAAAAAACCAGGATAAACCTCCATAGTGATAACGCATTGCAAGTTATATAGTCACATGATTTCTTTTAATATATTAATAGCATGGTTATTTTAGAATATCTATCTCTATAAAGAGAGAAACTGAGATGGGTGTTTGCCTAGAGTGTGCCTCACTGCTTTTAGATGTGACGTGCAAAGATGTCAAACTCTATTTATTAAAGGACACTTCTCTATGAAACTATTTTAGCCATATTAGACACTTATGCCACTAAAGAAATTTGTTAGAGTTGATCTCAGGCTCGGTCAAAAGAACCGGATCTTAAGGGCCTTAAGTTCACCGGGTGCCCTAAACGAGGACACATTATAACATCCTAACAACTTAGTCCCCGATCTAACTCGTACTATTAAGAGAAAATGAGTTCTCATATTTGGTGACTCTCTCAACTAATTTACCTAACCGATCAAAGGAGCACAGGATCCTAAAAACCTACACCAGCTGTTAGCCACGCTCTCCAATGCCGATGTTCTCCATCTTCTCAAACATGGGCTTATGCTTGGTGAGAAAACATGAGGATGTCAGCGGCACATGGTCAGCGGCCCTATATATGAGCATCTCATCTCTAAAGGTTAGTACCAATAAGCCTAATTAATTATGAGTTAAGTAAGGGATTAGGTGTTCAAGTTTTAGTCTAAATACGTGAGATCCTGAATAAGCCTAAGTCCTAACATTTGGCATCAAGAGCCTCTTTAGCCTAACCTCAAACCCTAATCTCTGATTGAGTGGCAATTAAGCCTCTGTCCATTATGATTCAATTTAATTATGCCTCGAGAAAATGTCTCGAGAAAATGTCGTTATACAAGATCAAAATAAGCCAAAAGGCCCCGAACTAAAATCCCCAAATTTAAGAATAATAATCCTAAGAAAAGGCACAGTGAGAATCAAAACAAAGAGCTATTGGTCATCCTTTCAATGACGTAGTTACAACATCTCATTAGTTCGGTGGCCTTGCCACTCCTCACCATCTGTCGCTCTGGGTGAAGTGCCTCGCGATGTTGCTCCTCACAAGCATGCGCTTGGCTCACGAACACTAATGCTGTGCCACCAGTGTGCCGGGTCCAAGATTTTTAGCCTGAATATTCAAAATATGAAAGATTGTTAAAAAGATTTTTGACAACTTAAACTTCTAGAGCCTAATATTTGCCATGTATAATGCTGCATAGTTCTAATTGTATAATATATAGGAAATATATAACATATAATTGAGAATGATTTCATAAATTCATATAATGTCATAATGTGAGCATAAATTAGAATTTTTCAACAATTAACATGAAGAAGTGTCAATAGCTCAACATACCAACATCCGTTGTACATAGAGGCTACCAAGAAAAACAATTACATATAGCTTCCGTTGGTAAATATGGAGTATATCTCTCTCTCTCTCTCTTGTTCAACTTTAGTTTGTGATCGTTTCTTCTTCGCAATGGCCCATTCCAAGAAATCCCTAAATTCTGTAGTACCACTCTACTTTATATATGTTCATGTTTGAAACCTGAAATGAAATCAAGAAATAGTAGTTTGTGTATGCTACCTGGGGATGAGACTTAGGTTGTCCTCATTCTACGTTTCCATGTGATTCGCAATTTGTTATCCATAATTGGAAAATTGGGAAGATAATACTCGTATATTTATATTCTACAATATACAAGGTGTGGCCGGGCGGTCCAGATCGCTTAACCATGCCATGCGTCGTCACGGTCCCGTATGGTGTGCGCACATCTTTCATGCATTCGTGGCTGCCGCTTGTTTTTTTTTTTTTTTTTGTTTTTTTGCCGGTCTCACACGGTCACAGCAAGTTAGGGGTACTCACGCCTAAAGTATAAAGTTTTAACGCTGTCACATCGACACCAATTTGATACTCCATCTCAAATTACAAGACACCCAAAATCTCAAAGATTCAAAATATCTTAAATTTGATCAAACTTATATGACAATATAATAATATTTATAATGTCAAATAAGTATCATTAAATTCGTTATCAATTATATTTTTTATAATATATTTATTTGATGTCATAAATTTTTATAGTTTTCTCTATAATTGTTGGTCAAACTTAAAATGTTTTGACTCTTCAAGATTTTTTGAATGTCTTATAATTTGAGATGGAGAGAATATTATATGTAGATTAAATACAAAATCCATTATGTGAATATTATATGTAGATTAAATACAAAATTCATTACACATATTCAGCTTAAGTTGTGAGATGAATCTATTAAATCTAATTAGTCTATAATTTAATAATTTTGTACTATAGTAAGTATGTGTTAATAATGAATTAATTATACTTAACAAATTTATCTCGCTAATTAATCTATTTCTATGTAATTAGTTTAATTAGCTCATACTTTCTCCATATTGTAAAAGAAGTCGTTTTGATAACAATATGGTCTCTAAAGCATGTCTTTGACTTTATATTTCTATAAAATCATTTATTTAAAAATAATATATGTAAAGTATATTTCAAGACAAATATATTTGTATGGTTTTCACATTTTTAAACTCAACAACTTAAAAATTGTTCATGATTTATGCTCCCAATATTTGACCAAAACCTTGTCAAAAACGATTTGTTTTGTAATATGAAGGGATTATTTAATCTTCCTAGTTAGATTTTGAAAATGTTCAAACGTTTGAAGGTGACACGAGCTAAGCTTGAGCCTCTCATCGCTTTAGGACACCCACAATGGTTGGATCATAAACTAGCTCTAAGCATTTTTTTTTATATCTTAATATAAGAGAGAGAAAAGCTAGCTCTGAATCAAAAACTAGTTCATACACATATTTTAAGGTCATATAAGAAAGTCATATGGACCTAATCATACTATTAGCTATTACTAGAAACTAGCACTATTGGAGAGGTTGGTTTAGACCTAGTGGTTGGCTTAGGTCAGTCTCAAAGTTTCATGGGTATTAAATATGCTGATATGACACATATCGATGAAGAGAGAGGTGATAAATATGGAAGTAGAGAACGTTTTATGAGATGAAACTCTTGTGCACTATTTCTATAATATTATTACTTTGAAAACTGAGGCATGAATGCTCCATTTGGTAGGGTTCCTATCAGCTCTAACTTCTCTAACACATTTATTGTTCACAAGAGTTATTTTTATGTCTTATCTTCTTTCCTCTCATAGAGCCACTGAGAACAGGTGAAGCTAAAAAAAGTGTTTTCTTCTGCTCTCATTGACTCTATGAGAGAAGAAAAAAGAGATAAAAACGATTTCTGTGAACAGTATATGAATAGTAAATGCGTAAGAGAAGCCCTATTTAGGAAGGTTGCTACCGGCTCTAGCTTCTCTAACGTATTTACTGTTCTTATACTATTCATATTAGCTATTTTTATCTCTCTTCTTAGAGTGGGTAGGAGCAGAAGAAACCAACTTTTTCAATCTCATCTGCTCTAAATAGGTCTGTAGGAGGATTCTCCGAGAAGCTGGAGCCGGCCAAACGGGCCAAAACCCCAAGAGCAAGTTTAATAATAGAGCCAAATACTTGGTTATAAGCCAAACTATTAGAGTCAAGTTGTACAATAAATTGTCTTTTACTTAGCTGTAAAACATTTCTCTTTCCTATTCATCCTCACAACATTTACTACTTGGGTCCACTACTACCTATGCTTCCGTGCCCAACTTGGTGCTTGCATGGAAGCCAAACTCTCCTCTATCTTTCTTCTCTTTACGTCACCGTTTGCTTGGCTATAAGTCAATTATTGTACTTGTTGTAACGTGACTCAGCTGACACCTCCTCGATATCCGAGACGACGAAGACCGAGACTGCGAGAGCGAGACTCGCTGCTCTCCGCCTCTCACAGTCTCCCACCACCACCGTCCACCGTCACCACTCTACCACGCCGGCGCCGCCCCCGATTGCCGATTCGCTTTCCGTCCCTCGCCTCCAACTCCAATATGATGAGGAACAAGAAGAAGCGCAAGGTCACCTCCACGGCATCGTCGCCACTACCCACCACCATTGCCTCCCTTCCCGACGATGTAGTGGCAGACATCTTGCTCCGCCTGCCGTCCGCCGCCGCCATCTCCCGCGCCGTCCTCGCCTCCGAGCACTGGATCCGCGTCGCCTCCTCGTCGACCTTCCTCCGCCGCCTCCGCGACATCCACGACTACCCACTCCTCCTCGGCCACTTCGCCTCCCCCGACGACCACGGCTCCACCCCGTCTCACTTCCACCCCCGCGCCCCTGCACTCGTCGGAGTCGGACGGCGTCCTCGCTGCTATGGTCCGCCGCGGCGACTTCTTCTTGACCCGCATCCTGGTCCAAGGCTCCGGCCGGCACGTCCTCGAGGACTGCAGAGGCGGCCTCCTCCTCTTCTCCGACACGGGGACGCTCAGGGTGTTCGATCCAATGACTCACCGCGTGTCTTCGGTTGACCAGCTGCCAAGACGCGGAGGCAGAGCCCCGGACCACCGCGGCCGCACCTTGTGTTTGCTCCCGAACGGCGACGACCCTGGCGCGTTCCGTGTGATGTGGCTGCAGCACGGTAACGGCAAGAAGCTGGCTCGATTGGAGGTGTACAACTCCTGCACCAGAGCTTGGCGCGTCTTCCCAGAAGCTGGAACAATACCAGCTAGGAACCAAATGGCCAAGATCTACCGCGGACAGTATTCACCAGCGATGCACGCGGGCGACCGAATCTTTTGGAAGTGCGCCGTTGCAAATTATTCGCTTCTCTCGCTAGACACGGAGACAATGACGTTCTCCAACGTGCATCTCCCTCCCGGCGTGAGCCGTTGTTCAGTTTATGCCATCGGCGATACAGAGGATGGCACCTGCTGCCTAGTTCGTGTCTTTAAATGCTTTAGGCAGAGAAACCGACAAATGCAAGTGTGGCGTTTCAAAGGTGGAGATGATCATGAGGGCAATCGGGCTCAGATGTGGGAGTTGGAGCGACAAGTGCCACTAATCTTAGACTCTCCATCAGCACGTTTCAGTTTGGATAAGGTCTGTGCAATTGTTGGCGGCATTGTGCTTCTCCGCTTCGAAACAAAGTCATGTTATCAACATCACATTGCATTTCGGCTCAAGAGGTTGAAGGTGGAAGCAGATTTTATGTGCCATGGACTGGCACGCCCCTTTGTGATCGAGTAATGTCATGGCCTCTTGCAGGTACAAATCCTTTTTGACTCTCAAAGTGTGCTATCATGTTTTGTCCTCTTTCTTTTTAACTTAAATTTAAGGTATGGAGGAAACATTAGACACAAGAACCATTTCCACCATCAGCTTCAAGCATACATGGTCTGCTGATATAGTCTAGTTTGTGTATTTGCTTAAAGGGATTAGGCAATAGGAGCATTTATCTACAGAGTAGACCGGATGATACAAAAGTCATGCGTGTTTACATTTCTTTCAGCTATCCAATGGTTACTTTTCACAACTGGAACAAATGATAGTTAGATGTAAGTTCGACCTACTACGATACACTTTGTTGGGAATCTCTGGTATACTTGTTTGAAAATATCTACATACTATGTAGCCAACAATCCTATTCAAGGAGAAATTTAGCGGATCATAAAATATTTTTTTGTTGACCAAAGAATAGTTGAGTAGGATTAAGCATCACTAACTATTTACCCCTGGGTACAAGTTATCTATGGCTATTGGATGTTGAACCAAATCCTCTTTTAAGTCATAAGATGTTTGCAAAAAACTATTTAACCTCCTTAACTATTGGTGACCTTATACTTCACCCTATCACCTCAAAACCAGATATTATATCCCTTAATTAAAGTATTAAAAGTTGTTTAAATAACCCTCAGGGGTGGTTTTGAAGAGGTTTTTTTTTTCCTGATGTGGTGAATTTTATAGATGATGATATAGCTGTGAGTCTACAAACAACATAAAAAAGGTATATATAACCACCTAACATATGGAGGGTTAGTTATGTAACCCTCAACTATTATAAAGACAAAATTATAGCCACTAAAGTATCTACTCATGAGGTTATTTGAATGGGTTTCAATACTTTACGGAGTAAAATATCTGGTTTTGTAAGTAAGAGGGTGACGTAGATGATTAACTATAGTTAGAGGATTGTTATTTTCTCCTAACATGTTTGGAACACCAGAATTCATGTCTAAAAGTGAACAATGCATCACATAGATTATAATTCAAAAAAATGGCTCAAAGGGCTAGGATAGGCCTCCCTGAGGCATTGCATTAAGAAGGAATTCTCAATTTGCAGTGTGGAGAAAAACTCCCTAAAATTGGCAGCCTAGGACATATCTTGGTAAAGCGTCTTTTTTTAGCTCCAGGTGTGCAACCACCATGCATTATCAATTTATTTAGACAGTGAAAGAACTTTCCCAGTTCCATTGTATCCCAGTGTGTCTCATACTCTCATATGACATAACTTCAGTGACATATAAGAGGGTATCAATAAGTTTCAGAGGCACAGGAACAATTTATTATGAGTATGAGTTCATGACCCTTGGTCTCGAACCTTGAAGGGGTGATGGTTAATGTCTGTTCCTTAGAGTAGTTTAGACTTTAGAGCATCTTAAGGTGACTTTTGGATATGATAAAGATCCATGGAATCTTGTATTCTATGTTATCTAAGTTCTATTGGATTTTCATACTCAAAATCTTTGTTATAAAAATGTTCCAAAATTGTATGGGAATTGTAGATAAACTTCTGTATCATTGACTCTTGCTCTAGGTTTCAACGCTCTTAGGTGACCTACCTAGGTTATCATGTTTCATCAAATTTTATATACAAATCACGTTGATGTTTTATTTCTTCATAAAATTACTCTTGTCTTTCTTCACTCACGATTGTATAACTCTTGGAACTTTTTGCATCATGTCAGTGAAGTAACTTATTTTTGCTGCTTCGACATGTTGACCGTTTTAGCATTCTCTTCTTTAGACGTAGGTCGTTTCAGATCTTAAAAAACTTCTATATGTATCTCTCCCAGCACATAATAAAGGAAGGTTATTGATGACTGTTGATACCGTTTTTCGGCATGTGTCAAATGAGCTAAGACTTGCATTGATCGGTAGCCGTTTTACATCGGCATCAGGAGGTCATCGGTCAATATTACCGATGAAGGTAAATGTTACGAAAAGGATAAGTTTGTTGCCGATAGAAGCTGGACGTTTCTTGTCGATAGGGGTGAATTGGTGAAGACAAGTTTCCAATAGAGGAAAAGATTTGCCGATGCCGATTGGAAGGCATTACCGATAAGGAGATGATGTCGATGGGCACAGGGTCATGTGGCGGTTGACGTCAGCAGAAGATTGTCGATGGCGATAGAAGGAAGTTGCGGATTGAAGAGTCTGCCGATGGAAAGTTTCATCGAAGAGAAGACATAAGGAAACTGGTGATCTCATACCAGTATAGAAGTCTGAGTCCGACTCTGGCATGAGTCGTTTGTTTCCTTAAAAGTAGAGGTGTCTGTTTAGGAAATAATATTGTTATTTGGGTCCGGCTCCTGCGTGAATCAGTTATTTTCTTTAAAATAGGAGTTTGTTTTGTTTAGGAAAGGTACAAGTCGTGTCTGTTTACAACTCCCATTGCCGGAGTATAAATATGTACCTAGGGGTTGTGAAACAAACAATCAATATACATAAAACAAATCAATTACTCTTATTTACCTTTACTACAATTTACCCTTTTATTGCATTAGTCTTAGTTTATTTACGAGTTCTTCAAGCTTCGACGGGCTGCATCACCTTGATCTCCGTCAAACCTTTGCAAGTTCCGCGTGGGAGTAATCTGGGTCTTGACATCCGGGCGCATCGCTGTTGTCTCGTTCAGCTCTGCTCTAGTTATCTTGAAACAAATCTGAGTCTTGGCATCCGGGCGTATCGTCGTTGTCTTGTTCAGATTTTGTTCTAGTTATCGTCCTTGTCGATTAACTGGTCAAATCGACTGACACACCTTTGGATATCGAATTTCGGGTAATAGCCCGAGGTGTTCGCAGATCCTGACGCTTTTTGTGTGAACACCTCTTTTGGCACACCCGGTGGGACTAATTATACATCTATCATGGGTGATAACTCCGACGTTAACCAGAGGAACGTCATTGAAGTCTCCGAGGCCGATCTAAAAGATGATCAGAGGCTGGCTATGGAGGAGTACAAGCAATTGTATCTGAAGTCCTTTAACCTAAGCAGGAGCGGCGAAGCCATCCAGAAGCAAGATCCGTCGTTGCCACGGCAGGTCACGTATGATGCCAATCCTGGTAAGTTGCAAGAGATGGTTAATTTTTTCTTAAATCAAGCATTAATTAGCCACTCCAATGTGCTGTCCAATACTGTGTACAATGCTGTTATGCAATCTTTCAAAGAAGGACATGCACCTCAATATGTTGGTCCAGTGTATCACCAACCTGGATCGGCATCTATAAACCCATCGGCAGCCCCAATAGCGTCTTCCACTCTCGTGGATCCGTCTATCGATGTGGCTACACCACCAAGGCCAAGTCCTGAAACCGTCACCAAGCTTAGTGCAGATCCAGTGGCGTCGGTAATATCAGGACATGTTATCCAGAATCATCCAACTCCTACCAACTGGTGGGGTTACAGTATGCCTTCAAATCCATCCGCTAGTTCTAATCTGGTGCAGGGAGACCGTTCAGCTTGGAAGGGCTCCATGGCATCGGCAATGCAATCACAGCCGATCCCTACGATGCATTACTCTACGTCTTCTCCAACTGTACAAATGTCATCAGAAAATCTCTAGGTTGTGATTCCTAAAGTACCTATGATGCCGCCATCGGCGAACTCTGTGCCGATGCAACACACTATAGCAACTGGAAGCCAACCTATGCTGGTAAATCCTCAGGCCGGGGTAATAACACATCAAGGTAACCAATTTATTGATTGCTCCAACGTGCGGGAGCAGCAGGTGCCAGTCAGCTATCAGCCATCGGTAAGTCACATGTCGATGATTTTAAATTCTGGATGGACTAGTCAGCCGCCGGTTCAACAGCCTGGCGTACTAATATATCAGTATGAAAGTCCAGCAAACACTCAGATTGGACCATCGGTACAACAACCGATGAATATGATGACACAACTGAACCCAGTAAGTATGCAAAATTATCCATCGGTAAGTCAACCGATGTATAACGTCTAGATGACTGGTGCTGCGTCCGTGACAACTACTCCGCATCATCTTCTACCAAGACCTGAAGGGGCACATCAGCCGGCTCCACCAGTCAACAATCAGCCGATGAGTCGGCAAGAGCAGGATGCGTATTGGACCGATAAGATTGCCGAAGTAATGAAAGAACAATTCGGCATTAAACCCAAGGTTAATACATATTCTTATCGAACATCGTATCCTCCGGCATATGACTTAATTACTCTCCCAAATCGGTACAAGGTGCCCGACTTTACCAAATTCTCCGGCCAAGATGACACATCAACGATGGAGCACATCAACCGCTTCATTATTCAGTGTGGAGAAGCTGCCAGTAGAGAGGAACTCAGGGTGAGATTGTTCTCATCATCATTGTTTGGATCAGCATTCACATGGTTTATATCATTGCCTCCAAACTCTATAATCACATGGGCCGATCTAGAGAGACAGTTTCATAAATACTTCTTCGCTGACATATATGAGAAGAAGATTACCGATTTGGTCAAGCTGAGGCAACGTAATGACGAATCGGTGGAAAACTTTGTTCAGAGGCTGCGAGACGTGAAGAATAAGTGCTACAACCTGGTACTTAATGATCGACAACTAGCAGATTTGGCTTTCCAAGGACTACTGCCGCATATCAAAGCTAAGTATGTGTCTCAAGAATTTGAAAGTTTAAGTCATCTGGTGCAAAGGATTGTCGACCAAGATATCAAAACCTTTGAACCCAGGAAGACTTGGAATAAGAAGGTGACATTCATTGGGCAAGAAGAAGATTCTGGATCAGATGAAGAACTGAGCATCGGTGAGGCCGAATGGGTGAAGGATAAGAAATCTGTGTCTTGTCTGTTTGGCCAAAAAGAAGCTGAAAGGTTCACCTTTGATATTACCAAGGCCGATAGGATGTTTGACTTATTATTTCAAGAAGGACGAATCAAGTTAGCGCCTAACCAAGTAATTCCATCGGCTGAAGAGCTCAGAAAGATCAGGTATTGCAAGTGGCACAATGCAACTTCGCACAGCACCAACGACTGCAAGGTATTCAGGCAGCAGTTGCAGTCAGAGATTGAATCTGGACGAATCAAATTTGAAAATTCTAAAGTCCAGAAACCGATGAAGATTGATCAGCACCCGTTTCCAAATAATATGGTGGAAACTAGTGGAAAGACTAAAGTGCTGACATCGGAAACAGCTAGGAAGAATGCATCGGTAGATCCTGACCATCAAGTAGCTGAGCGCGACGCGAGGAGGTTTGCCGATGACAGAAATGACAAGAAAGTTGCCGACGAGGGTAGCAGTGCCAAGAGGGCTCCTGGTGTTATAATCACGCATAAGCAGCCAATGCAAGAGTATCGACAATCGCAAAAAGGAGCGATATCGGCAGGAAGAAGAAGAGCACCAAGAATGGCTTCGGCATAAGGACCACTGGAAGTGTCCCTTCTTCGTTCACTGCTAGGAAGAAGGCATCAAGCTACCTACTACCGATAATTGTCCTGAATGCAATGGGTACTATCCTACCGATCGGTCAGAAAAGAAGCCTTGCTTTGACGATCGGACATCCAGGTATGCTAGGCCGTTCAGAGAAAAGAAGTCGGCACATGACCGACTGGAGGGCAGGCTCAGCGCGCATAACAGGCTTGGCAGGCGTGTTGATCAAGAGGAGCTTGAGGAGATGGCAAATGTAAGAGTACCTGACGAAGAAATATTTTCCAGAGATCCAAACATCAGGAAAGGTGCCGATGCAGGCAGTGAAAGGCAGCATCAGCCCGTTTGGAAAACCAAGCTTCCTCAATGGTGCCCTAATGGTCTGACAAATACTCAGAAAAGGAGAATTCAGCGCGAACACCGAAATGACTTATATGATAATGAAGATCCTTCAAAGGAAAAGCAGTGGAGGCTAAAGCGCAAGGATAGGAATCCATCGACAGAAATCAATATGGTCGTTATATTGCCGATGGAGTTCATGGCACCTGTCAGCGATGATGAAGAAACTGTTGAAATGGCGCAATTGGTGTTGGATCTGATGGCAGCTGTCTTCGAGAAGCCTACCGATGGTGAAAGGCAACATCTAAGGGCCCTGTTTGTTAAAGGCAAAGTAGATGGACAGCCTGTAACAAAGATGTTGGTAGATGGTGGGGCGTCAATCAACATAATGCCATACCTCATGTTCAGGAAGCTTGGGAAAGACGATCAAGACTTAGTCAAAACGGACATGAAGCTCAAAGACTTTAAAGACAATGTGTCATCAACCATAGGAGTCGTATGTGTTGAGTTAACCATCGGCAGCAAAACTGTGCCGACAACAATTTTTGTGATCAGTGGCAAAGGTACCTACAACTTGCTCCTTGGAAGGAATTGGATCCATGTCAACTGCTGTATTCCTTCCACCTTGCATCAGAGCCTTGTGCAGTAGGTTGGAGACAAGATTGAAGTCGTCCGCAGTGAAACTCCGTCCATTGTTGCATCGGCAGAATCAGAGACTTATGAGCAAACCAGGTGCATATCAGGTGAAGCTTGGGACACTGAGTTCCTCAAAGTTGCCGATTACCGCATTACACCGATCCAAACAGTCGGTCCTGAAGAAGAATTTTAATGGATCGGTTCGCTGATGATGGAAAACTGGGACAGGGCTTCATATCCGCCGATAATTTACTCGAGATAGACATCGACGATGGTAGTAAACATAGGCCTACTTTTATTAGTGCTAAATTAGATTCCCAATGTAAACAACAGTTAACCGATTTGTTAAAGGGATATAAAGATTGTTTTGCTTGGGATTATATAGAAATGCCTGGTTTAGACCGATCGATAGTTGAACATCGGTTACCTATCAAGTCTGGTTTCCAACCACATCGACAACCTGCACGCCGATGCAATCCTACTATTCTACCTGACATTAAGACTGAGATTACAAAGTTAATTGAAGCTGGATTTATTCGGCAATGTCGATATGCCGAATGGATTTCTAACGTGGTTCCTGTGTATAAGAAAAATGGAAAACTTCGTGTTTGTATTGATTTCAGGAATCTTAACAAGGCTACGCCGATGGATGGTTACCCGATACCCGTTGTCGATCTGCTGATTGATGCTGCTGCTGGACATCAAATCATTAGCTTCATGGATGGTAATACTGGGTATAATCAAATATTCATGGCTGAAGAAGACATATCCAAAACTGCTTTCAGATGTTCAGGTCACGTCGGTTTGTTCGAGTGAGTCGTCATGACTTTTGGCTTGAATAATGCCGGTGCTACTTATCAAAGAGCAATGAATTTTATCTTTCATAAGTACATCGGCATGATAGTTGAAATTTATATTGATGATGTGGTGGTCAAGTCTGGAAATTTTGAGAAGCATCTTGCCGATTTGCGAAAAATCCTGGAATGCATAAGGGAGCATGGGTTGAAGATGAATCCTAACAAGTGTGCTTTTGGTGTATCGGTAGACCAGTTTTTGGGTTTCATGGTGCATTAGAGAGGCATTGAAATCGGCAGAAAATCTATTGATGCAATTAACAAAGTAGTTGCTCCTACGAACAAGACTGAGCTGCAATCCTTGATCGACAAGATTAATTTCATTAGAAGGTTTATATCTAACTTATCTGGTAAGATTAAATCTTTTAGTCCATTGTTAAAGTTGAGATCCGATCAAGAATTTACATGAAAAGAGGAACAACACTTAGCCTTGGAGGAAATTAAGAGATATTTGGTAAATCCTCCAGTCCTAGTTCCACCTCAACACGGGAAGCCTTTCAGGTTGTATTTGTCTGCCGATGACGGTGTTATCGGATCAGCCTTAATTCAAGAATTTGAAGGAAAAGAACGTGTGATATATTATTTGAGCAGAAGGTTAGTGGATGCTGAGACCAGGTATTCGGCCATAGAGAGATTGTGTTTATGTTTATATTTCTCTTACATAAAATTGAGACATTATTTATTGTCGGCTGAATGCACTATTATCTGCAAAGATGATGTGGTCAAGTACATGCTGTCGATGCCGATATTAAGTGGGAGAATCGGCAAATGGATTCTGGCACTTTCAGAGTTTGATCTAAAGTATGAATCGGTTAAGGCTGTTAAAGGTCAAGTGATGGCCGATTTTGTTACTCAGCATTGCAATGTGGTAAACTCTATAGAGATTGCTCCTTGGACTTTGTTCTTTGATGGGTTGACATGCAAAGAGGGGGCAGATATCGGTGTTCTCTTAATTTCACCCCGGGGACGGAAGCATGAGATTTCGTTGCCGATTGTTGCTACGTCAACAAACAATCAGGCTGAATATCAAGCTTTAATAAAAGGGTTAGAATTACTCAGGGAAGTGCATGCCGATACTGTTGAATTTTTTGACGACTCTATGTTGGTGATCAATCAATTGACTGGGGTATATGAATGCCGAAGTGAAGTGTTGATTGCACACCATGAGAAGTGTTTACAGTTATTGAAAAAATTCAAAGAGTACCGTCTTGAACATATTCCTAGGTTGCATAATAAAGAGGTCAATCGGTTAGCACAGAATGCTTCAGGATATCAGCCGATTCAAGAAGTCATGACATCGGTAATGGTTGCCGATGACTGGAAAAAGGAAATCGCCGATTACTTAAGAGATCCGTCCAAAAAAGTTGAAAGGCGTCTAAGGTTCCAAGCTACCAAGTATGTGCTCCTTAACAATGAATTGTATTATCGGACGATTGATGGAGTTTTGCTCAGATGTCTTGGTAAGGAGGAATCAAAAGAATTGATGGGCGAGATCCATGAGGGTGTGTGTGGAGCACATCAATCGGCATTTAAGATGAAGTGGATGATTAGGCGAAATGGATATTATTGGCCGACAATTCTTAAAGATTGTTTCAACTATTTTAAAGGGTGTCAGGATTGTCAGAAATTTGGTAATGTACATAGGGCACCTCCATCGGCAATGAATCCTATAATCAAACCTTGGCCGTTTAGAGGATGAGCTATTGATCTTATCGGCCAAATTTATCCACCGTCAAGCAAGGGGCATAAGTTTATACTTGTTGCTACCGATTACTTCACGAAATGGGTTGAGGTGATTCCTTTGAAGAAGGTGACATTGACAAACATGGTGGATTTTGTAAAAGAACACATTGTTTACCGATTCGGTATTCCTCAAACTATTACTACCGATCAAGGAACTATGTTCACATCGGGAGAGTTTGATGAATTTGCTGCTAGTATGAGGTTCAAGGTATTGAATTCGTCTCCTTATTATGCTCAAGCTAACGGTCAGGATGAAGCAACTAATAAAGGAGTTATTAAGCTTATCAAACGCAAGATTGAAGAAAACCCTAGAAGATGGCATATAGTGTTAAATGAAGCCCTATGGTCGTATCGGATGGCGTGTCATGGTGCAACCAAAGTTTCGCCGTATCAGTTGGTCCATGGACACGACGCTGTTCTGCCTTGGGAAGTTAAAACTGGTTACAGGCGATTGTTTTCTCAAGATCAGTTGACAGCCGATGAATATGATACCCTTATGAACGATGAGTTAGAGGACTTAGCAGGTCATCGGTTGAGGGCTTTGATCAGCATTGAAGAAAATAAGAAAAGGGTTGCTAGGTGGTATGACAAGAAGGTAAAGGTAAAGGAATTTGCCGACGGTGATCTGGTGTGGAAGTTGATTTTACCGATTGGGACTAAGAGTTCTAAGTTTGGAAAATGGTCTCCTAATTGGGAAGGTCCTTATCGGATAAAACAGTCTGCTCCTGGCAATGCTTATATTTTAGAAACTCTCGAAGAAGTTGCATTCTCCAGAGCAATCAACGGTAAATACTTGAAGAAATATTACCCTAGTATTTGGGTAGATGCATAAGGTATCCGTTTGAATGCCGATGAAAGGAAAAGTTATAAAACATCGGTAAAAGCGTACTGATATTATTTTACAAAGCAAAATCAAAGTGTTACATTTGCCGATATGATGAATTGTCGCAAATTACAATAGGGATTGAATAGCTGATATCGCACGCAGGCGAATTTGCTCTATTTCTTCCATCTCCCTAGCGTCATCATCGGCAGACTCTTCAACTGGTTTGATCTTCTTCTTCAGCAGGATAGCTTGTCGGGCGTTTCTGTCCCTTTCTTGTCGCAGAGCCTTAATGGTGTCGGGCAGTTGAGCTTTCTTTTGGTTGGCTGTGTTCAAGGCCTCTTCAACCCTTTTTAGTTCAGTCAGTAGCTCCTCTCTCCTTGCTTTCTTTTCAGTCAGTAACTATCTCTTGCTCAAGATTGGCGCCGGAAGTTTCTGCTTGGCCGATGTCCTTATGCTTCTCATCGGCAATTTGCTTGAATTTGAGCATTTCTTCTTCAAGCTTTGATCGAGCAGTCCTATCGGCTATGCGACGAGAAAGCCTTTGATACTGAAGTTGCTTGCTCTCAAGAAACGCTGCCTGGAAGAGTGTTTCTTCTATATCGGCAAACAGGTGGCCTTGGATGCCTTTGAAAGCTACCTTTGCTGCAGTAGAGTCTTGGACGAGATGGGATGTGTCTTGTTGCAGTAAAGAGAGCAATGTTTCAAGCTTGAGTTTGACATTTGCCGATAAAGCTGGAGCGGAGCTTTCTTCGTCTTCGTCTTCGTCTTCGTCGGGAAGATTGACGGTGAAGGAGAACAAGCTATTTGTAGGAGCAGAACCTTCTCTGTCTTCATCTTTGCCAGGGAGGTTGACGCCGAATGAGAACAAGCTATCGGGGGAGTCTTGGGTTTGAAAAGGAGAAAGTTAAAATTTGTCGATCATAAGTTTATACTATAAATTTTATGATAGTCGGCTTACCATCTTAAAACGGATCTCTTGCCTGGGACTTGGGGAGGCAGTTGGTGCAGCATCCTCTTAGAGATCGGCAGCGGTTGCCGATGAACTTGCTTCCATAGGGGGAGCAGTTGGTGCTGTTGGTGATGTTGTTTCTGCTATAGTGGCTTGTTCCTGTGGCGGTGATGCCGTTCTCTGATCGGGGATTTTGGCTGGTGAAGGTGCCGATGCCGATGTCGCCTCCGCTGTTGCAGTGGGCGGTGGTGTTGTCTCCTGGTCGGAGATGTCGTTCAGTGGATGTTCGGGAATAGGCGCCGATGATGGTTCTGTCATTGGTACATCAGCGGGGGTTGGCGAGGCAACTGGGATAGCCCGCCTCAAGCGTTTCTTTTTCGGAGCAGCGGTTGGTGAACCGGCCCGTTTCGGTTGCGAAGCTTGGGGGGCATCGGCAGCATGAGTTGGAGAAGTTTGTACGTCTAGAGCAGCTGCCGATGACCTCGCTGCCTGAAGAATGTTTGGTGCAAATTACATAAAGTAAATATTGCCGATGAGCAGTTTGTGATCGATATAAGTAAAAGTAAGACTTACTGCGAAAGCTTGTGCCAAGATGGCAACAGCAGCCGATGGAGTAACGATAGTCGTTGCAGGCGTCGACCTTGGCTTCAGGGTGATCTTAGGTATCCTCTGAGGAGTGAAGGCAGCCAATGTAGGAGCATTGTTGCCGATAATCGACACAGGGCTCATCACTTGAAGGCGGAAGGGCTTGCCACTCTTGCTCATTTGGGGGATTGGATCGTCAACCTGTTAGGCAAAAAGAAGGTCAGATACCGATGATAGAGGTAAATAATAAGAAATGCATTGGAATAAAAACTTACTGCATCATCGGGAATGACGTAATCGGCGTCAATCAAATGCCGATAGTAGTGCGACGACTTGGCGAATAGTTGATTTTTCCATTCTTGCCACCAAAATTTTGTATTACTTTGTAATGAAAGATGTTGGTGCCCAGGAGGATAGGTCAATGTCTGATGTATCGGCATCGGGAGGGAGATTGACAACCTTGTTCCAGTCCATAGCGCTGGAGATGATTTGTCTTGGTTTTATCACCTTGGCATAGCAGAGCTTGATCGGTAATTGGTCAAATGTCAGTTGTCTTGCTGCTGCCGATGGGTAATAGAACTCAAAGAATGGAGGAGCATTCTTTCCAGTTCCAAAAATGTTAACTGGAATAGCTCGGGGAACGATGCTGACCTTCATAATTACTTTATTTTGAGGTACATTCCCATCGGTAAGGTTGAACAACAAAGGGAATCGGTTGTCTTCATCGATGTAAGGCCACCAAAGCCGTTCTACAGCAGAGATTCCGTTGTAGAGCTTTTGAAAGAATCTGCCAAACTGGTCTGCATTGGCATCGGTTCCTGGCAGCACTATGATAGCCTCTCCGAAATTGAGTGGGGGACGAGTTGCCGATTCATCTTCATCAAATACATAATCTTCTGATATGTCCCTTGGGAATTGCTGATTGAACAGGTCAAATTGGAGGACCTTGTACATGTGTGTGTTTAACCACATGTTTATGAACCACCAGGGACCCCCGAGGTTGCCGATGGACTCGCCCAACAATAGCTTCTTGGACACTTGGTGTAGGAGACGGTATACCGATCCAAGGAGGTATCGGTCGAGAGGGAGTCTTGTTTCATCGGCTAGGAGTTCTGCTGTTGGGAGGTACATTGTGGTAGGTCCGACGGTTTTGCCGCAGAAGATAAATTTTTCTAACCACATGTTCAAAAAGATGGTGTGCTCCCTCTTACTTACCGATCCAGTTTTTTGGTGTTCCCGGATGTAACCAGTCCAGCCGCCGATATTGCGTGTGTTCATTTTGTACTCAGCTTTCCTATGGAACAGAGCGGGGGTATAAGCAGAGGAGACATCGAGGCCGGTAAGCATATGCACATCGGCAAGGGTAGGATTGGCTGGTCCGTGTCTGAATAAGAAGGCATTCATTGTATCAGACCAGAAATAAGAAGCCGTCATCATCATATTCTCATTCTTCTCCATATCGGCAATGGAGAGTCTGATGCATTGATCTAAATTACGCTCTGACCAGTAGGCTTGCTGTGTTCTAATTACTCTGAGGTACCAGTTCTTCCATCCCTTGGTAGGTTTGGGCCATGAACGGAAGGCATCTTTCCATAACCCTAAGTTGAAGCACTCAGATTTAAAGGGGATACAGTTGGTTTCTGCGTTGATTAGATTGGTGGGATCAGGGTGTCCCATTGGGCCTAGGCAGTTGAAATGGGATTGCTCAATTGGGATTACTACCTTGTTGTACAGTTCCTAGGTTTCGGAAAAATCAAAGAAAGAAAGGGGAAAAGAGATTACAAAATTGATACGGAAAAGGAACTTGCAGAAGATGAAGGAAGGGACAGATTTACCTTGGGGACGTCGAACTGGATCGCCATTGGAGCTGGGGGGATCCTTGCAATTTGTTCTCTGCTTGAAGAAATTACTATTGCTTGAGCTCACGGAGCTGTTCTTCGGAGTCGCTGCCGGAGTCGCCGCCGAGATTGAAGACGAGGGCAGGTGAAGGTAAAAGTAGGCTCGAGGTAAAAACAGATTGGATGGTGGTACTTTTATAAGCCTGGTCAGGGGTATTTTGGAATTTTCTTCACACTGAGCAGGAATGTAGAGAGGTATGCAATAGGTATGTGCGGCAATCGAGGAGATATGACTGGGCTTACAACAGTTCACACTGCAGTCGCGGAATTTTGTTAATAAATTGCGATTTTTACACGCGGAAACCAAGGAGGTCATGCAAGTATCTTGGAGGGAAAGGTTACAGTAGAGAAAATTTCGGCGCGTAAAATATTCTACACTCCGAAATTGGGGGGCATGTGTTGACACTGTTTTTCGGCATGTGTCAAATGAGCTAAGACTTGCATTGATCGGTAGCCGTTTTACATCGGCATCAGGAGGTCATCGGTCAATATTACCGATGAAGGTAAATGTTACGAAAAGGATAAGTTTGTTGCCGATAGAAGCTGGACGTTTCTTGTCGATAGGGGTGAATTGGTGAAGACAAGTTTCCAATAGAGGAGAAGATTTGCCGATGCCGATTGGAAGGCATTACCGATAAGGAGATGATGTCGATGGGCACAGGGTCATGTGGCGGTTGACGTCAGCAGAAGATTGTCGATGGCGATAGAAGGAAGTTGCGGATTGAAGAGTCTGCCGATGGAAAGTTTCATCGAAGAGAAGACATAAGGAAACTGGTGATCTCATACCAGTATAGAAGTCTGAGTCCGACTCTGGCATGAGTCGTTTGTTTCCTTAAAAGTAGAGGTGTCTGTTTAGGAAATAGTATTGTTATTTGGGTCCGGCTCCTACGTGAATCAGTTATTTTCTTTAAAATAGGAGTTTGTTTTGTTTAGGAAAGGTACAAGTCGTGTCTGTTTACAACTCCCATTGCCGGAGTATAAATATGTACCTAGGGGTTGTGAAACAAACAATCAATCATACATAAAACAAATCAATTACTCTTATTTACCTTTACTACAATTTACCCTTTTATTGCATTAGTCTTAGTTTATTTACGAGTTCTTCAAGCTTCGACGAGCTGCATCACCTTGATCTCCGTCAAACCTTTGCAAATTCCGTGTGGGAGTAATCTGGGTCTTGACATCCGGGCGCATCGCTGTTGTCTCGTTCAGCTCTGCTCTAGTTATCCTGAAACAAATCTGAGTCTTGGCATCCGGGCGTATCGCCGTTGTCTTGTTCAGATTTTGTTCTAGTTATCGTCCTTGTCGATTAACTGGTCAAATCGACTGGCACACCTTTGGATATCGAATTTCGGATAATAGCCCGAAGTGTTCGCAGATCCTGACGTTTTTTTGTCAACAATGACATTTTATCTACTTTATAAGCCTTGTGCTTAAGTGTATCTAAGGCTTATTTATCTTCTAATAAAACTCAAAATATATAACACTAGGTTCTTCTGAAATACTCCTAGAAAGCAATGGTTCCATGCTCTAACAATTGTTGGTAATTCTTGTCTTGCATGGTTTTTTTTTATTTGCAGGTGGTGAACCAAGCCGCTGAACTTGCAACGGGAGCTTAGGAAATTATGAGGATTTTGCTTGCATATGTTCTTAGCACGTATTAGCACGTATAATGTAGCTAATACCATCTCTATTAATCATTTACCGTGGCGTGTGTCTAAGGTTGTTTTCTCTGGAAATAGTAGATATTTATAGAGGTGGTCACCTTAATACGCTCACACTCGCGCACCTGTTAATCTATTTATCACAAAAGCGGGTATATATCTTAAGGCAATCACCTCTATAAAGTCGAACTCTTAGAAATGCTGTATCTAGAAATCAATTAACAGGTTTGGCGCTTCTGACGGGGTGCCTTATAAATAGTTGTTTAAAATATAATTTATTGCTTTTTGATACTGGATGAGAATGAGTTTTATACGAAAATAATAGAGCTCGAGCGATATATATCTATGCAGTTGATAAGTTTTTTATTTGAAATTAAAATTTTATTTTAAGTTCTTGATTTAAAATCTTAAATTTAGAAGTCTAAAACAACATTGCATGTTGGCATGGTCTATAATAAAGTTGCAATTGGCAATGTGATCTGTAATTTGTAGTTGAAAAGTGTGGTTTGAAGCTGTTTGAGCCCAAGTATGAGTTTGGAGTTCTTAGATTTTGAAAATTATTTTTTTAGAATTTTCAAATAACATCAGAAGTTTTTATTGCTAATACCAAAGCTTTAGCTTTACAAGTTTGTAGTTTACAAGTTTTGAGATTCAATTTTTAAACAATCGCATGAAGACATGCCCTATATTCAGAGCTAATTTTACTTTGATCCAAAACCAAGGGGGTCCAATTATTTATTCAAAATTAAAAGCTGAGGTTTGAAAAGTCTTGATTTGGAACCAAATACTTTTTTTTTACCAAAGGGAACCAAGTATTTATTTTTAAGAAAAACAAGTTTTGTCTTTACCAAACGAATATTCCGAAAAAGACGGCAGTTCGTCCCCTCCAGCTCAGGCGATCAGTGCGGAACACGCCTGTGTTCCATCGATAAGATGCCGTTTCTATCGTCGTCGCGCCGTTTTTCACCCTTCATTCAATTCAATTCACTGCACTTGCGCCAGACTGGGCCCCCCTCGCGCTTCTGGGCCGACGCTGCGCTCCGTTTCAGGGTCGTTTCCTACCTTCCTTCCGATGCGACGAACTGACGAGGGGTGGATGGATTGGTTACATTTCAAGGTCCAATAGCGATCACTAGAAATTTTTCTTTATTAACTATTATTATATAATAATTAAAAAGTAGAAGAAAACGAGATAAGGAAGGCTGATAGCAATGGATTTGTCTCGGGACGGCGAGGATGTTTGTAGCTTTGGAATAACATGATTTTGACTCTGCCGTCTCTGATCCGACACTCTTCTTGTGTGACCCAAATTATCGCCTCTCTTTGTGTAGTTGTGTGATGCAATATATATTTTCGTGTGTATTGTGGGAACGAATATGCGAGTAGGATGTTGGGTGTAGCTTGCCATCTACATATACGCCATAAGGCAAGGTCATTAGTCCCCTCTTTCCACACAAACGACGTTACGTTACGGTAGAGAAAAAGCAACGCACTATATCTCTTAATGCACCAGTTTAAAGTTCTAAAATTCTGTATATCTACGTAGACCTTGTTTACATGTTATCGTATTCAATTTAGCCTATATGTGCTGAATCTACATATATCTAAATATAAGGTCTAGTACATGCATAGATGGCAATATGAGAAGAAGTTGTACATTTTGAGCAACGTCACACATCAGCTAACGAGTACTCCGTAGAGTGGAGGCATGTGTTTTCTTATAGGAAAAACCATTCTTGCACATTGCCCGCTCCCCCAGCATATGCCAAGTACTACTTGAATAAATTTATATTTATATATACAGAGCAACATAATAATTTAACTTAAAATTGATGACGTGAACTGCAAAAAAAAAAATATAACATGGACATGGTTTTGGACGAAGGGAAGAGCAGCAAGCATCCAAACGAAACCAGACAAACCTACGAGCTTCCCAGGAGCCTCCTGTGGGCCCTCCGCGTCTTCCTCACCAATCGGCCCCACCTGTCAATCCCAAAGCCACGGAAATTAAAATCATATAAAATTCTAGTACTACAAAAAAAAAACAGCAGCCAAAAATAATAAAAATAGAAACGAACTCCCCCTCCTCGCCTTTTCTCTCTCCTCCCCACTCCGGCGCTCCCTCCCTCCCGCTCCTCCGCCGATTCGCCACCCGAGGCCTGCGATCTCCACCCGCTCCTCCGGTTGGATTCCTCCGTTTCCGCCGCCGCTGCCCGTCCCCGCAGCGCCGCGCCACCGGGCTCCTCTCCCGACCGCTCCGCGCGGGGCGACGTCTCGTGCCCTGTAGCGCCGCCGCCAAATGCCCGGCGCGCGCAGCGCTGCCGCCCCGCCCCGCCCCCGCTGCCTCGCTGCGACACGGGTGCGGGGCACGACGTAGGATTCTGATACCGGGGATTTTTGCGCGGGGGGCAGTTCTGTGCCCCTCCTCCTCCGTGGACCGTGGCGGTGCCTGTTTTAGGAGACGGCGCGCGCCTCCCGCTCGATCCATCCTGATCGCGCTTCCGAGGATTCCGATGCAATGCGGTCCGCGGGACGGGTGGTTCTTCTTCTGATCAATCTCGGGCGATTCTGAGGTATTGTCCCTGCCCACATTACTGCTTCTATCTTGCCGATCGCCTACAGAGTGGCGTGCCTGCCGTTTGTATACCTTGGTAGTGAACCAGTGATTCATTTGGCCGCATTATATAGTATATATTTGGGTTCTGAACCTCTGTGAATTTAACAGGGGATCATCCACACTTTATACCTTTGTTGATTAGGTGCCGGCCTTATCATCATTTCCTTTTATGTTTTTGAATTTAGCGAAAGACTTGCCATGTGCACACTGAACTACTTATCTGATTTTGGTCGAATATATAGTTCATTGCTATGTCAGATGGGACAGTGTATAAATGCATCACGGTTTTTGGGATGGCAGACTTGTAATTTATCGTACTGTCATGTTATTGCAATGTTCGTTGAGGAAATTCATGCTGCAAATGGAACACAATCATTCTTTTTAGTGCGAGAATTCAAAGGAAAATTGTATATCTGTACAGCACGCATTGAATTTTTATGCTTCTTTTTGTCGGTTAGTTTGTTGTAACGAGTGCCTTCATGTATTTCTAGATCTCTGTCGCAGCAGATGAGGATGCAAGTATGAGGGTTTCTTTGAGGTGTTACAGTTTCAGCCACCAATGGAGGACCCAAATAAAACATTTGCTGACGTAGTTAAGCTTTTGACATCATGGCTGCCGCGACGCTCCAACCCAGACAATGTCTCCAGGGACTTCTGGATGCCCGATCACAGTTGTCGAGTTTGCTATGACTGTGACACACAATTCACCATATTCAACCGCAGGCATCATTGTCGTCGCTGTGGGTGAATTTTCTGTGGTAAGTGTACTGCAAACTCCATCCCAGTTTCGAGTGGCCCTGACAGAAATGTCAATGAGGGGGACAGGATACGGGTCTGCAACTTCTGCTTCAAGCAATGGGAGCAAGAAAGAGTCATTTCCCTCAAACAGGTGCTGCCGGTGCTCAGCCCTTCCCTGTCTGAGGCGAGTTTGTTCAGCACCAAATCAATTATCACCATCAATAGTGTTAACACAACGGCTGGCTCTTACTCTACTGGAAATTATCAGCATGTGGGCTGTGTTGCCAGCATTAGTCCTCCAAAGTGTTCCCATGACAAGACCTCCCATAATATGCAAGACGCTCATGCTCCTGAGAAATGTATGTCCACTGTTTCAAACAAAGATGACTCTTCAGTTCAGTTTGGCTACTACACAAACAGGTATTCTGTTTGACCTCATATGGCATAATGTCACCCAGTTAAAGTACAATATGTCATGATCTGCTTTTGATCATTTTTGTTCGTTCAGTAAATGAATAGCATTGTTATTATACTGAGATGTACTATTGATTTAACCTGTACTTTTTCGTGCTGACGAGTTCGAAATGCTTGGTTAATGCTTACCTTGCCATGTAACATTCTAAATCAGGAGTGACGATGAAGATGAAGAATACCATGCTTACTGCTCTGATAGGCAGGTACTACTCAGTGAAGCTCCTCTCAGTCAGTTGCCTCTCAAAGATCGACCTCCACCTCGAGGGATGTGTGTGTGCTGAACACAAAGCACTAAATTATTTTTTTTTAATTATAATTTTCTTTTTATTTTCATCTATGCATTTTTTATTTCATTATTTTTGTTCCCATATTCTTTTGGTGTTCACATAGTATGCATGGATGTCTATAATATATTTTACTTTTTCTTTATTTGTTTGTATTTTACTTCTGCATGGCATTTTTTTACTTTGTTTTCTCGTTCTTCCTTGTTTATTTTTCCTATTATGTATTTTTTTTGTATTTCCAGAGATGTACTGTGGTATTTGTTTTTAGTTTAGAATACTAGTCTTGTTCGTCTTTTTAAACTGAATATTATTCTTGTGAGATGGAATGGTGTTTCTTAGATTTAAATGGTTTGATAATAAAAAATATATTTTACATCTAACAAACGTCTATATGTCCTAGTGGTGTAGGAGGACCACATTCCTAGACGACGAGTCCTTTGTGTTCGATGCCAAGTTGGCACTGCTCTCTCTCTCTCTCTCTCTCTCTCTCTCTCTCTCTGTGTGTGTGCTTGTTCATTCTATTTGCCTTTTGCCGTTGAGGGCGTGTACAGGTAGCACAACAACGAGCGAACGACGGGCGCGCGGGAAGCAGCGAGGGCCGGCCCATGCGTGGGCTGGGAGCAAAGCAGCGGGCAGGAAAGCGAGGGCGGGCCATGAGCGGGAGTGGGAACATGAACCTGTTTAGCGGGCCGGCCAACGCGCGGGAGGACCAAAGCAAAGAGGGCCTGTTTGGATTGGCACCTAGAAATGACGTCTGGGCCAGACACCTTACCCAGGCCGTCGATTTCCAGCGCCTGGGGATCGAGCTGCCTGGGCAGAGGGCCCAGGGCGAGGCCGCTATCCAAACAAGCCAAGCTCAGAGTGCGTGAAGAAAAAAAAAATGAGTGCTGTTATCTTTCCACATATTTTATAGGGTTAAACCTGTGAGACATTTTATATATGCGACCCAGTCGACAGTTATATCATAAATCGTAAAGCACACAATCAAAATGCCGATGTAGAATTTGACAAATTTAGTACCAACAAAATCTGTCGACGGATAAATATCAAAAGTGAAAAGAAAATCTAGGGCAGACTGCGCTCGACTGGCTTTGACCGTGGTCGGACCTTAGCAGCCCCTTTTGCCGGCCTCAGACCACAAACTCCTCAATTCAGCCCAAACACTTTTGGGCTGATTTCAGGCCAGCATGTTGTTTCTCCCAACACGCCATGTCTCTTTTTTCTTGGGCTCAACCTGTTTATTTTGTGCTATTGTTTCTGCAAGCATTTTTTTGTGCTATTTAGGACACGCCATGTCACAAATATGACCCAAAAATAGCACAAAGTATTTAAAAGTGATGATTTCTTTAGTGGAACGCGACTCCATATATCTAAGTAAGCATATACTAGTACGTACGGACCTAGTTTGGGTTATCATTAGCGCGCGATGCCCTTGCTACCTTGCGTTTATTTTATTTTTTTCGACAAAAGAAGAATTATATTATATAAAACTTAGGTACATCAATATATTACAAGCACTTTGCAATACGAGATAGTACCCACGCTGTGAATAGCACAACTCAAATCCTAACCTGTTAATCGCTTTGCAGTGTAGATGACCGCACATACAAACACTCGACAAATGGCCTTAGAACAGCTGCCCAACGAACGACGGCCAACATTTCTGTAGTGGAATTGAGGATCTTTTTCTTCTTGCTGGTGTCTTCCTTCTTCTTCTTTTTGCCACCGAAGAATGATGAAGAGTGATCTGAAGGATATTCTCCCTAGTCTTTTATTGTGGTCAGATCTAACCACAACAAAACGAAGAAAAGACTGGAGAAAATTATTCCATGGCGGCGACATCATCTCCGCCTTGATGCCGCTGTCCGGAAACAAAGATCTCCATGTCATTATGTTGATGAAGATGGTGACACCGAAGTTGTCGCCCTCGTCTTTAACGAATCCGCCATGGAGAAGACGATTTCACCCTTCTCCTTCACCATTGTCGGAGAAGAGGAGAAGGAGGAGATAAAACTCCAATACCAAGAACTTTGGCATGGAGAAACCCTAACCCTAAGGACTCAATCTAGTGTAGAAACTTATTAAAAACAATGGATCCTCACTCCCTTCAGCCCCCGGCGAGATACCGGAGGAGAAGGGAGGGGGACCAGCGGCGGGCGGCAGAAGGCGGCGGGCGGCGGTGGCCTTCAGCCTGTCTCGCGAGACTCAATACCAAACTAAAGTGGCTACCTTGCGTTTATTGGTACTCATAAAAGATGCATGCATGCAACAGTTCGTTACTGTTCTGGTTGTATATATGCACATTAGCGGATTCAGAATGAGATCAAGTGAGAGCTAAGTAATAGAAATGATGATTAAAAATGAAGAATTAGTAGTGATTTAGAGCTAATGCTACAGTGATTCAATAGAGAAATGAAGCTCACTACGGGGCTGCAGCCACCCCAACCCCCTCCTGGATTCGCCACTGTTATGCATGGCTCGATGATAGCCGTCATTACTGAACCTTGTGGCTTGCCGCATGCTTTTTTTTTTTTTTGCCTTACGTACGTGCTCGTGCAGCCTCCAAGGCGACATGCATGCATATGCTCGATCCATATGAGGAATGCTAGACGAGCGAGATGACTTTGTTAGTCTCGAAATTTGTTGATTTAACTCGGTTATTGGGAGGCAGGGCGGCTAGACGACACGGGCGCTGTGGCGGGGAGTACGGCGTGATGGGCGGTGGCTGGGCCTGCTGCCGCTGTGGCCTGTGGGCCGTGGGCGTGGGGGCGGCGCTGCCCTTCCATCGTCTCTCGATCGCTGGCTCTGGCTAGCTGCGCTTTGCATGCACGCAAATGCAACCACAACATGCATGCATGCGCGCGCGCGTGACCCAACAGCTTCATTAGCGCATGCTAATGCCATGCATGCATGTCCCCCGGCGCGGCCGCTCCGGTTGGATCCATCAGCGTCATCGATAAACCAAAAAAACCAAAGGATTTGTACTGTACTCTACTTCCTCCGTCTCTAAACACAAGTCCTCATCACTTTCCGATAAATCAATTACTGTATATATAAAATAATATAAATATTTATAATATATAATTAGTATAGTAGATAGATATTTTAATAACAAAATTATTTAAAGATATAAATGTTTATGTATTTTATTTTTTATAAATTAAGTTAAAGTTAAAAAAATTTGACTTACACGTATTCCATGACGAGTTTACGTTTGTGTTGGTTTCATTTCATCATGCATGCGTACGGCCCGTTTTTCCTAGTGGCCGGGCAGTCAAGTGGTACGGTCACCATGCATGCATCTCTATTGTGCTACTCCATTCATCCCAAATTACAAGACATTTTAAAAATTTTGAAGAGTTAAAATCTACATTTCAAATTTTATAAATAATTATAGAGAAAATTATAAAGATTTATAATATTAAGTAGATATATTATAGAAAATATACTTGATAAAAAATCTAATTATACTTAGTTAATATTATAAAGATTATTATATGTTATAAATTTAGTTAAATTTGAGATACTTTGATTTAAAAAAAAAATCTCTTGAGATGTCATTAATTTGCGATGGAAGGGATACTGTACCGACTCGATCGACTAGCTAGCAGCCCGCCGTCCGCGCGCGCATGCTCCATCATCTATCGGCGCGGCGGCGTCGTCGTCTCCCCGTCAGTTGCCCATCCTACTCAACCGGCCCGGCCGTACCCACAATAATATAATCATTGCAAGATTAATTGGCACGCAAAGCAGCCAGCAGCATGCCCTGCGCCGCTGCAACATGGAGTACGTACATACTGTAGATATATATATAAATGTGCATGAATGCGCATGGTACATAGCACCGTACGTGCATACTCCCTCCATCGTCCATTAAAAACATACTACATGCATGGAACCATATATATATAGATTGCATGTGAGAGAAAGTAGTCCACGCTTTGATCAAGTTTTTCTTATAAACAATATTCATATTTTTGGTTCCAAATTAATTTATTATAAAATATATTTCATAATTTATCTAATAATATTTATTTAATATTATAAATATGATATTTTTTATTTATAATTTATCAAACTTATAATCTATATCTATACCTAATAATAAAGAGGCAAAATTTCAGCCTTTTTTTTTCGTCCATCCATTCTTTTTAGGTCCATCTCTCTTAACTAATGGATAATAGATAGTTACTTCTGCCCGAACTTATATATATATAACCGGTGCTCATATACGAGTTATAATAGTTTTTGCCTAACACGGTATAGAGTTCGATTACAAATAGATTTTCTTAATTTAACCTTAAAAGGTATGAGTTCTAATTGTAATCGAAATAAGACTCTAAATTCTATTTCCTATTACGAAACACGTGAGAATTTCAAATAACATAAAAAGAAATTATAATCCAGATGAGAATAGGATAATAAAAATAGAAATTTTGCGTCATCAGTACTAAAAGAAAACAAAAGAGCTACAAATCAAAATTAAAAGTACACCACGTTGACATCTATGACGAAACATATATAATCAAATAAGTAAGATATTTTTGCATGTGAATCTTATTATGACCACATGGGGCGGCGACATTATCAAAGTCAAGAGAGAAAAAATCAATTCCCGTTGCAACGCACGGACATATTTGTTAGTCTATACTAAAACATGATAGTGTGTTAGAATTATAACTTTTCCCCGCACCAAATGAGGGAGTACCTGCTCATCGCTGACACATGCAGCTACTGCTGCCGCTGCTGCCGCCTGCGATGATATATCTTAAGAATTTTAGAGAGTCAAAATATTTCAAATTTGATCAAATAATTATAGAAAGAATTAAAAATTTGTGATATCAAATAGACATACTATGAAAATATAATTAATATAGAATCTAATAATACTTAGTTGACATCATACATGTTATTATATTGTCATATAATTAAGTTTGTATTGGTTAAACTTAAGATATTTTGACTCTTTAAGATTTTTGAGAAAAAAAATATAATTCAAGATGGAGGTTATAATGTGTACTAGTACTAATTTTATTCACAATGAGAAAAGGAATTTTATCTGATTTTAAACGATGCTACCTGATCATTTAAAAAGTTTTAGAGTATTACTATTATCCAGTGAGACCCTTTAAGATTCTACTTGATGATATGCAAGTATCTAGGATAATAACTATCCTCTGTTTTCTATTCCACCCTTCATTCCAAATAGGAACACTATCTTAGATTTGAACCGGCGGTCGAACCTGCGACCTCCTGGCCGGTTTGCGTGTTTATCCTCTGAACACTTCATCTGTAATACGCTTATGTCCATTTGAAATATTCGTCCTTACCATTTTATGTTCTTCTGATTTTGAAACAAATATTTGTGATCCTAAACGAATTCAAATGAAAAAAATTGTAAACTACAATGCATAGTATAACCTTTTGATATCTAAAACTTTGGTTTTAGTTATTTCTACGTCCAAAGGGTGTTTGAAAATTTTGAATCAAGGGTTGCTTGAAAATTTTTCAAATTCCAAATGTGAGAAACTTCGACTATAGTTCAAATGAAAAAGTTGTCAACTACAAAGTTGCATAACTTTTCAAGATCTACAATTTTTATTTTAGACGTCTCTTCATCCAAGATCAATTAAAAATTTAAATTTAAAATTTTAGAAATCAAATGTAACTTTAGTTAGATAAATGATTTTAAATGAAATTATTCTCAACTACAAAGTTGCATAACTTAAGGATATACCACTTTTGTGTTGGTCGCTTCTCCATGTGAGATCGTTAAATATTACTACACACTCACTTATAAATATGGGACATATGGCTTTAGTTGGTGTTAACTTCTATAAAAACTTGCAAATAAAATAGAGGGATGTCATAACGACTTCAAACAAAAAAAAAGCTATGAACAGAAAGTTACATACTCCATTCCAAATTATAAGACATTTGACTTTTTTCATCTCAAGTTTGAACACTCATATTATTCAAAATAATTATGCAAAATATTATTTCTTTTGCCGTGGGCTGCTTTATTAATAAAAGTTCTTTGAAAATAACTTAAATTTAACTATTTTTATACAAATTTTTTGAATAAGACGAGTGGTCAAACTTAGGGTAAAAAAGTCAAATGTCTTATAATTTGGGATGAAGGAAGTACATAATTTTTTTTAGATCCACAACTTTTATTTTGAGCACATCTACATTCGAGATCCTAAATTACCACTCCGCACTTACTGAGTGACTATGGATACTTCCTTGGTATTAACTCCGTTCGTTCCAAATAGGTTCTAGGCATGGTTCTAGGGCGTGTTTCTCGAGAAGTCAAACAATCTTAACTTTAATTATGTTTATAAAATATATTATCTTCATTTAGATTTCAAATTAGGTTCATTAAAAAATATGTTTCACGATTAGTTCAGTGATAGCAGTACTCCGTACTTGTTTTACCTTTAATATATTGACAAACGTGGGTGAATCCAGATATACCGTGGGACTCTCAGCGTTGGATGGGGATGCCACAGTCCACACAGAAGCACACTGCACCCAGCATCTTTCTCGGTTTTCTTGAAGCTTTTGGAACGATGCATATGTCCGCTCCCTTCCCCTGCTCTCGTTACTCGTTACCACACCGTGCTCCGTCGAAGCAGTAGGATTTACATTTTTTTCTTCTTCTTATCATTAGAAAGTCAATCAATCTCAAAGATCAAACCTATAAGAATATTACCATTTTATGATACCGTATACTAGTTGATATTTTATTTGTAATATATTTTCTTGAATCTATTTGAAACCTTTTTTATAAAGTTGGATAAACTTTTAAAAAAATTGATTCGAATTGCGGTGGCCTTGGGGCAGCAGAGGACGGCCACAGGACATTGCACAACAGTGTGGCCTACGGAGCAGACGAGGGTGAGCGAGCCGCGGCGGCGGAAGCCATCAGGCCATGGCGTGCGGGTAAGCTGCGATCGGGCGGAGGAGCCACGGGGCGAGGCGGCGGACAGATTTGGGCAGGGTAGCAGTAGGGGCCACGGAGGACCAGCTTCGCCCACGGAGGAGTTGTGACCTCGAAGGAGTAGCAGCAGGACGGGATGTGTGCAGGCGAGATGAAGACGATGTGGGGCGGCATGGGAAATTGTTTCAGATGCTCGAGGTAGAAGGGTTGTGAAGCTGCCATGTAGGCCTCACCAGTTGGTGTCTTGTCCCCCTCCTTCGGATCCTTAGAACCAAATACAGAAATGGGTTGAACACAACCTTTTCAATCAAATAATATATAGGGTTCATCACATCCCTAAATTTTGGCTTGGTCCAACCCATCCATGTTAGTCCCCTAACCAAACACACCATGTTGCATCGACACCTAATCCACGTGTACCACCATGACCACGCAATAGAATGAGATGTCACTGTTGCAATGGGAATCCCAAATCGACATCGTTACATTGCATACCATTAACAGAAAATTGAATTTTCCTTGTGCTCTACTCTTAGTGGATTTTGCTTGGTAATTTCTAGCCGCTAGAGAAAATTTGGTTTCCAGATTTTGTATATTTGGGGATGTGCTACGGACAAAGACCGTAACATAACAATTTCACATAAACATATTTATTTGGATCCTTTCATTTTAAAGGAATTAGAATCCACTTAATAGACTAGGCTATTTGATTTAGAATTTAATATTGTATACCTTTTCAAAGTTTGCATATGAGTCTATTTCAAATTTATAGGGTGGGAGATGGAAATCAATTATATATATCATCATGTTATATCTCTACTTTGCAACTTATAACACGTTCTTCAACTCATTTCCCTATGGTAGAAATGCAACATATAATTATCTCTCTCGTATAGCCAACAATAATATATAAATGAATATATTTAATATACAATCATATTAGTTGAATTAATTTGTGTTTAGATTATGACTATAAAATTGAATTCAATTACTAGGATCCAAACAGAAGTTCACATGAAACGTTTTAGTTTCACATGAAACGTTTTAGTTTCACAAGAAAGCACACAGGATTTGTGAAAAATCATGTGTTCCAAGGAACACACTCGAAGAAAATTTGCAAGAGCAAAGTGTACAGTAGAGAGATTGTCCGTTTAGACGATAATCTAGCCCGAATAGTTCATAATTGATATGTGATTGTCTATTTAGCGTTGGCATTTAGAGAAACACCAATACAAACGATAGATTTTTCTTTTTGAAAAAATGACTAGTATTCATGATATCAACAAGTATTATTAGATTTATCTTGAGAAAAAAATTAAAATAAAAATACTAAAATTATAGCCAGTGATGTCATTTTTATATAAGCTTAGTCATACATAAAGTAATTAAATTTAATCAAATCAAATTCCAATCTTTTTAGATGAAATAAGTAGTATTTTTAAATGTGAAAAATACATAGTTGTTGAGAGCAAAAATTGTCAAAAGACATAATGGACTCTACCATTGCATCCTTCTAATCGAGACGAGCGAAAACATATATAGATCATCTCATTTGAAATCCGAATGAAGAATTAAGTTTGGGGGGGGGGGGGGGGGGGGCTTATGCAAAAATAGGCTTAGCCCGTTTCCAGAACTAGCTAATTCAGTTTTTCTAGAAAAAACAGGCTAAGTCGGTTATGTCGAGGCAGTTTGGAATATAGTAGTATTTTTGACGTGTTTTGCAAGAGATTTTGATCTCTCACGGGATAAGACCATCTCCTCCTTATAACTATAAGGGGCACGTGCAATTGAGGTGTCCACAACACATATTCCGCAAAAAAAAAGCTACTCTCTCATTTTCCCCTAATCTGTTCTTACAATCATGGATGGTGTCCTAGGCTTACTAGTCAACCTAGTGCAATCTGGCGACATTCTTGTCTCGATGGGGTCACTCTTGGGCGACAACCTTAAAGGTTCCTTCACTAGTTTGCCCATAACCATAAGCTAGTCATTCTTCGTCACATAAATACGACTAGGTATTGTCTTTTGGTGATTTGCTTATAAGCCTTGCCGTTATTGACCGCCGCAAAAACAGTAGCAATCGGTCCTAGAGAAATTATAATGTTGCTTAAAAGCAGTTCATAGAGATTAAAATAATATCTATCAGCTAGCTTAAATACTGTAAAACGAGCATATAAAGTAGTCTATAGAAAAATGTATTCATAAGCTTACGAGCTACCCATAGAGAATAAAAATTTTTACTTTTCCTTACTCCTTCCTCTCTCTCTTGATCTTGTACATGATTGAAGATGAAGAATTTTTTTTTATTTTACCTTACCTTATAGACTAATTATTGACTGAAATATTATGATAATAATAATAAGTACATATCACTCTAGTCCATATATATATATATATATTGGGGTGGCTCTAGTAATCGATCCGTTCTATGTACTCTACAGTAGTAAAAGCTGTAGTGTAGTTCTGACCTCTGGCCTCTGCACGTTACTGTAGTACAATTGGCACTAGTGGTTCCTGCATGAAGATGATGCAAGCGTTGAAAACTTTCTCTGACCAGCGGTTAGCAACAAGCGCTAGTGGTTGCTCTGGGCTCTGGCCCGAGCTCTCTGCATCATGTTCACTGGAGGAGGAGTAGGACGTCCCGTCCGTCCTCGCAGGTAGCAGCAGCAGCAGCGAGACAGGGTGGGCCCCACCCACCCGACAGGTAGCTCTGACATTTCGCTGGATGGAAGCGAGCGTGTCCTTGCTGTACCACCTACGTACTACCTCGAGATCTCTGCACATAGTGCCATGCCAAATGCAATGGGCTTCTTTTCTTTTCTTTTTTTTTCCCTGGAGCATTTTGTTTTGCACGAATGGTCTGCGCTCAGCGCTGTTATTCGGATATTTTGTGTGTACATATTGATTTACATGTATATAAACAAAGAAAGAATGATGGCTTTTGCATTTGGCAGCTACTCCATGCTAAAGGCTATCCACGAGTGTGGTCATTACAACGCTCATCTCATCATTAGCTAGGTGAAAAAGAGCGGTCATGCGTGGTTTGACCTCACCCAATAATGTACGTAGCTGCTTAATTATTAGCTCGCCCTTTTTTTCTATTTTTTTCTCTATGCATGCGCATGTCAACCGTGCGCACTTGACTCTTTACAGCTCCTTCCTTTTACTATTAGGAAAAATGAGATGGAGATGGGTGGGTCAAACCACGAGTGAATTTTTACTAGTAGTAGAGCAAAAAAATTCCAAGGCCGTGACAGGTGGCCTTGTACGTACTACTACTACTACTTTTACTGTACTACTAGTAGATCGATGGTGGTAATTGTATTGACCAGGTGAGGTAAAACTGGGAGGGAGAGGGAGGGGGACCCGACTACTAGTAGTATTCTGTTGTCGCGTGCTGCTCCTCCCGCTCTGCTCTCGGCAGTGGGGCACACCTCACCTCAGTGCCAGTGGCAGTGCTTGTTGGTGTTGCCCCCATTTGACCTGCGTAAAAGTAAAAGCGTGGACGCGACAGCTCCTCATCGATGGATCCCGATCCATCCATCTCTTCTCCGGAGAAGGCGCGTAGCAAGAGCAAAACGGTACGGTAATAAAAAGGGTGTGGGAGGAGGGGTTATTTCAATTCCATGTCCATGGATGTAACTTTCCCTACCAATAGTGCGTTCGTCTGCTAATCCGCGAGGTTACAGCTGAGAAACAAAGGGACGTGGCGTGTTGGCGCGCGTGTCTGCGCTTGCCGGCCCCTTGCTTTTTGCGGTGCACCGTGCACGCCCCACCCCCACCCCCCACGCCCCCGCTGGGCCCTATCGCTTCCAGCTTTTGCTTTACTACATTATTATTACAAAGGTCAGCCATGGTGGATATGGATATGGATATGGACAACCACATCCTTGTTACGGAGTATGTTCCTTAATATCTCACTGTAGAAAACTGTGTTTCCCTCATAGACAGGTTTTCCGGACGATACATATAAAGGGACGGAGGGAGTAAGTTACTACTACAGTCTTGCAAATTACTCTATTCAGCATTGTGCGCGCGCATCACAACAACACTCAACACTAATGGAGTTCCTCGCGCGCTGCTCTCCAACTCAAGTACGTACATTATATTACACCCTCTTCTTCGTCCTCCCTAATTAATAAACATATGTATAATTCTTTAACCATGCCTTGGGAAGAGCATCGGATGCGAGATCCGACTCGTCACGCGGCGTCGGGGGAAGTGGCAAGGCAGGAGGTGAGATCCGGATTATGCAGCTCATCGCTTGGCGCCAGGAAGCAGGTTTGCTCGTTGTCGCGTTGGCTCCTCGCGGGGAAGAGGTGGTAGGGCAGCTCATCCTCGCAAGCAATCAGGACCTCACAAGCTGGAGAAGAAATGGGGTGGCCAGAGCAAGGCGGTGACGACTGTTGTGGATCTGGTCTCAGAATTCGCAGCCCATGCGGTGGAGCAGGTGCAACGGCTCATGATAGAGCAGGAGCGGCGACCATCGAGGAGGGAGATCCACGGGGAGGGAGTATGCGGGGAGGATCTACCGAAGGGAGGAGGAGGTGGGTGGCCGGGCATGGAGCCGCTAGGACCAACAAATATACAACTTGTATGGCTAGCCGAACCCGTGTGCACGATGTAAACTGACGAAAACTCTTGAATTTTTTCCCCTCACAGAGATGTAGACTTAAAAATATTATATTTAGAAAAAAAAAACTAAAACGTCTTGTAATTTAGAATAAGAAGCAGTATATTCATAATCATTGTGACATTTTGCAGAACTCTTTACTACTGCCCCCGGTTCCCACTCTTCCTACTGCGGTACGTAAACAAGCATTTATAGTATTGCTGATGCTCTTTATTACTACTACGTAGTAGTACGTAGCTCCGTCGTTGCTAACGTTCGTTCGCGTAGCAGCGCGGTGCATGTGTCGTGTCGATGGTGTTGTCCTAATGTACACTGTGCTGTGTAGTTACCTTTTCACCATGGCTACTAGCTGACTAGCTGGTACTCCTACAGTGGTACGTACGCTATTCATAGTGCTGTTGGCAGATCTACGGCGTGTAAAACGGTGATGTGCACGGGCAGACAGAAAGATGGACCAGCAGCAGCAGCAGCAGCTCGGCTCCATCGTCGATCGGATGGAGGACGACAACACCCTAACAGTAACAGTAATAGTAACACTGTTTCGCAAAAAAAAAAGAAATAGTAACATCGACGAGGGATTAGTAGATCTACAGATGTAGGTGATGAGACATGAGAGTGGTACTAGTAGTAGATGAGCACGCATGTCGGCATGTGCGTTCGTCCTCTAGCTCTGGGACTCCATAGCTAGCAAGCTTTTTCACCAGCTGGCCGGCCCTGCTCGTATTCTATTCTATTCTATTCTATGCAAGCCCGGCGGCCTTTGTGATGCGACCTTGGAATTCGTGCAGATTCCTGTCCTCTGGAGGTCAAACCCTCGCACGCCTGTGCCGCGCCGGCCGGGGCGGCTGATAGCTAGCGTTTTGTCGTAGTACTCGTACTCCTATGTTGTACTCACTATCCTGCACACCCGATGCCTGCCATGCCACGGCTAAAAAGTTTAACACAACGAGTGTAGCTAGGCCTAGCTAGGTTTATCGATCGTATTTCAGCTTAATTTCTCTCGTGCAACACTGTTAAATTATTCATAATTAATCGGCTTACATGCTGGCCGAATATTAGTATCTTCTTCTCTCTATTGCAATGATATTAAAAAGGTTGCCATTTTTACCATGAGCGTGCATATTTTAAGACTAGTTACTTCATGATCGATAATAATTACTAAATACAAACGAAAGTGCTACGGTGTTATTTTGTCAAAAAAAAATTTAATCTAAACACCCCCAAAAACTTGTCAAAATAACACCGTAACACTTTCGTTTGTATTTGATAATTATTGTCCAATCATGAAATAACTAGTCTTAAAAAATTCGTCTTCCAAATTACAGATAAGCTGTATAATTAATTATTTTTTCAATCTATATGTAATCATTCATACATGCGTCTGAAGATTCGATGTGATGAAAAATTTTGAAATTTTTTGGATTTTGGAGTGGAACTAAACATTTCCGTAGTAGGCAGTTGAACTGGAAATTACAGCATGTTCACCGGAATATGCAAGCTAGTACTGTAGCGGAAAAGCAAAGCATAGGTACAGGGCAGGCTGCACGCTCGTGACACAAGAAATAATTGTTACTATAGTTTACTAGTGATTACTACTCTGACGCTTGTTGCCCTGTCGGCCCCCCACCCCACGCATGCACATTATCCTGCAAAACCTAATTAAGCGGCACTTATTAATTTATATTACTGGTACTAGCCACCCATTTTACTTATTTGTTAATCAAAAAGTGCGTCTACACAGCAGGTTTGTTTATCTAAAGTGCACTGCACGATGACGAGCTAAAGCAGGCTGCTACTAGCTAATACTAACAGTGTCAACTCCTACTCAAATTGTGCTGGAGCTGCAGTCATGCAACATACTCCCCTGCTGGCTGGTTGTGTGCTCACTGTGGATTAGTATAAACAAATATATATGTACACGGTGAACAATGCAAAGGGTATAGAGATCTGCTACGAGCCAAACGCTCCCCTGCTGGCTGGCTGTGCTCACTGCGGCGGAGCACGTACTACATTTTCACGCGACCTCACACGTCTCTCCAGTACCACTACTGCATGAATATTCCTTCTCATCGATCACTTCTGTCACACACGTACGACTAGTAGTACGTGACAGGTTAGATCTGCTGTACAAGCCTCGTTTCTTTATGCATGTTTGACTGCTCCTCGATCGGGTCTCCTCAGATTATATATGTTTTTATCTACCACAGCCAACAGTCAATAGCTTTTTTTCAGTTTTTATTAGTAGGTTATCAGAAACCATCTAAAGTCAGTAGTGGTTAGTTTCTATTTAATTAATTAATCAACTAGTAGCTAAAAGTTTGTAGCTAATATAATTAGCTGACTGCAGGAGTTCCTAGGTGTTATTTAGAAAGGAGAGAAAATGTTGGTTTTATCTACTACTCCAATGCTTCTATTTATATCCTTTTAGAAACTATTAGTCGAGCACTTAGATAAATATATGTAGAAGGGCAAAAGTGTCTTGTTTATATTGTCCGGTACAGCACGCGAATACAGATATGCGGGAGGGTAAATGTGTCTTTTTCGCAATCTAGTTGTTAGATAAAATCTGGCTTTTATTAAAATGTGGCTTTAATAAAATATACTCCCTTTTTAGCGATAAAAAAAGAGGTGTTAGTACGTAAAAAAAAAAAGAGGCGTTATAGGATTTGTAGGATGAACTAAAATAAAGGATAAATGACTGGGATATCCACAAAATTTCAATTGTACATTTTTTGAAGTACTAGTGTTGAACGATGTCTTATAGCAGTTCTATGGCGTGTTTCTTTGCAGGATAAACTTTGGATGTTGTATAAGTTTTTTGCCAGTGTAATGAAGAGAGAGTAAGCACTGATGTAGGTTCCAAAGAAAAAAAATGCCATTGATCGTGCCCTATAATTCACTAACACGCCTACAGTGGTCTCGTGGTAGGAGCACGGGCAGGAGGCGGCAAATAATTGGACTTGTTCCGTCCTAAAAAAAACAAATAGCTACACATCGATCTTACGCTCTCGAGAAATGTAAAGTTTTTTAATTACACATATCTCATATATTAACCTTAGGTGTAAAATATAATCGCATGGCAGTGTTATTATTCTATACCACTAGGAAAAACTGAACATGAAAAAAATACTGAGTGCTCCTAAACAATGTTCACTATCAGTCAGTACTACACACAATACCACAAAAATATTGAATAAACTGACATGCGACTACTGAACAATATTTACTTTTTTAATATTACAGCTTGGTGTAGTATAATTATTCTACACCTAGAGTGTACCATAACACTTGTATATATTACTCCCTCCGTCCCTTATTAAGTGTCGTTTTGGGTTTGTGTCGCAACTTTAACTAGATTTACATAAAATATGTGGAACATTTGTGTCTCCAAATAAATTTATTAAAAAACTAGATCAAAAAATCTATCTAATGATATTAATTATGTATCATAAATATTAATAGTTTTTTATATAAAATTAATTCAAGTTATTTCTCGGGAAGTGAGGAAGATAATTATTTAGGGACGGAGGGAGTATATTTGTATTTATATCTTTAAATGAATTTAATAAAAAGCCATATATTTGACGATCAATTTAATGATGATAGGTATTACATAACATGAATATATGATTAGTAGTTTTTACATATTTAGTTTTTTTTAGTAAAAAAAGATTTAGCTTGTGGAGAAGATGCAGTTGTGTTTGGGACAATAGGGGTAGGAAGCAGGGCGGCACGGTGTAGTGGCCGGTGCTGGCACGGATATAAATAGGAGGCAGGAGGTGGTGGCTTTACAGTTAACTACTACTCCTACACAGGCAGCAGTCCACCACTCCACTCCATTTCCACCACCACCACCGTCTCTCTCTCTCAGACGACCCAGAGTGGAGGGAGCGGCTAGCTCTTGCGGAGCTTTATTTCTTTCTTTGCATTGCATGTCAACGCAGACAAAAAGAGCAGCGCCGCCTCCTCCTCCTCCTCCTCGCCGGTCGCCGAGTCTCCTCATCTCCTTCGCCGGCGCTCCCATATAAACGCACAAGGTTTCTACGGCTCAGAGAGACTTCACAGCTCACAGGATCATCCGAGTCAGCGCAGCACGAACAACACGCAGCCGTCCGTCTCCCTCCTCGATCCGAGGTAGGTACGTCTGCACTGCACTCGCTTCTGCCGTTCTGCGCGCTTTCTGCTAGTAATGCTCTACGGCCGCCTCCACCCGCTCCGCTCCAAATTGGATGCAATTCCTTCCGAGTTCCACAAATGCAACGAACGAACTCACCCGTGTCGCTCCATCTTTTGCAGAGATCTCGCAGCCGCAGCCATCGTACGTCGCCTCGCCACGTACATGGAGCCGCCGCGGGCCACCAACAACAACGGCAGCAGGAAGCGCAAGCCGACGCCACCCGCCGGGCTGGGGGACCTCCACGACGACATGCTGGAGCGCGTCCTGGCGCGCCTCCCGCCAGCCACCTACTTCCGCCTCCGCGCCGTGAGCCGCCGCTGGCGCGCCGCCGCGGCGTCCCGGACCTTCCTGGACGCCTGCGCCCGCGTCCCGTCCCGGGACCCGTGGTTCCTCATGCTCTCCGACTCCGGCTCCGGACCCGTCGTCGCCTTCGACGCCGCCTCCCGTAGCTGGAACCGCCGCTGCCGCGCCGCGCCGGGGGCGGCCGTGCCCGTGGCCGCGTCGGGTGGCCTCGTCCTCTACCGCGCGCCAGCCACGGGCGCGCTCACCGTCGCTAACCCGCTCACGGGCGCGTCCCGCGCGCTGCCCTCGCCGCCGCTGTCTCAGAGCGCGCTGCAGCTGCAGGCCGTCGCCATGTACGGCGGCGGTGTCGTCGGCTCCTACCGCGTGGCACTCTTCTCCGGCGACCTCCCGGACCTCTCCATGGCGGTCTTCGACTCGTCCACCAACTCGTGGGAGGGCCCCCTGCCGCTCGCCCGCAAGCCCGCCGAGGGCTCCTCCTCCTCCTGCCACGACTCTGCCGGCGGCGCCGCCGCCGACGACACGGTCTACTTCCTCAGCAAGTCCGGGGACGTGGTAGCCACCAACATGCAGCGCAGCGCGTCCAAGCAGTACTCATCCGTGGTCGTCCCCTCTCCCGCCACCGCCACCGCCAACGCTGCCAACGCCGTCGCCTACTTCCTCAGCTACTCGGGCACCGTCGTGGCCTGCGACACGGCGCGCCGCACGTTCGCGGAGCTGCCACGGATCCTCCCCGTCTACTTCGAGTACTCCATCGACGTCGTGGCGTGCGGCGCCGCCGCCTACGCCGTCGTGCTCTCCGAGTACCTGGACACGGCCAGCCTGCGGGTCTGGGAGTTCGCCGCCGGAGCGTGGCGACAGGTGGCCGCCATGCCGCCCGCCATGTCGCACGCCTTCCACGGTGCGCGGGCCGACATCAACTGCGTCGGCCACGGTGACCGTCTCATGGTCTGCGTCGCCTCCGCTGAGGCCAACGCCTGCTTCATGTGCCACGTGGCCACCAACCAGTGGGAGGAGCTGCCCAAGTACGTCAATGGTGACGGCGAGGCCAACGAGTTCTTGGCCGCCTTCTCCTTCGAGCCCAGAGTGGAGATCGCCGTCTAAGCGAGCGTTTATGATCACAGTGTGTCACAATTGCTTTGTTGATTAATTATAAGGAGCCTTAGTTTCTATTGGTTTTGCTCCTATCCTACTCCGTGTGATTGATTTCTTCTCGTTGTGTGCATGCATGTACTTATTACGGTACCGAATTGTAATGTCACTTTTCATTGACATTATTTTTCTTAGATCAAATTGCAGATTTCGTGTGCAGTCGTCTGAAGTACATTGGCAATATCATGCAATTTGAGAAAAAAAATCTCTGGAATTGAGAACGCAAGGCTACATTTGCATCTACTGACAGTTAATAGTTAACTGGTAAATAGTTTGTAGCGAATATTAGCTAACCAGTACTCCCTCCATTCTAAATTGTAAGTCATTCCAAAAATCTAACATTTTAAGTTTGACCAAAGATTATAGAGAGAAACATAAAGATTTATGACATCAAATAGGTATAGTATGAAAATATAACTAATAAAGAATCTAATGATACTTAGTTGATATCAAATATGTTATTATCATATTATATAAATTTGGTCAAACTTTATAAACTTCGACTCTTTAAGATTTTTGGAATGGCTTATAATTTGGAATTGAGGGAGTAACTATTAGCTAGGTACTGTTTGGATCTTAAGCTAAAAAATGCATGCACTGATGGTTGTATGCAATGTCATTTAACTTTTACAGAGTTGAATGGAAGGACAAAAGTGAATTTTCAGTCTGTTAGCTGGAGTACCAGCTAGGTAGTACCGTAGTATAGGGGCAGCTAGTGAAACTTTTACAAGTCAGAAAATTAGAGCGTTTGGATCCACCTAACTAATAATTAGTCGGTAAAAATTAGCTCGGACGTGGATCCAAAGATGCACAATTAAGAGTTGTACAGCAAAGTTGGAACCTTCTCTGCAAAATTAAAACAAAATAAGTTTTCCTGAAATCAAAAGTAGGAAGGAAAAATTACACGAAGAAGGCAATGAAAAAAGCAAGAAGAAAGAGGAATTGAAAAAGAAAAGAGTCTCGGGACTTGTTTTGTGAAGTACTACTGTTGTGATCTTGTGACATTTCCATTCGCTATCTATTGGAGGATTTAGTAAAGATTGATTGGTGGACAAGAGTATCTGATTCTATACAAAGTACTTCACAACGTGGCGTTAGCCACTTCCAGCGCTCCTTTGTCACACATGAATAAAGATAATATAGAATATCTGAGAACCAAATAAAGGGTTGCCAACCACACAAAAAAAACTTAAATTGATGGTGGTTAAGTTTGATGCTCATTCGTATTCGATTACTTGAAATCAATTATTTGAAAGGGTTTAGCATGAATCTTTCAGGTTCTAATTTTTTAAGAAATTCTTATATTTTTTCTTTGTTCCATAAAGGAGAAAGGGTTTAGCATGCAAATGTGTCTCAATAACTTCAAAGGTCCTTGGGCAAGCAAGACACCAAGGACACAACTATTTTTAAATCCGATAATTAAAATAATATTACTATGACAATAAGAGTTTAACTAGCAGCAACGTTACCTTTTGCACCGCACCTTGCGCGATGACTACATCAGCAAACTCTATGTTAACCAGCGAAAATAGCTTTACACTGAGTGTCTGCAAACGCTATGTCAACTAGCGGAAACAACTCTAGTGTTACTGGGTATGCTACTGTATCGAGCGGTCTTTTTATTTTCTCTATCCAAAAATAGTATTGTTCTTGTTAACTTGCATGTGGTTAGATCACACCTACACCTTTCTAATGTCACAAGCATGTTATTTATCTTTTCTAGATCAAATTAATACTGAATTTGCCTAAATTTCTAACAATCCAAAAATCTGATAGACATTTTTTGGTCACTAGCTTTGTGAATACGCTAAAACCGAACATTTTTTTGATACACATTATAAGAGATGGCATCATAGGTGTATGCTATGACTAACCACTATGCATTGCTATTTTGTTGTCGAACCTCCATCATGACGATACTATGTTCAAGGGTGTCAATAATTAGCGTGATTAGTGACAACATAGTTGATGCATACATGTGGTTGCCTACTAGAAAGGAATGTGGGATGCACTTGAGGAAATATATGGAGTTTTCTGGTGCTGGTGGTGAGTTATATGCCATGGAGTAGTTTTATGAACACAAAATGGTTAATGGTCATTCTGCAAGCCCATGAGATCCAACGCCGGCAAAAGAGCTTGAGAATTTTGGAGCTCCATTGTCGGATGATTTTGTGGCGGGATGCATTTTTACTAGCTACCATAAACTTGGACTTACTTTGCTACTTCTCTGAAACATAAGAGACATAAGTTCTGCATTGTTGATCTCATTGGCTCGTTGCTGATCTTATGTGTATTTTTTAGTGCCTACGTTGTACAAAAAAAATCCTCAAAATTCCCACCACTCCACGAAGAAGAAATTCAAGCAAAACCTCAAACAAAAGACCACTTCACCTTTAAGAAGAAGAGGAACAAGGAGAAACAAAATTCTACACTTACGGCAAACCTTGCGTTGTGCCTAAGTTTGTGAGGAGAGCAAATTTTAGCATAAGAAAGAAAAGTATGCAAACATGGTTGAGGCTCATGGAGGAACGTTGGTGTACTTTAATTTATTACCTACCATTCTTTTAATTTGTCTTTCATCGTATTTAGTGTGTTGACACAGGTGTCAATATTTATGTGTGTGCTGATATTTTCTGATGAGGTCAGACGGACTTCCACCTAACTGAAGGGGAGCGGAGCACGTGCAACTATTCATGAATTGGTACGGTTGATCTGAAATTTACGACGGAAAATATCGCACAATTGAAGAAAGTGTAGCAATTCCCCTATAAAAGGAAGAATTTAATTAGTCACTTTGTACTATGTAGAGATGGTTCTAACCTTGTAGTGAGTATTTGAGTCCAGAGATGGTTCTAACCTTGTACAGAGTATTTGAGTCCAATAATTGCATACTTTCGAAGTATGGAATTTTTATTGGTATAAAATCTACGCAATGTTATCCTAAACACTAAACAATAAACAATCGGCCACCCATTATTTAGCGTTTAGGTTGTTTAAACGGGTTTGTATATAGTAACACTAAAATATTCATATTTATGTAGGTATAAAAATCAAATATGCAAGAAAGTATACATACATATTTATACATGTAAGAAGTAAGTATTTTTACCAAATAATCTTTGTGTAAGAAATAGAATACTACAACACTTCATACACTTACCATGCTAATTCGTTTGATGTTTCTTGTGGTAGTTGTAGTCCTCCTATTGACTAAATTATAAATTAAATGGTCATTTAGCTTATTTAATCATGTTTAGCTCGATTCTATTTAGACGTTTTTTAACAATTTGAATGGGTTTAAAAGGCCCGACTGTTTAATTCAGCATTTAGGACCTAAACGACACGGGTGGCATCCATTTAATGTTTAAACGTTGTTTAAACTATGTAAACGGTTTTTTAGGCGAACAGTGAGTCTGAGAGTGGAGGCGTGTTTTGTCTGCCATTAACTAATTTTGGTTTTAATTATGTGAACGATGTGAGCAATGATATTGAATCGGACATTTGAGATACATGCGTACATTTTTAAATAGGTTGCCAACCAAATTGAACAAACTAATTAGTGAGGAGGAGCAAGCTAGTCTTATTTGATTCTAAAATTGTTTGGATAACTTGTATTTTAGGAACGAAGGGGTTAATTTTTAGCCTCTAATATATACAAATACCCCCCTAAATAGACCACCACCCTACCCCATCCCTCCCCTCCCCACCACCAAAAAGAAAAAAAAAAGGAAAAGACAAAAACTACTACCACACCATCGTGGAATCCGGATACCCCAAAAGAACAGAATCAGGAGTGGAAAAGAAAGGGAAGCGGAATAAAGCAAGAGAAAACAAACACCACACCAATGTGGCAAGTAAAATAGCTTTCCGGCGGGCGTCCTCTTTCTCCCGACGCGCGCGCGGATGCATGGCATGGCATGCACATGCGACGGCAAAAGTCGTCGGCACCTTTGCTTTGGAAGGAAGATGGCAGCCGCCGGCGCCGGGCAAGGTGCGTGGCTTCCACTACCGCTCGCTAGTCGCTACTGCTCCTACGACTACGACTACGCACGCAGGGAAAAGCACGGTATCGATGGATCAGTATCACAATTCACAACGGAGATTATATTGCAGACAGGCGGCGGCCGGGGTGGTTCGATTCTGCTTTGCAGTCGATCGAGGTAGGGCAAAATGCATGGCTCGCCAAGTCGCCATTGCTAGTTAGGGGGTACCATGCGAGTGTTGTTGTTATGGTAATCGTTACCGTGTAGTACAGTATGTTTGCACTTTGCAGAGAGACAGAAAAATACATGCATGCGCCGTGGTTTTGATCTGCATTGCAGGTGCGTGTGCTTTGTGTACGGCGGCTGGGTTTCGCTTTGGGCTGTGAAAGCAGGAGTTGATGCCGCTTTATTAGCGCCTGCAGAACAAGGTTGGGGCTGCTTGCATCCCTCCCAAAGCGTGCTTACCCGGCCGCTTTAGATAGATCCGACGATGAGCTGCTTATTGCTTATTAGCTTGGTCACAGCCTGCCTCTGCAGCCTCACATCACAGAGGTTAGTTTTAGCTACATTACATCTATATAAACACTTTGTGTGTTTTTCTCTTTTGCCTATAATTCTCTTGCAATCTTGCATTGGCGCATTGCAACTCCCTTTGTTGTTAGCACGCTTGGCATGCATACAGGTGCAGTGGCCGGTACTGACTGAACCTTCAATTGCATGCAGTCGCCGGCATGCAGTACTAAACACTTCAGTTGCCGGCAGGAAGAGGATGGGGGAGGGGGGCCATGCTCATTGCCACTGGCGGAGCCACCGCCCGGCGACCCCGGGCGGCCGGCCGGCCGGGCTCCAAGCCAGAGTTCAAAAGGATTTTTTTTATATTTCTAGGTAGAATTTTGTAGTTTTAACAGCTAAATATTTTTGTATAGTAAGGAGCTTCTGGCTCCGCCACTATGCCTGTTGGATGTTGGATCGATCGATCGGAGGAATGTGGAGTAGAAAAGATTAAAGACGACGGGTGGCACGGGCAGGCGACAGGCGCAGCGGCTGGGCATGATGGCGTTCAGTTCGTTCGTGGGGTGATGCGGCCGGGGAAGAAATGATGGCGCGGTTGACAAGGCCGGAGTACTCGATCATACTCGTAGTACTAGCTGAAATCTCCCCGATCATTACGTGCCCTCCTCTGTCGGTCGGTCTCTCTCTGCGCTAAACGGAAAAGCTAGCGTTTCCTCCAACTTTTCCCTCGACGATACTCATAGGCTCATACTAGCTCATAGCTGTAGGTGTCAGAGTTCCTAGCTGCAGCCTGCATGCATGCCTACCTCTGAAAATTCCTAATGTTTCCTGCTGCCTGCCTCCCTCTCCCTCGCAAAGTCATGTAGGAGTACGAGTTCGCTGGTGAAGGACGGCGGCGGAAAGTGTCTCGTCGTCGTCGTAGTAGTAGTAGTAGTGGTGGTGGTGGTGGAGAGAAAGCAGTGATCAGTGATTACTCCGAGTGATCAGTGATTACATACAAAAGCAGAAGCAGCAGGGGAGGATTAATGTCAGGGCCGGGTAGGCCTACCTCCAGCGAGAATGATGGTCGTCATGAAATGAAGCATTCCACCCGATCAAAAAAAAAAAGAAAAGAAATGAAGCAGAGTTGGGCCGTGATGCAGGCTAGGCTTGCACGGCTTTGGGCCCATCACCGGGCTGCGCATCTGGTCCATCTGGTCCCATGGTTCCCCTCATCAAAATAATAATAATAATAATAATCTGGTCCCATGGTACCTCATTGACGGAAGGAGGGAGCTTGGCATGACAAGCCCGACCCCAAAACACAAAGCTGCTAATTCTAACCAAAGAGGGCAGGACCGTTATATAGAAGAAGCCAAAGGAGAAAGATGAGCACTGTCACGTCACGCGTGTTAAGGCCCTCTTTAGTGTGGAGCTTCTCGTGGCTTTAGTTCGCATGTGTGGATCATAGTGACACTATCCATGAAACCATTTCCTCCTCTCCCCTCAACTAGAAGTCGGTGAAGCCACTATGTTTGGCAATAAGTCACCGAAGTACTTAACATACAAGACATAAGATAACCCCATCCTAGTCTTCAACCTAGAATACTGTCATACAACAGGGACCAAAATAGTAATTCTCTTGACTTTCACCTGCAACTATCTTTGTAGAAATAAGCCAGAGCCAAGTGAAGCTCCACCAAAGAGGTCCTAATAAAAACAGATAGATCAAACACCATTCATCCAAAATCTTTATTTAGCGCAAATGCATCGCTATTGAAGGCAACACATGTGTAAGGATACCACCAGAGTTATAGGATGAAGCATGAAGGGATGGGTGCTGGGTGGTGCGGCTAGAGGAAAAGTCGATGCGGGCTAGGACGGTGAAAGTAGGTATTTAGGTTAAGGGTTTTGCGCCTTAGAATTGGGAGGGGCATGGCGGCAGTGACCGCCCTGGTAATGTTGTTGTTGGTGGTGGGGGAGGTTCCAAGTAGTCCATAAGAGATATTCGATTCATCGGAGTTGGCAATGGGGACAAGGAGTCGCTAGCAAGGTAGTCAATTGGAATTAGGAAAACGTGGAAAAGAAGTGACCTATTTATGAAATGGGCTATTAGTAATCGATGTCCAGGACCGTTGTTGGGGCAGGCGACAACATGGCACGGTTGGGGAAGATAAGTAGAGAAAGAAGAAAAAAAACGAAACTCTCATACTAATAGGCTTGCATGTGCGGCATGTAATTACCACAACTACTTAACTTACTCTGTAAAAGCCCTCATGACTCATTTGGACAAGCTACAATTGCTTAGCGGGCCTACTAAATCCACAGGAGATCACTTCATTCGCGGAGACTACATCATTATTAGTTGATCGTGGTGATCGCAAGCCCTACTGTGGCGAGGTAGACAACTATGAAGTCGTGTACGATATTGCTGACACTTATGATAGGGACATCCCCATGGGGCACGCAACACAATGGGTGAAAGCCAGGAGGTGTCACTCCTTGGGAAACATGAGCTTATGGCCGACTGCTCCGCTTTGGTTAGCACCGACGACCTACTACATGGTGGCTAGCATCCAAGGCTTTGGTGGCGCGGATGTGAGGATAGGTGACATCCATCACTTATTTTTTCCTTATAAAATGCTCCATTTGATTTAAATTATAAGATATTTTAACTTTTCTATGTGTTGCTTTAACTACCTATCTAGATATATTGAATATAAAGTAATATATAAAAAAACCAAACATTTATAATAATTTAAATGAAGGGAGTGCAGCTACGAAATTTGATACATAACAATAGAACAAACTTGTAAGTTTAATAACATCGTTACATATGTATTTACAGTAAGAAAATAAATGTAGAAAAACACGAGAAATCAAATTGATACAAAAGAGTTATGCTTTTACTACACAAATATGTGACAGTTAACGAGTTTAAATAATGGTGTGCCAATGGGACTAAATTAATGTGAATCATAATTAAACTGCCGCAAAGCGTACAAAATACTAAAAGCTTCATAGATTCCAGCGCGCATGGTCCCAACATCGCAGCCCACTGCTCGCCCAACATTGCAGTTTTACTATTGCCCACCATTGTTAGTGTCTTTTGTTTTTTGGAAACTTGACTTGTTAGTGTCTCTCCTCTTTACTTTTGCAATTAAAACACCTTAGCACACGGAGGTGGCTGTCACCCAGGGCTGTGTTCCATCTGTGAACATGGCCGTCTCTATAGTTCGAGGCCTTTGGGCCAATGGGTCATGTGTGCCAATGGGTCTCTATATTTCAAATTTGACCAACTTTCCAAACTGGAAACACACGTGACTTGAGTTTGACTTCCAAATCAAAGTCGGGTCGAATACATTTGCATTCTGTACGTTCTACCGATATGGTGTACAACGAACACTATCGTTCTTTCTATACATGCATCAGAGCTTATAATCCGAGCAATCAAGCATATGCACACACATTACATACACACGAATGCTCAGCTCGTACGACGTATTGATCAGTTTGCACATACATATACAGATTTATATTCACACACACCGTGTCTACACAAAGTCACAAACACCTCAAATTACTTACTCTTCCTCGCCGGACAAGCCTAAGCTGACCGGCGTGCCGGTCTCCGGTATCCAGTCGGCGCCGTGCAAGAAGTGTCCGACCGTGAACTGCAGCGCCTTGTCCTTGCCCAAGACGTGGAACCCCCGCATCTCCTTCCTCCCGGTGACGTTGGCGCCGTCGCCGCCGTTCCTGAACTCGCCGAAGAAGGCCGTGCCCAGGTCGTCCTTGCCCTCCCAGGGCATGTACCCCTGCCCGTGCACGAAGCCGTCGATGATGGACTCCATCACCACCGTCCTCGCGAAATCCTTCCACGGCCGGCCCAGGTACGTCTTGACGGCCGGCGCCGAGGACTTGTTGCTGCTGGCGAGCTGCTCGTCGGCGACGATCTGGCTCCGGTGGATGACGAACCCCGTGGTCTGCTGGTGGTCCCGCCGCGCCTGCGCGGTGACCACGGCCGGCTGCCCCCGCCGCGGCTGCCGCACCAGCAGCAGGCAGCGCTGGAACACCGCCGCGGCGTCGCCCATGATGAAGTCCACGGTGCCGGAGATGACGCAGCTGCGGTAGAACTGGCGGTACGCCTGCGCGAACAGCGTGTCCTGGTTTCCCTCGATCCGGCAGTTGAAGAAGATGGCCTTGTCGCCCTTCACCCGCAGCGCTAGAGCCTGCTGCTTCTCCACGCCAGCCGTGTTCCGGATGCCCAGCTTCATCGCCATGAAACTGTCGCCGTCCACGGCTGCATGTGTGCATGGGTTATGTATGTTGTTTTATATATATATATATATATATATATAAAATGGTGGATCCATGCACATACATGCCAATGCATGGGATATACTACTGTACGATATGTACCAAATGTGGCGGTTCTCCACATCCTGATGCCGTCCACGACGTTCTTGCTGCCCGTCACGACGGACCTCTTGGACCCGTCGCCGTACATGGTGATGTTGGCCATCCTGCCGGTGATGTTCACCGTCTCGTCGTAGACGCCTTCCTTGACGTAGATGAAGTACCTGCCGCTGTACTTATCCGGCATGGCGTCCAGCGCGGCCGAGATGTTGGCGAAGTCGCCGCTGCCGTCCTGGGCCACCGTCACGTTGGGCGTGAGCGCGGCCTTGCGCCGCCCGCCCCTGACGCCGCCGCCGAGCAGCTTCCGCTCCTCGTTGCTAACCCACGTCGGCACGGACGACGACAACGCGGATTCCGTGGGTTCCCCCTCTTCCTCCAGCTGACGGTTGCTGCTGCCACCGTGGAGGTCGAGCATGGAGGCCAGCGCGGCGCCCTGCTTGACGATGGCGAGGGCGTTGCTGGACACCTCCCTCGCCTTCTCCATGGCGGTGCTCACCTCGTCACGGACCTCCCTTTGGGGAACATGTCGACGCAGGAGCCCTGGAACGTGATGACGGCGCTGAGCCAGGCCTGGAGGTCCTGCGCGGGCCCGTCGACGCCGCGCCACGCGATGCTGGACAGCGCGCGCTGCACGTTGCCCCGGCAGTCCTCCAGGAGCATCCGGCAGTCGTGGATGGCCTCCCACACCAGGGTGTCGTTGCTCTGCCGCACCGCGTCCAGCACCGAGGAGCGGTTGAACCCGTCCGCCAGCGCGCGCTCCACGGCGGTCACCGCGGCCGCCGCCGCCGCGTGCGGGTGCTCCGCCGGGTCCGCCGACCGCGACAGCGCCGACTCCAGCGTGTCGTGGCACGTGCCCTGGAAGTCTGCCGGCGCGCAGAAGAGCTCCACGCTCCGCATCGTCTTGCTCATGTTCCGCTTGCTCCTCTCCGAGTCGTACCCGGCCTTCTCGCTCACGAAGAACACCACCGTCCCGACCACCATTGCCACCAGCAGGAACACCGACAGGACGCCGACCACCAGCCTCTTGCGCGACTGGCTGCCATCGGGCGACGACATTGGTGTTGGCGCTGGCGCGCAACCGGAGGTAAGCTAGCCCGACGCCGGCCGCCGCGCGAGCCAAATCCGGATCGGAGGGCACGACGTCGACGCGGGACGCGGCACGAGGCGTCAGTTGGACATATGCATGGAAACGAACGTGCCCAACGACCACCACCGCCAAGTGGCTATGATTAGGAACAGCAACTTTGTTTTGGCTTGGCGGATGATTTGTTTGGGACAGAGTTGCGGTTTACCCTTGTTCTCAGGAAGAGGCTCGTGTTGGATTTGTACCTTGTGCCAGGAACATTCTACAGCCGGGCGTGGCTTTTCTCTAATACTCTATTTTTAAAAATAGAACTTAGGCGAATAAGTAGTTTCATCCTTAACTATGAGTATTTTTTTCGATAGTGTGTTTGTGTGATATTGTATATATATATATATTTTTTCTCTATGGGTTTGGTCAAAGTTTGGTAAATTTTGACTTAGAACATATTTAAAAATGACTCACGATTTGAAACGAAAAAAATAATAAATAACACTAAGAAATCTAGTTTGGTATTACTCACGATTTGAAAAAAAAAACACTGAGGAATCTAGTTTAGTATTTTAGCAGTTTATGCCTATTTTATAACTTAGTCAAAGTTAGAGACATTTGACTGACAAAGCTAAAAATGACTTACAATTTCAAATGGAGGGCATATAATTCGACATGCCTTATACTAGCCCATATGTTTTTAGTTAGAGTTTTGCTATGTGTTTGTATATTCTCGGTTAACAATTTGTAGCCATTCATAACAGATTGAAGTGTTAGTCTTCTTTCATCTTCATCAATTGTTTCCTTTGTCTTTCCTCTGAAGCACACGATGACGTAAGCTCATTCCCGCCTTTCCCACCGTCATGTAATTTTTGTGTTCTGCTGTTGGTTATGACACTCACTAGTCATTCTCCATCTTATGTTAATATCGGTGCCCCTACTTCATTTCTCACAACTTTGCATTGTTGTCACCAGGCAAACCGCCTCAAAAGAACACCCCTTTCAGAAAGAACTTTAAAAAGCCATAATTCTGAACCATAACCCCATTCACTGGCATCACTACTATTGACACTTTACTACTCTAATGCAGCAGGCCCATGTTAAAACAAGTTGATGAAAATGGGGACTCTTTAATCACCTGGAATTTGTAGTCGGTGTTCTTTAACTATAGTTAAAGCTATCTTGGTGCTAGTGTAGAGCTCTGCCTCAACTCTTAGGTCTTGTTTGGCACCCTCACTTTGGCTCTAGCTCTGTCTCCATCTGATATGTGCACTTTAGTAAGGAGCCATTATCTTTTTTTTTGCTTGACTACCTCTTGGCTGTAGTTATACTATGTAATACAAAGAAAACCCATAAAACCACCGACATACATAAAAAGTAAAATATATGCTACCATCGCACTATACCATGAAGTACAAAGTGGCAGGACTTGCAGCCCATTCACATCCCGGCACCAAGAGTGTGGAGGGGTTAAAAATGTTTTTTTCTTCACTTTTCTAGTAAATCGAAACACCATGGTAACGGAGATGGTGTTCATTCTAACTTGTGTTGTATTATCTAAGCCTATCGATGTGCCATCTCGTAGTAATTTGTTACTCTATCAAAAAATGACATTTTGGACATTCAAACAACAGTATCCAAAACTGAACTTTGGTTAGCAGTTTTGTTATAGAATATTTCTTAAACATGTCAAACATATACCATTTGAATTTGCTAGCCGTGGGTCGGCCTAGCAAATTGTTCAAACAAAGTTACTTAAAGCTTTATCACTAGACAAATATATGCCTTATTAATTTAGAGTTGATGACGAACATAATAATATATTTAAACCATTTACATTGTCTTTCCAATACACATTAGGATCCCCACGAGATCAAAGTTTCCATATGAAGAATCCATGCATGGCTTTGTGTCATCGTACCATTACTAATTAGAGATTCAACATTAGTTCTCATGAAAAGCATTAGTAATAAAAGATAAGTCCTAAAAATTCTCACAAACAATTAGAAAAGTTACCCTTTAATTTGATAAACAATAATCATATCATCGTCAATAACAATCATTGGATCTACTCTATTTTATCAAAAATATAAACACTTTTGTCATTATGTAAAATATATAACCCCTTAAATTTACATTTAAGTTCCCCAACAATGAATTAAGATTTTTTTTAAAATAACCACTTTATGCATCTAAATTACCCATGTATGTCATTTTGAAAGATGGATTAAAATAATCCTCTAAATTAGCAACCTCTGTAATTATGAAAGGCTATGCAAAGCAACACCTAAATTTGCATGTAGAACACAAACATACGCAATTATGTAAGCTTATATAAAGTAACACTTTTAATTTCAATGTGAGGGGCATGTGTGCGTGGGCACTCTACGTTAGATGATGATGACAACTAGCAGCCAAGCTATAATCACTACTTCACTAGGCCTAATTCTAATTGCATCCTTTGACTAATCATAGCCACAAGAAACGACCTCGAGTTCATTTATATTTAGGACCTGGGAAAAGGGTCACTACACTCACTAGGAATCCACAGCCCTTTTGGACTTTTGGTGCACCTTTATTTCAACTTGCCTCACGCCGCTCTCGCTTGATGAGGCATGCATGCATGTCAATACCATCATTGCCAGTTACTACGTGGCTAGCTATTCGGAAAATTCCTTGTTTATCGCTCACGCGTGCAGCTTTGCTGGCTCAGCTGGAGACAAGCTCCAATGTTCAGTGCCGTGCCGGCCTTGGTTGTATCATACTGCCACTCGATTTTGTTTTCGTGCGCTGAAATTGTTCCTCTCTTTTTTTTTCCTTTTTACAAAAGAAAAGGAAGATAATTCCGACGAACATTAAAAGTTGCGTGCAAGGCAAATTTTTTAAGAAGAAGAAGAAAAACTTTCGCGGTGGAGTGGTTCATTCAAGGACACAAAAGCTGAAATTTTGGGGGAAAGCCTCTTTGGCTATCAATTCTCTCTCGATTTATTAATTTGAATACCCATAACGTACATCCTATCCAGGCCGTCGGGTCATTACTAGCATACAGTATATAATCATGCATGTCGACACAATTCTATCTCGCTCACTTGGAAGCGAAGAAAGAGAAAGCCATCATACAAGACCATTTGTATATCTTGTGTGCATGGAGTCAACGTCATTATATTTCTCTATCCGCCGCCTAATAAACCTATTATTCCTCTGTCATGTCGTCACATGTATTACGTATATAAAGTTTTCTAAACCGTATGGGGACAAGTTAAGGCTAACGTATAGGTTATCCTCCCTATCTCCAATAAGATTCCAGCGAGTTTGAAATTCAAATTAGCTTGAGAAAGGGACCGACGTGACAGATAACTTTTTTTTTAAAAAAAACAAGTTTATTTTGCAGTCTTTGCACTTTGCAAGCTGCTCCATATTATAATAACAATTTTAGGACACAAGGTCTATCCGGAGATAACTAAAGCATTACTCATTTGATTAGTTCAAACATGCTAAAGTATACTATAAAAATTTCATCCACATACTTGGTGAATAACCCCCTCTCAACATGTTAAAAAGAGATATAGGAGTATATAACAAAAATTCTCACAAAAAATAGAAGCATTTAACCATTAATTCGGTAGATTATAATACTCATTGATAATAACAATGACAATAAAATCTCCTATGTTTTCTTGAAAATTACCCATATATATCACTGTGGGAAATATTCTAAAGTAGCTAGTAGCCCCCTAAATCGATACCAAAATTACCCACCTATGCCGTGATGAAAATAACCAAAATGAGCCCCTTTCAATCTTCATCTAAACTGCCCATATGTGCGGTTGTGCTATTGTGAAAAAAAAAATATAAAGTATCCCAAACTAGGGCATGTTTGGAACGTAGGAATTTCGCAGGAATTTCAAAGGAATCAGTTCATTTTCACAGGAAAAAGTACAGGAACAGGAAAAAAAATCCCGCGTTCCAAACATGCCCCTAGCATGCAAATTTCCTACTCTATCATCACTATTATAAGTAAGCCTCGTCCACATTTGGAAGGAGTGGAACGGTACGTGATTTCTCCAAGCCTCTTTCATGGTTATGCATATCCTCACGCACATCAGGCAGTTGGAAGACCGGTGGATAGATGTCGAGGCGGCGAAACTAGGTTGTCTCGTGCGCGAGTAAGCACCTTGTTCAGAGTCCGCTAGGTGGGGATAAAGTCTTTATATAATCATTTGCCCCTCTAGTGCGCCATTAAGTGGCTCGTCGTTGTAATCAAACTTTTTCTCAATTTTAATAATATAATGATACGCAAGTTTTTTTTTTGTATTCGAGGAAAAAAAACTATTAAAAGTAACTTAGAGGAACCTCCTGAATTTGCATCTTAACTGCATAACTTTATCATTTTTCTTAAAAAAAAATCCCAAAATGCTTCTTTATACCATTCTAAATTACCACATGTGTGACATTCTTATTCTAGAAAAAAAAACTAACTTTAATTAATATACACGCACAATGTGTGCCATCATGCATATCCCATCTACACATGTATGCAGATTGTGATGAGCGTATCGATTCCATGTATGTTAACACATATAGAGCTCCAGCTAGCTAAGGTTTCAACCAATGTATCCAATGAATGCGAATCATTTCCCGGTTAAATGCAACATTTCAAGCATTTAAAAATATAGCAGGCCCCGTGAAACACTAAGCTGAGGCCATCTCCAGCGGTGAGTCGGTTCATGAAATAAAAAAATTTCCACACCAGCCAAGATTTTTCCTTGCCATGAATCGATTCATAGTTCTCCAGTGGTGAATCGATTCACAAACTTACTCATCAGAACTGTCGTAACTTTTCTCTTCCTCTTACGTTTGCCGGAAATCATTATTTATTGGCTATGAGTCGGTGCAAGAACATGAGTCGATTCATCTCTTTCTCCTGCATGATTCGGTCTTCTCCAGTAGTTGAGTCGATTCATACGAGTGGCACCTAGGATGATGAGTCGCGCCCTGAGCCATCTTCAAATTTATGAAAATGAAAGGATGACATCCAAGAGGCCAGTGGACCCATGCAAGGAGGTAAACAGGAGGATCAGACTCAGAAGGGAAGATCCAGAACGCAAACGCAGATTTGATCAAAACTAAAGAGGGGGCCCCTTTTTTGAGATATTTTGATAAAGATGGATGGAATGGAACCCGTGGTAACCGTCACTAGCAAAACATAAAATCGTGTCTTCGAAACCGATGGATCTCACATTTGTCTGACCGAGCCCGAGTCCCCGATGTACAGACTACAGAGACGTCGATCCGGTTCCTGTAAAAAAAAAAAAAAAAAAAAAAAAAAAAAAAAAAAAAAAAATCAGTCTCGTGATGAGAGGAAGACTGACGAGAAAGGGGTTCACGGGCATACATACCACACCTGACCTGGCCTCTGGCTGCAAGGGAAGGCGCCGACGCGACGAACAGGTCCGGCCGGCCCGCCGGCGGGAAGAAACTGTTGGGCGATGCGATGGCGAAGGCCCCAGGTCTGCCGGCGGCATGTAGGCCTGTGCTATAGGGACAGGGAGCAGAGCACTATAATTTCGACGACGCCGACGTGGTTTGTAGCCTTGTGTTGTGTGTGATTTACGATTACGATTATATACATTATAATAATATTATGGAGAAGAGGCGATGCGATGGGGACGATGACTCGGCGGGCCGATGCGCGATTTGGAACGGGACGCGAGCCATATCCTCCTATCCACAACGGACGTTTTGCTGTTTCCCCAGCTACCCACCTCCAGTCAGTGAGCCCGGCCTACTTCACTTGGACCTGCTCAGGTTTGAACGCACTGCACCGGTTCTACAGAAATTTCAAATGGATTAGCTCAATTTCAAATGGGCATAGAAAAACCAAGATTAATTCTAAAGAGGCCGTGCACATGCCAGTGAGCCACTGACAAGAGGCCTTTTCCTCAGAGGCTTGGGGAGTTGGGGGTTTTACAAGTGATCATCAGGCAGGCGCATTGCTTTTGTTTCGCTGTAGTACTGCCGGACGGTTACAACAGAAGCTTCTGAACTGGGTGGGGTGGGCTGTACCCCGCTCTAGAGCAGTGATGAAACTCAGGACAGCGGCAGCAGGTAACTGCACAACATGGGGTGTTGGGTGTTGCATTGCATTTGCAAGAGAATGCCTTGCCACTCAGATATTTGTCTCGTCATTAACAGCAACAGCAACAGCTTTCGTCGATCGAATCTGCCAATCCGTTGCCCGCAGGGCAAGGGCGTGCGTGTCCATGTGGAAACACAGTGCGCCACTCCCATCGACAGCGAAATGCCATGGCCAAGGCAATAGCATCCACAACACATTTGCCATTTCATCACTCACCGGGCCATGCTCATGTTTTACAAACAGAGAGATGAATGCGCGATCCACACCAACCGAAATGTACCCATCAACCTTGTTTATAGATATACTTAGATCACTAACAAGCTCGTACGTACTTACTCTACTAGCAGTAGTTGTTGATTACAGATGGATCAACGAAAGATCACTGTACACTTGCATCCTTCCTTCCTTTCCCTGTCCATGTCGCCTCAAATCAAATGGCTCAAACGAGGAGGGGATAGGAGGAGGAGGAGGGGGAACGGAGCCAAGATTCGAGGAGCCTTCTACTGCGGCTTCGCCGGCGGCGACCCGCTGCTCTCTCCGCCGCCGAGCCCGGACTCCAAGTCGCCATCTTGATTCTGCTGCTGCTGCGCCGGCGCCGGCGCAGGCGATGCGGCGCCGCCGCCGCAGCCCAGCAGCCGCCGTAGGGCGGCTACTCTGGCCGCCTCCACGACCGCCGCGACTCCGGCGATGGGACCTGGGACCGTCTGCGGCGGCGTCGTCACCTGTGGCACCGCCTGCCGTGCCGGTGCCGCCGGCGCGGCAGCGGCGGCGCCCCGGGTGCTGACGGCGTCCTGGGAGCCGAAGAAGAGGACGTTGGTGGGGAAGTTAGGCGACTCCGGGTCCGCCTCGGGCGCCCTTGGCGGCACGGGCTTGGCGTCGCCGTCGGCGTCGTCGGCGACCCCGCAGCGGCACAGCGGGCAGGTGGAGTGGGAGCGCAGCCACATGTCGACGCACTCGACGTGGAAGGCGTGGCCGCACCGGGGAAACACCCTTGCCGCCTCCCCGGGGGCAACCTCGGCGATGCACACGGCGCAGTCCGCGGCCGGGTCCCCAGTGCACACCTCCTTCCTCGGCAGCGCCGCGATGGCGGCCTCGTCCATGCCGCCGCCGCCCCCGTGGCACCCCCCCGCGCCCGCGAACACGAAGCGCGGCCGGCCCCCCCTGTCGTGCCGGCCGCCTTCGCCTCCTCCGCCGCCGATGGTCGGGGCGGCGCCGCGGTACCGCTTGGCGCACAGGAAGAGGTAGAAGCAGATCACGAAGGTGATGAAGATGGCCGCCGCCGCTGCTAGCATCGTCGCCGCCGCTGCCACGGAGGTGCCCGTCACCGCCATCGGGGCGTCGCCTCCAGATCCCCTTTTCTCCTTGTCGTCGTCGTCCTCCTCCTCCCCCTCCTCCTCCCAGGAAGCAGGCTGTTCCCCAGCTTTCTTTCTTGGCTACCTAGGACTCCCCTGGCTCTCACCAGGGTTCGGTTCGGTTCTTGGCAGCCGCGGTGGAGTGGAGACCGGCGGCGTGCTCTGAGATTGGGAGTAGCTAGCTAGCTAGGTAGTGGGGGAAGGAATTGGGGAATTTGGTGGAATCGGAGTGGGTTCTGTGGTGTATATATACGGAGTGATTGGGATGGGGAAGGAGGAGGAGGAGCGTGTGTGATTTGGATTGCAGCAGCTGGAGGTGGGTTTGGAGCCGGAGGGAGGACCGGACTCCGGAGGGGAAAGTGCCTGGCCGACTTGCGGTCACTGCCTCACTGCGGGAAGTGCCTCCCACTGATATTAGCAGTGCTGTCTCGGTTACAAAAAAAAAAAAACCCTTCGTATCAATGTTTACATTTATCCCAAAATCAATTATTCTATATATATGATTAAGTTAAATTTATATATAAGATTATATATATTTACAGCCTTGAATATTGGTTCTTTTGTACAGTATTAGCAAACATGCCTTCGTTTCCGAACAGGAAATACTGTTTGTTACGTACGTGATTACTCCGACGATTTACGTCTCGGAGATTTATTCGACGTATGTCATATTTTATTAAAAAAATGAATGTCACGTGTCTCACAATTCATCTACTAATCATCTTTGTCTTGGATCGACATCGTATTTGCATGTGTGTCGCTTAGTGGAGGGTTAGAATATCTAAAAAAACCTTTCTAAATCTTACTAAGTCATCTCATAGTTTAGACAATCACTTTGCATAAAAATAGTTTTTTTTATCTTTTATATTATAACATTTTTAAAAAAAATCACATTTATATTCTAAATTCTAGAGAGTCATTCTCGTGTTCTATATTTGAGTAGTGAAAACCTCGAAATAAAAGATGACTATATTTAGATATTATTTAGATAAGCTATTTGGATATTGTTTTGAATAAACTATCTATTCCTAACATTTAAAAATCGTATAGTCTATCTAAAAGACTAAATATTATTTAGATAAGCTATTGTACATGGGAGAAAAGAGCGGGCCATATAAACACGTGTTCTGGTTTGTTTAGAATAGGAGATATAAATATTGATCGTATTTTTTATTAATCTAGATTTTTTAATTTTTTTAGAACAACGAGATACCCTTTCTCCGAGAATCCACGATTTAAATAGCGAGCTATAAAATTTAGGGTTAATTGGATCTCTGCCATTATAAATTTTACTGTTTTTGAAACACACCACTACTATTCGTAAAACTATGTCACTGCCATTACAATTCTTGCCAAAGCTGAAATATACCATTATATACGTATAATGGCAACTTCGGGCCCATGTGCAGGTGTATGGACAACTTTGTATTTTTGTATAGACCAAAATACCCCTTGCACTATATCTCACTTACAGATGGGCCTATTGTGTCATCCCCATCCTCTGTTTACTCGCTAGTCCTCTTCATGAACATAGCACGCGCACAACCTTCACTGATTCAGCCGGAGTAGGCCTTGCCGGTGGCGAAGAGCTAGCCCATGACCTTCCCTGCCTCCACACCTTAGCTCCCCTGTGCGTGGTCGCCGGCGTTGGTGTGGTAGTCCCCGCGCGCGACCAGCTGACATGGAGGACTTGCGGTCATGGAGAACCTGCGATTGGCAGATTCATGGCTGGTGGGTCACCTCCTCCATCAACAACGCCCTCGCCTCCTCCATCCATGGCGGCGCCACGCCCCTAGACGGACGCTCGCATGCGCTGGGTCGGCGGCGGCGCGGCTGGTTCGATGCGAACGCCCGTCCACGCTCTGACAGGTGCGGCTCGCTCGACGCGAATGCTCGCCTGCGCGCTCGGCCGGCGGCGGCGCGACTTGCTCAACGCTGATGTTCGCCCGCGTGCTCGGCTGGCGGCAGCGCAGCTCGCTCGACACGGACGCTCGCGCGCGCTCGAACGGCGGCGGCGCGGCCGGCTCGATGCGAACGCCCGCCCACGCTCTGCTGACAGCGGTGCGGCTCGCTCGACGCGGATGCTCGCCCACGCGCTCGGCCGGCGGCGGCGCGGCTCGCTCGACGCGGATGTTCGCCCGCGCGCTCGGACGGCGGCGGCGCGGCACGCTCGACATGGACGCTCGCACGCGCTCGGTTGGTGGCGGCGCGGCTGGCTTGATGTGGACGCCCGCCCGCGCTCTGCTGACAGCGGTGCGGCTTGCTCGATGCGGACGCTCCCCCGCGCGCTCGGCCGATGGCGGCGCGGCTAGCTCGACGCAGACGCTCGCCCGTGAGCTCGGCCGCCGGTGGCGCGGCTCGCTCGACGACGCAGATGCCCACACGGTCACACGCGCTCGGCCGGCGGTGGCACAGCTCGATGCAGTCGCCCACCTGCGTGCTCAGGCGGCGGTGGCACGGCTAGGACGCCCCACCCGCACGGTTGCTCAACGCCGGTGATGGAGAAGATAGAGAGAGAGGAAGGGAGGCTGTGGGGAAGAAGACTGACGAGTAGGCCTCATGTTTCAGTGAGTGTAAGAGAGAAGAGGAGAGAGCAATTTTGTCCATACAAATATACGTTACCCTCTTTAGGGCTGGCAGTGGGCCTAAATCGTCTCCCGGCGTATAGAATGGCGTATCTCAAATATGTGTGGAGTTTTAATGGCACTGGCATAGTTTCTTAAATATTAATGGTGTACTTCAAAAACGAAAGAATTGTAATGGCACAGATCTAATTAACCCTAAAATTTAGCGACAACCCTTCTCGGGCGCTATAGCCGCAATAGTGACCGCTATAGCGCCGCTATAGCCGCGATATAGCGACCGCAATAAGCCTTAGCGCCAGTAGGTTTTACGCGCTATAGCGCCGCTATAGCCCGCTATTTGTATAGAAACAACAATATATGACAGCAAGCAATATATGACAACAATATGACAGCAAGTAATATATGACAGCAATATATGGTAGCATAGTTTAATACAGTCCAAACTTCAAAGGCATCATCAAGCCATAAACAGCAAGTCCAAATCCACAAGTGCATAATCAAGTCCACAAGTGCATAATAGCAAGCATGAGTGCAGCCAAGTTCGACACACTAGACAAACCACAGAAGAGAGCATCATTCAGCCTCAGAATTAGAGAAAGATAGCACATCATTGCCATTTTCTCCATCAGAAGATGAAACAGATAACACATCATCATCAAGAGTGGTAGGGAGCAGCCTTCTTCTTTTCCTGGTGTGGGTACCTCCCTTCCTCCTTTCTTGTCCTTGAGGTGCAGCTGCAACTCCCTGTGATGATGCTCCAGGTTCTCCTTCTCCTTCCTGATCTGGATCTATCTCTACTGGCTCAATGCCAGTGATCCACTCATTGTCTTCATCTTCTAAAACATCAGTAACAAATTTCTCAAGGGGATCTTTATCCTTCTTCTCCTTCTTTTGCCTCAGTCTTGAGTTGAACATAACAAACACGAGATCCCTCATCCTATCATGAAGTAGCCTGTTGCGTCTCTTTGTATGGACCTGCATAGGTTCAATTTTATTATTTCAGTAAGACAATAACAAAAGAGGATAGAAGAATAGCAGCAATATACATAGGAAATCAGATCCATACTTGTTCAAAGGAGCTCCAACATCTCTCACAAGCTGATGAACTGCAAGTCAAACTTAAAATTCTAGCAGCTAACTTTCTCAGGTTTGGTGCACTACTTCCATGATTCAGCCACCACTTAGCTAAAAATGTAAAAAACAAGAACAATGTAAATTAGGCAATTAGGCAATGAGAATTTCAGCCTCTAGTAAGTGAAAGGCAGATTCTTACCTGGATCAAAATTAATATTTTTGCACTGCCTTTTAGCAATTTCTTTCCCAAAGGATCCTTCACCATCTTGAAACTTTTGAAGGTCTTCAATAATCTCGTCTTGAGTTACTTCATCTGTCACAAGCTTTGTAATGCAAGTTATTACACCATCTCTAAATGTTTCATTCTCCTCCATAGCCACCTTGTTCTGATAGTAGTAGAAAGGGTTCAGGTAGTAACCAACCCTATGCAAAGGTGTCTTCAGCTTACTGTCCCACCTTTTGTTAATGTAGTGAAAAGCTTCCTCATACTTTTTCCTCTCATTCTTGAACCTATTAGCGATCTCATTCTTAGCCTCTAGTAGATACCCATATAAGAAGCCCATTGCTGGCACATCACTGTCCATTCTCCTCAAGACATTAGCTAATGGCTCAAAATAATTAACAGCAGTCTCAACATCTTTCCAGAAAGTTTCAGACTTGACTACCTTGTTTGCTTTCTGCCCTTTGACACTCTTTAGGTAGGCTAGTTCATGGAACTCATCTTCCAAAAAAAGCTTCTGCAATTGCTTCTTGTTTTCTAGTAAGCTCTTCAAATTAAGATAAGCTGTAGCAAACCTTGTAATACCACATCTCACCAAATCTCTAGAAAGGTACTTCCTCATCATGTCCAAAACTCTAGTATGGGCATACAAAAAAACAGTCAAGCACTTGGCTTTGCTAATTGTTGCTGCAACTTTTGACATCTTTCCTATATCTTCCAACATTAGATCAATGGTATGGGCTGCACAACCATTCCAGAAAATAGAGGGGTACTTTGCTTTCAACAAACTAGCTGCTGCCTCATTTGGTCTTGCATTGTCAGTCACAACTTGAACTACATTTTGCACCCCTATTTCCTCAATACATTTATCAACCAGGTCAAAAATGTATCTGCCATCTTTCTTCACAGATGAGCAATCCACTGAATCAACAAAATAAACACCATATGCACTGTGAACTACCAAGTTCATCACACCTCTACCTCTCTTATCTGTCCAAGCATCAGTCATAACTGAGCATCCATTTAGCGCCCAAGACTCTTGGTGAGACTTCAGTAACTCCTTCACTTTCCTCTTCCTTTTTTGCAAGAATTTCCCACTCATCTCATATGGAGTTAGTCCTCTCAAGTTTCTGCCAAAGTCTCCAATAGCCTCAAGCATGAGATCAAAGCTTGGAAGTGTAACAGTGTTGTGGGGGATGCCATCATCATAAAAAAACTGACAGATGTACTCACATGCTCTATCCCTCTTCTCTTCCCTTTTCTCAGTTGACAACTTGGATTGAACCTTCTCAGCAAGAATAGAGTTGCCCTTTCTTGAAGCTACAATTTCTTCTGGTGTTAGTTTACAGAACTTGTCAATAGGACCTGAAGAAGCACCTTTGTTTACCTTCTTCAACACAACAACTGAATTGCCTTCTTCATCACTGTGTTCCTCTCCTTCAGAATGGCTCAAATCAACTACAGCTCTATCCTCTTCTTTCTCCTTACCCTTCCTTTTCTTGTTATCCGTCTTCCTTTGCAGCAAGTTTTGCATTTCTATTTTCACATCGGCTGGAACTTTTGGACAAGCTGCAACATTACTTTTAGGAATTTTACCAAGGTGGAACTTGATTCAAGTTATTCCACCATGATAAACTCCATCACAGTATTTGCACTTGAGAGAATTTTTCTTGCTCACATCTGGCATTGTGCAATGCTTCCAAGCTGGGTCAGATAGTTCATTTGATTGGATGACTGTGGATGCGGTGCTAGATAAACCTACATTATGGTAAAATGAAACAACATTCAGTAACATTCATAATCAGAAACTAGAAGCATCTTACTATGAAATATGAGTAACATTCAGTAATCAATTAATCATTCATAATCAGCAACATTCAGTAAGTAGAAGAAGAATCGATTCAATAATCACTAATCAGTAATCAGTAACAACTAACAACTAACAACTAACAACTAACAAACTAACAATAACAAGCTACTACATCTTACTATGAAAATTGAAAAATGAATCGATTCCTATGGCTTTACAGCTACAATCTACTGCATCAATGCATCATACATTCATAGTTTCATACGCATCTCATTCCATGATTCCAAGTTTCCAACGAACAGGGAGAAGAAGAGGGAAGAAGAACAGACAGAGAGAAGAACTTACCTACTATCGGTCCATCGTTGTTGCTTGGAACAGCACCTGACGCCGGCGCCCTCCCTGACGCCGCCGCCCTACCTGGAGACGGAGGGGAGGAGGATGAGCACCGCGGCCGCGGCGAAGAGGAGGAGGTGGCAGCAGTTGAGGTGGGGCGTGGCGAAGAGGAGGAGGTGTCGCCGCTCTCAGTCGCCCAGCAGCCGCCGTCGGGGATTGAGGAGACGAGGTAGTGGAGGGACTGAGGAGGACTAGGGTTCCAGATGCGGGGAGTTGGGTTCATTTTTCTGTTTTCCATAATATGGGCCCGTTTTTTTACTCAACCACTTATATATCAGTAGCGTTTTTTAGCGGCGCTAAATAGCGCTATAGCGGAAAAAACGGGAATAGCGGAAAAATGTGCAATATCGTCGCGTGAGGCTTTCCGGGCCGCTATAGCGGCGCTATAGCGGAAAAATAGCGCACTATTTAAAATGTGACCGAGAATAGAAGTCATTCTTGTTTTCTGAGAAGTCAACTTTTCTAAACTTTAATCAATTATATAAAAGATAATAGAAGTCATTCTTGTTTTCTGAGAAGTCAACTTTTCTAAACTTTAACCAATTATATAAAAGATAATATTAATATTTATAATGCATAACTAATATCATCTTTGATTATATTTTTATAATAAATTTATTTAGAGATAAAATATTGCACGTATTTTTTTTAAAAAAGTAATTAAAGTTTGATAACGTTATGTATTATGGGAATTTTGGGATAAAGAAAGTGTTCATATAGAGACAAAGAGCAGAGAGCAGAGATAGAGGTCGAAGTTAGGAAAAGTCAGGAAGAGTGCTGACCGTAGACCGAAGACGAGCTCGAGTGTTGAAAAATCAGGAAGCTGACGAGATGGGCGTGTGACTGTGACTGCGACATGTCACTGTGAATGGGTGCTGGACCATCTTGGTCAGGCAGGTCCTCTGCAACTGGACCCGCTTCCACATTTGCTTTTTTTTTTTCCAGGATAGGAATATCTTGATCCCTGAATAGAGGAGGACTACTCGTAATCCTTATCAGAGGAGACACGAATTCAAACAAATACTACTACTACTACTGTTTAGACGATGGCACCGCGTGGGACCAGGAGCCACCATGTCTCATTCACGCATCGGATTGCATCCGATTTTTGAGCAAGCGATGATCCTACTGGTGCAGAGTAAGGCCTCCTTTAAAACATAGAAATACTGTATTTTTTTTTAAAAAAAAATCATAAAGAAAAAAACAGTTTGTTTTTATTTCTGAAAAAGAATAGAAAGTAAGAAAAAATTCAGTGTTCACTCGCAAAACCACGACACTAGACGACGCTGCCTCGTTGGCAGTACGTACATGTTGTCCAAGCTGGCACTGCACCCACCGAACACCATACCTACGCAAAGGGATCTTGGAGTTGACCAATCCTCGTTTAGTTTTCATACGCACAAAACAAGGCACTTCCTTTTCTTTTTCCTCTTTTCTTCTTTTTTTTCTCGTAAAAACAAAAACTAAATAAGGCGCATTTGGATAAGCACAGAGAAAGACTGAGCAGCGACCTTATTAGCCTGGAGAGCTCCTGCAAATGATTGGGTAGCACTCGGGAAATAAAATAAATAGAAAAAAGACACTGAAGAATCATAAACCTACGTGGTTTCGGTGATTAACGACAATTAGCGATTACTATGGCTAACGTGTGTTTTGCAGAGGCTATGCGTAGCTTAGCCATAATTATCAACAAGAATGAGCATTAATGGTCATCACTCAGCCCCCAAGATGGATATCGTTTCGGATTTCAAGGAGACATGATGAAGACCCTAAAATGATAGACTAAGTGTCATAAGGTGATGAAAGGCACTTAGAAATGGATAAAGGTTCTCTTTTTTTGATCTTTGACCGTACTATTAAGAGGGGTTGAGACTAGTAGTTTGACTTAGGAAAGCTTCATGAACTAGGTGTGGTGCACACTTATCTTCCTTAGCTCTAAGCAAGCCTACGTTGATCGTAAGATAGCCTAGAACAATTTCCGTGTTCATCGCGATGAAAAACGAAGTTGAGAGGTCTGTTTTCTGAGCGACGGACGCTCCTGACGAAGGCGTCGGACGCTGTCCGTCGCGTCGGACAAAGGCGTCGGACGCTGGGTGGTTAAGTCCACAGTGTCCGTCGGCCTTCCAGTGGCCATGTGTTTCTGGCTAAGATTTTTAGGGTCCGACGGACGCTGTCCGTCGGTCAGGCGTCGGACGCTTGGAGAGCGTCCGTCGACCTTCCAGAGAGGGTGTTTTTCAGCCCAAGCCAGAGTGCAGCGTCGGACGCTGGGATGAGCGTCCGTCGCCCTTGTGATGGAGCGTCCGTCGCTGGGAAATCGTGTCAGAGATAGCCGTTGGGCAGGGCGTCGGAGCGTCCGTCGCCCAAACTTTGTGCAGAACTAGCCGTTGGGGCATGCGACGGAGCGTCCGTTGCCTAGTCGACGGAGCGTCCGTCGCCAACTTAAGTTGCCAGCCCGAGGCAGTTTTCTGAGGGGTTATTTATAGCTCCTCACACTTCTCTCCCAAATTGCCTTTGCTCATTTGAGTTGCTGAGTTTGTTGAGAAGGTTGGGAAGAGAGCAGAGCCCTAGAGTGAGAGAGTGATTCGCGAATCCATCCATCCTCTCCTCTAGTTCATCCAAGAGTTCAAGTGTGCATCCTCTAGTTGTGAAGCTTGAGTGAGTCAAGCGAAGATTGAAGCTTGTTACTCTGGGTGATCGACATCACCTAGACGGTCCGGTGGTGCTTGGAGGAAGGTGATCGCCGGAGGATTGTCGGTGGCCCTTCTCCATCGACGTTGTGATCGGTTGTGGGCGATTCACCGAGCCGGAGTGCGAAGAATCAGCCCATAGAGAGCACTCATCCCTTGCGCGGGACTGAGGGGGAGCTATACCTTGCGAGGTGCTCCAATGAGGACTAGGGGGGAGTGTCGACTCCTCGATACCTCGGCAAAACATCGCTGTGTCAAGCATCTCTTTCCCCAGCTCCCTCTTACCGCATTACTTTCCGCACTTGTCTTTCAATTCATACTAGAATTGTGTAGGAAGTTTTCGCTTTCTCTTGTATTGCCACTGCTTTCTAGCTAGGACACACAAGCGGTGGGCACTTGGGGGTTAATTGGCTCTTTATAGGTTTAATTCTTGTTTAGAAATTAAAAAGAGCCCAATTCACCCCCCCTCTTGGGCATCTTGATCCTTTCAATTGGTATCAAAGCCTGGTTTGCTCTAATTTAGGCTTCACCGCCTAGAGCAAGATGTCCCATGGGGATGGACCACCTCTCATGTTCGATGGAGACGACTTCCCTTATTGGAAAGTTTGTATAGAGGCCTATCTAGAGGCCGTTGATGTAGGCGTGCTCAAAGCCGCCACAAAGGGAGGCACTCTCTTCGCAGAGGACCTCAACTTTGATAAGCACAATGCCAAGGCGAAGAACATTCTTTTTCGTGGTATTTGCAAGGATGTCTTCAACCGAGTGCGTAATGCCAAAGACGCATTTGAGTTGTGGACCACTATTTGTGCTCTTCACGAAGGCACAAAGTGTGAGCATGAGGAACGCTATCACTTAGTCATGGCTAAGCTCAATTCTTTTTCTATGCATGGAAATGAAAATGCAAATGAAATGTACTCACGTCTTAATATTCTTGTAGAAGAATTGAATGGGCTCGGTCTCAACCAAATGGCACCGGCCGATGTGGTGCGCAAGATCCTTTGTGTCTTGCCCATTGAGAAGATGACCACATCGTCACGGTTCTTCACCAAGGAGACCTCTCCGCCGCTACACCAACATAAATCTTGGGCAAGATCAATGCCCATGAGATGTACATGAAGATTGGTGATGGTGGCTCTTCTTCCTCTTCCAAGAAGAAAGAAAAAGAAAAGGAGGAAAAGAAGGATTTAGCTCTCAAGGCATCCTCTTCGGAAAAGTGCAAACTACAATATATGTATGAGAGTGCAAGTGATGGAGAGGATGATAGTGACTTAGCTTTCATGGTAAAGAAGACGGCAAAGATGTTGAAGAGGCTAAACAAGAATGGAGTCAAGTTTGACTCAAAGAAGAAGAAATTCTTCACAAGCTCTTCAAGAAAGCCTCTCTCCAAGATGGATTGCTACAATTGTGGAAAATTTGGACATTTGGCTCATGCTTGCCCCGAAGAGAAGAAAGACAAATACAAGAACAAGAAATTCAACAACAAGTTCAAGTACAACAAGGGCAACAAAGATGAGTCAAGTGATGAGGAGAAGAAGGATGACAAGCCATTCAAGAAGAAGAAGAACTTCAACTTCCACAAGAAGAAGAAGGATGACAAAGCTTACATTGTTGGTGATTGGCTCATCGACATTGAAGACACAAGTGACTCATCCGAAGATGAGAGTGAAGATGAGAAGGTGGCCGCCTTGGTGATTGGGTCATCTACTCCACTGCCACCTTCTCCATCATCTCTGGGCTTATCCTCTACACACCTATGCCTCATGGCTAAAGGTGACAAGAAGGTACAAAAAGAGGATAGTGATGATGAGGCTAACTCTAGTGATGATAGTGATGATGAGTTTGAGGCACCTTCCTATGATGAGCTAATTGTGATTTGCAACAAATATACTAAGCTCATTAGGAAGTATAAAGCTAAGAGTGAATCACTAGAGAAAGCCAACGATAACTTGCATGCTAAACTTGATGACTTGTCTAGTGCTAATGATGATTTGAAGCTTGAGAACAAATCTCTCTCATCTAGCACTAGGGAGATCAAAGCCTCACTCAAGCAAGCTAATGAGAAACATGATAAGCTTGAGAGGTCAACACAAGAGCTCCATACAAGATACAACTTGCTAAAAGATGACTACAACCAAGTTAGGAATGAACATGGTACACTTGTGATAGCTAACAAATTGCTTACAAATGATCTTGCTACATATGTTGCTACTAACCCGGTTGTTAAGCGTCATATAGCTACTTCTTGTGAGGACTTGCTTGATGAAGTTGCTAGTGAGCAAAATGCTAAGTGCAAGGGCAAGAAGGTAGGTGAGGCCGAAAAGTATGATGACTATGTGAAGATGAGGCAAGAGAATTCCAAGCTCAAGGAAGAGCTAATCAACCTCAAGGAAAACAAGCCATTCACTATCAAGTCGACCAAGAAAGATGACAATGATGCAATGACCTTGATCAATTCTCTCAAAGAGGAAAATGCAAAGCTCAAGGTTGAAAAGATCAAGCTTGCAAGTGGAATGGAGAAGTTTACCAAGGGCCACAACCTCCAAAGTGAGCTCTTGATGAACACTATCATGAAGACTGACAAGTCCGGCATTGGGTTCAAGGAGAACCAAATCATAAAGGCCAAGGTCAAGATAGAAGCTGAGAACTACTACAAGAACAAGGCCATGAGGACAAATGGGACAAGTTCTCGTATTGAATTAAACAAATTACAAGATGATGGATGAAGAGGCACCTGTTTTAGCGTGGTATAATCGAGAGAACAAGAATGAATCGAACTGTCATTTCCATTGAATGATCTATGCTATTTATACAAGATGTGGAGACGCCATGGGAGTAATTCGCGTCCGTTCGGGAACGCGGTTGCCGAACGGATGTCTCTCTCGGCGATGTCAGTTCGGGGAACTGCCGTACAGGGAGATTACAATGATCCTTAGATT